>PYXC01002285.1:272500-330000 GCA_015244755.2 Tenualosa ilisha | reverse complement strand
CCCCACCCAAACCACACACACAAACACACACACACACACACACACACACAGATCAATGTTATTGATCACTGATTATTGAAGCAACAACGCATTTGTTTAACAAGCACATCTGTTTAGCCACCTGTCTCCCTCTGTGTGTGTGTGTGTTTTATGGACAGTTTTCACCCTGATTCACTGCTTATTCACACACACATGCAGTATTCCTGATGTCATCCACCCTACTGAGATTCCTAGAACCTTTGGAATTAAACCAACACAAAAGAACTCAGACTCTTTACCATAACCACCAGTAGGCAGAGGGCTGTTTTCACTACCGCAATTCTTCTACAAGCCTAGCCCATCACGAGTCAAAATGTTCAGTATTCATCCCATTTTCTTAAAGGTGTAGGCCTACTCCTAACTCAGTCTTAAAGGTGTAGGCCTACTCCTAACTCAGTCTTAAAGGTGTAGGCCTACTCCTAAATCAGTCTTAAAGGTATGGGCCAGCTCCTAACTCAGTCTTAAAGGTGTAGGCCTACTCCTAAATCAGTCTTAAAGGTGTAGGCCTACTCCTAACTCAGTCTTAAAGGTGTAGGCCTACTCCTAAATCAGTCTTAAAGGCGTAGACCTACTCCTAAATCAGTCTTAAAGGTGTAGGCCTACTCCTAAATCAGTCTTAAAGGTGTAGGCCTACTCCTAATGCTGCCTTAAAGTTATTATCTGGAGTGAACCAACCCGTAGTCCTTTTGTTTCCCAAAGCTGAGTGCTGTCAGTAGGTATGAGAACGTGACCAAATAGCGAAACAGCAGCCAATGCTAACTGATTAGGATGAACAGCAGCCAATGCTAACTGATTAGGATGAGGAAGTGTTGTTTACCTTTGTCCTCATCTCTTTGCATCAGCTGTCTGTTCGCAAATTCAATCTATGTTGTACTAAATGCTGCCGTTCTTATATCTTCCAACAGCACTCAACAGCCTCAAAGAACAAGGATGTGGGCTGATTGTAGGCCTGCTCTCAACTCTGACTCAGAGTTGAAGGTGTAGGCCTGCTCTCAACTCTGACTCAGAGTTGAAGGTGTAGGCCTGCTCTCAACTCTGACTCAGACTTGAAGGTGTAGGCCTGCTCTCAACTCTGACTCAGACTTGAAGGTGTAGGCCTGCTCTCAACTCTGACTCAGACTTGAAGGTGTAGGCCTGCTCTTAACTCTGACTCAGACTTGAAGGTGTAGGCCTGCTCTTAACTCTGACTCAGACTTGAAGGTGTAGGCCTGCTCAAAACATTGATTTCTACTGTTTCTTTAGCACGGCTGAGTTCCACAGGGGTGGTGTTGTCCTCCTATGAGTCCAGTCTAGTATAGGGCTTGTTGAGATGTACAGCATCTTTGCTGGTGTAAACACCACCTGTTTTCATGGTAGAAATTTGCCCGGTTCACTCCATCTTATAGCTGCCTGGGTAATCTCTCTGCTAACATGATATCATGTCATTGAATTCGCTCATTATTGGGCCACTGGCAGGAGTCACAGTCCTCTAACAGTAGATTATAAGTTCAGACGTGCTGAAGTTTTCCTTTACAGGTATAGACCTACTCCAAACTCCTCTGACTCTGTCTTAAAGGTATGGCCAACTCCTAACTGACTTAAAGGCATGGGCCTATTCCTAACTCTCCTAAAGGCATGGTCTACTCCTAACTGACTTAAAGGCATGGGCCTATTCCTAACTCTCCTAAAGGCATGGGCCTACTCCTAACTCGCTTAAAGGTATGGGCCTACTCCTAACTCTCTTAAAGGCATGGCCTACTCCTAACTCTCTTAAAGGTATGGGCCTACTCCTAACTCTCTTAAAGGTATGGGCCTACTCCTAACTGACTTAAAGGCATGGCCTACTCCTAACTCTCTTAAAGGTATGGGCCTACTCCTAACTCTCTTAAAGGCA
The DNA here is from genome assembly GCA_015244755.2 of Tenualosa ilisha. Classification (NCBI taxonomy): domain Eukaryota; kingdom Metazoa; phylum Chordata; class Actinopteri; order Clupeiformes; family Clupeidae; genus Tenualosa; species Tenualosa ilisha. The sequence goes on along the minus strand of PYXC01002285.1, from coordinate 328,088 downwards.
TGGCCTACTCCTAACTCTCTTAAAGGTATGGGCCTACTCCTAACTCTCTTAAAGGTATGGGCCTACTCCTAACTGACTTAAAGGCATGGCCTACTCCTAACTCTCTTAAAGGTATGGGCCTACTCCTAACTCTCTTAAAGGTATGGGCCTACTCTTAACTCTCTTAAAGGTATGGGCCTACTCCTAACTGACTTAAAGGCATGGGCCTACTCCTAACTCTCCCTCTGCAACTTCTTTTTCTTTCCCTCTCTCCTCTCTTTCTCTCTCTCTCTTTGCTTCACTAACTTCTTCTCTGTGATTCCTTATATAGCTTATATAGCATACACAGAGAGAGAGAGAACAGAAGAAGAGAGACTGATAAAGCAAAGAAAATGTGTGTGTCTGTGTGTGTCAGATTTCTGCACGGGTCCACTTTTGGAGACTGGCACCCACTTGACCTGCACAGTGCCCGCACAGTACCCATGATGATCAAAGTTAAATCTGCACTCGTCTAGACCCGTTAACATCCCACTCGTTACTCGCCCGTAACCTAGTTAGTAATCTAACTCACCGCATTTGAGTTCTATCAGAGCCCTAAATAAAACAATAGCCTGCAAGGACAGAAAAAAACCCCTGAGTCCAATGAACACAAAATCAAATCAGATAGACTATCAATAGATTGTCTGCCGCAATGTAACCTAACTAAAGTTAGTGTGCAAGAGCAGCACATCATCCACAGCCGCAGGTCTGAGCTGCGTCCTGCGTTCTTGGATAACTAATAAAACGGTACAAAACCCTTTTTCACCAGCAGCACTCGGTGTGGGGATTAAGAGTAGGCTGCACTCCAGGCAGTCATGGGCAGACTGGAGAAGCTTTTCCTGCTCTTTACATAAGATACATCGAGATTTTCGCTGGTGTTATTTTTGCAGACTCCAATGCTGTTTTGATTCACCTGCTACCCATCTGTATGCAAGCAACACTTTGCCTTTGTTTTATGAAGCCCCCCAGTGCAAAGTCCACAGACCATCAACCTATGCACCTATGCATATCCTATGTTCTCAACTAGAACACTGAGTTGCCGTGCATATCCTATGTTCTCAAAAGTTAAAGGCTGATACTTTAAAGTTTTTTTTTTGTTGTTGTGTAGAAGGAGTCTGCCGTGTGTAAATCAAAGGCACATGATACTTCAAAAATTCTAACACACACACACACACACCGACACACACACACAGGGACGTCCTTTATACTCCTACACTCCAACACGCAAAAACACACATTTCTACAAAAGAAAAACACACATGAAACAAACACACACACATCTTACTCATATATAGAGAGACTATACACTGGGTGATAGCTGGGTGCCATCAAGGGGAGCCATCAATCTAGAATACCCCCAACACACACACACACAATACACCCCCTAAGCCCCCCCCCACACACACACACTTACACACATACACTCACACACTAAGCCCACACAGACACACACAGAAGTCCATCTGTTCATGGAAATGACCACTTAATTGACCCACACATCCCTTCACCCAACAGACAGAGAGGGAGAGAGAAAGAGAGGGAGGGAGGAAGGAAGAGAGAGGGACAGAGAGAGAGATATCTTATTGTTCTGTAAAGTGTGCCTTCTGGCACTAATTGATGTCTTCTGTCCCTTTAAATAACCTTTGCACACACACACACACACACACACACACACATCAACACAGAGATCACTGTTACATTGTTGGAATACATTCTTGTCTTTTTTCCTGATTAAATTTGAACGTTAATAGTGTAACCACACACACACACACAGCTGCATTAATTAATTATAACTAGCAGTACTACTCTTACAGTTTATGATACCATCACAGCAAATGACCCCAAATCCCAAAATGCATCATGACGTCATTAGCATTAGATATAACTGTAGTGGCAGCCACACACACACACATAGTGTATCCTGACTATTTTAAGCGAGGATTCTGAGACCACACCTAATGACCAGCATTTGCTGCATAGCCCAGTCGCCCAGTCACACACACACACACACACGCACGCACGCGCGCACACACACACATCCTTCTGCAGGGGACACAAAAGAAGTGTGGCTGAAAAAGCTTGACAGGACCCCCCCCCCACACACACACACACCCGCCCCGCTCTCTCTCTCTCTCCATCCCCCGTTCCCCGTCATCTCATCGCTAGACGCATAGTTCATTGTAGGCGACTCAGACAGCGACGGACAGGCAGAGACAAACTGCGGACTGCATCTGCCTTTGGCGCTGTGTCTGCCTGTCTGTCTGGCTGGCTGTTAGCCTCACAACATGAGTCGACATGCTTGTATTAATATTCTACAATTCTGACAAATGTCATGCGGGTTCTCCCCGCGGTCCCTAAACCTAGAATGTCTGCATTTTCCAATAGCGTGACGCCGTGACAAGTGCCTGTGCCAACTGCGTTTGAAGCTGTAGGTTACACAGAAATCCGGTTGTTCGTCTAAACCGGCTTTCGTGGATTTCTCTTGAACAGAGTAGAGAGCGGGCTTGATCCGAGAGCAGGGCGTAGCTTCCAACCACCTGCTCGTTCGCTCCACTCGTCTTTCCAAATCCTCCCGAACTGTAACCTACTCGAGATATTGATTTGAGAAAACTGCTGATATATCGATCTAATCGCAAGATGATTCTGAATATGAGAGTCAACAAGCTATCTGTTTCGAAAGGCAACACAGCTACAAAACATGCCAAGCTGATACGTCTAGGATTACGCTCAAAGATGTACTGTGCCATAAACTTCAAAGACATTAATTAAACGTAGTCAGATTTCTTAATTGTTTACAACGTCCAAAGCTTTTGGGCTACTTACCGACGCAGTGCGCGCTGTGCCGAGCAAAGGGAAGGTGCAGGAGTGCGCGTGGATGTGGGAGACGAGTGTGTGAGCGAGAGACGCGCCGACTGAACAAGAGAGAGAGAGGGGGGCGTACACGCGCCCACAAAACGCACGGCCGGCATGCGCCTTTTGTCTGCAATTTTTCTGTCTCGCGCTTTCTATCTATCTATACCGAAAGCAGCCCCTCCCACTTGTCGTGGCTCCGCGGCCCTAATGCCCCCGTTTGTCCCGTTAATGTGTTTATAAGAGCTCCGTTATCCCCGTTATTAGCTAGTAGCCTACTGGCGCACAGTTTGCCACTGGCTAAAAGCTACCCCCCAAGCAAGCTGCCACATCCCGGGGAGAGAAAGGTGATGTCATATTGCTGATCTACTCCTTCGGCCTTTGTGTGTGTTTGTGTCCCACACTTGCATTTGTCTAATTACCCTGCTGCTTGAGCAACGTGATCTGAGTTGTTAAGATCAAGAGATCAGGACATTCAGAGGTTCTACAGCTGTGAAACGAGTTCTCCTGTTGCACTTACAATGTCCACACACTCTTTACCTCTCTCTCTTACACACACACACACAGTTTACTTTCTCTCTCACACACACACCCACGCACACATACAAACACACATTTACTTTCCACTCTCTTGCACACCCTCTCTCACACACTGAACTCTCTCTCTCTCTCACACATATACACACACACTACTCTGTCTCTTTCTCTCTCTCTCTCTCTCTCACACACACACACTCAGACACACATACACACACTTTGTTCCAATACCCAGTGAGTTTAATCTTTCCTCTCTAATGCAGGTAAAGCTCTCAGAGCTTGCAAAACCACAAAGGGCTGTTCCAAGGCTGTGTGTGTGTGTGCGTGCATATGCGTGTGTGTGTGTGTGTGTGTGTGTGTGCGTGCATATGTGTTTGTGTGAACACAAGCCTGTTAATATCTGCATGCGAGCATAAAATATGTGTTTGTGTGTGACAATGTCACTGAGGTGAGAGTACTGACGTGCTGTCAGATAGTGGGGGGGTATGTTGACTAGCATAGCTCTTAAGTTGTTGGGAGGGAGGTTTACCAAAAACATACATAGGGATAGGGTGACCAGACAACCCCAATTTCCAGGGACGGTTCCCAATTTTGGTGGTCTGTCCCTGGTGAAATTCAAGAAAACTTGTGCTGCAATCGATTAAAAAAATGAATCTGATTAATCACAATAGGAAATGTAAGTTAATCATGATAAATCACAATTAATCACACATTTAAAGCTCCACAATTCTACTCTATCTTTTGTAAAGAAAGAATGTCACACATGTCTCTGGGTACCGCAGGCTTTGGCAAAGTGGTGCTCCTCAGGTTCATACATCCCCAACAAGAAAGAGTGCAGTTGCACTCTTTAATTTAAAACATTATTGAAAGACAGGCAAAGCACAACAGGGAAATCCTGCCACTGAATTCCAAATGATGCCTGAAATTATTCACAAAGTCTATCCAGTGGACTAGCATGTTGCTAACAGTACCTCCAGTGGGCGGCTGAAACACACCGGCAAAGAAAACAGAGCAAGTGGACGAACTCAACCAATCACAACTCTTGCAATGTGTGTTAGTGAGGAGGGCACTGGTGGGTAGTGTGATTAATTTGCATAAAAAAAAAATACTTTTTTTACAGTAATCACCTGCGTTAACGCATTAACATTGACAGCACTGAAGAAAACATACTTTTTTACCCAATTTTTGAAGCCAAAGCATTTCTTATTTTAATGGTATTGACTGTAGACATAGCAATGTCCTCTATTCACAAGGAAAATTCAGGGAAATGTGCCTCATTTTCATCTCAGAGGTCTGGTCACCTTATTTACTAACATACTTCCTGCACAGCTATTGAACAGCTGGTTACTGTTCCACTGTTCCGCTATTGTTCAATACATGACTCAGGCCTCAACCACACTGCAAACTCACTGTGTTTAAGCAGTCTAGTTATTGGAAAACTCCCTTGTTACAATTCAATTCAATTATATTTATACCGCGCCTTTTACAGTAGTATTGTCTCATGGAGCTTTACAGCAAGGAGCACCCAAGAGCAACAGGGGAGGAAGAAAGGAAAACTCCCTTATGCTTAATTAGTCCAGGATGAAACCTTGGGAGTATCCATGACTCAAGGGCCTAACCCAACTGCCAAGGGTCCTGCAGGAAAAGTACAATTAGTAGTAACCAAGATAGACTACAAGTTGTCCATGGTTTTAACTAAGCATCATAATAGTTCCAAAATATTACACGGTAGTCAATCCATAGGTGGTTATCAAGAATTTTAGCTGGACAGTGTAGTAGCAGCCAGACATAGTGTTAAAGTCAAGGAGTGAGATGGGTCGTGGGGGTAACAATAAGGGTCAATTTTGACAGTGCCATTATGCACTGTCAATCACAAAGCCTCAAGGAAGGGGAGTATGTCCTGGCATGGGCATCTAGGAAGGGCTTCTTGGATGGAGAATCGGTCCTGTCATGGGCCTCCCATAGTGTTGGTTGCAGTCCACTCAGGAGGGGAAGGTGACAGGAGTCTGCTGGAAGGAGGAAGGGATGACACTCAGCAGAGATGATTGGGGTGTAGGTGGACAGAGGAAGCAAATGAGTTAGGCCAGTCTCACACTCACACTTCACTGATCACATTATAAGTGAAGATAGACAGGGGAAAGAGAGAGAGTTGTACTGCATGAGAGGTTTGTGGCGGTACTGGGCTATAGCAGCATAACTAAGGTATGGTGCATGGCAACCCAACCAAGACTACTGCAGGGATGGTCAGTGATCGCAATGCCTCATAGCTGGGGGCTGATTTACCTTGCACCATCCCTAATTATGGGGAACAGTAAAGATGAAGGTTTTAAGTCTAGACTTAAAGGTAGTCTAGACTTGTTGAGAGGGTCTGCTTGTCGGATGTAGAGGGGGGGATTATTCCACAAGAGAGTTCCTCCCCAACTCTAACCCTAATCTAACCTACCCTGCAACCACCAATAAGCCTACGCTCCCCAAGAAAAAACCTTCACCCTCTAACCCAAACCTAATACTAAACCTAAACCCTAAACCCTAACCCTCACCGTAACCCCCTAAGCCTAAAGGTGTCTTATGCTCTCCTCAGGCACAAACATTTGTGTTTGCCCGTCTTGACTTGTAAGGCACTGCAACCTGTTTCAACCCGTGCGACCAAAGGCCATGAATCCTCAATGAGCTACCAGGTGGGAAATTTCTGCCCATTAATAGCAGCTGAAGGGGATGCAGCTTAGTGGTGGAGCTCATGCATTGCATGTATGAGGCCCTGGGTTCAATTCCTGGCATCTCCAATTATGCAGCTCTAAAGGAGCATGTGGAGGAAATGTGGTTGGATAGTTTGGGAGCGTCAATATTTACACCGAAAGGACAGTGTTAAAAGCACCTTGTCCATTTGGTGCAGCAGAGTCAACAGGCAATGAGAATAAAGGCTGGTCATTTTCGCAGAATGTTTTAGGTTGATGACAGGATGCAGACACATATTTGTCTTTCATCAGGTTCTAAGAGGCAGAAGGAAAGCGCTTGAGTAGAGACTTGAACCCTGGACCCTCAGATTAAAAGTCTGGCGCTTTACCAAGTTATCCAGGGTTTAACTACAAGTGCGTTGGTCCTCCAGGTTTGGAGTTCAGAACAACATTGTCCTGCGCCTTCCTTCGTGAACCTCGTGACACAACAGTGGCACATCTGACCCCAGGTCAGAAGCCTGGGTGTTCAACTCATCTCGAGGTTGGGGAAGCTGCCGCTTTAAGTCGTCATCCCACTGGGAAGTGTGCCTCTGGATTTTGGCCTTTAGCTACATGTTTGAATGCACAGTACATTTGGAGACTTATGGTGTCTCTCACCTAAGAGAAGAGGTTGTCTGTTTTACTGTGACATTTCGGAGTTGTAGTGAAGAGCACGCAGCGCTTCACGACTCGTAATGGACTGCAATCTCCCTCAACGTGGATGAAGAATTACTAAAAGAAAAATGGCTGTAATGTGTTGGTTGTGACTTGCTGTCCTCTGACAGCATTTGATGGGGATGTAGCTCAGTGGTAGAGCGCATGCTTTGCATGTATGAGATCCTGGTTTCAATCCCCGGTGTCTCTGACCATACACCTCTGAAGGACGTTTAGGCACATTTAGGTCATGATTGCCCGAGCCGCCAATAGTGAGACCGGTCACTACCGCTGAGGTCTGCCCATTGCACTGTGCACATCGACCTCAGGACGTATCTTTCCCACCTGCTGCCAGACAAGCTGCGCTTGTGGAAAAGCAAAATGCCCCTCATAGGCACTCGCAAAGACGTCCTCGGGCAACATCTTCGAGAGATGAAGAGATTGGCCCGTATGGGGATCAACCCCACGGTTGCTGGCTTCCGGCGAGCCTTGATAAGATTTCCTCTTACTAGGGCCAGCATGTCTTTGGCAGTATGGTCAATTGGATTTTCTGAAAGTAGAGTTGAAATACAATGCAAAGCTCTATGTGGCTTACGAGAGCTCTCATGCTCTCCCCAGGTGCAAACATTTGCGTTTGCCCGTCTTGACTTGTAAGGCAATGCAACCTGTTTCAACACGAACGACCAAAAGCCATGGATCCTCAATCAGTTACCAGGTGGGAAGTTGACAGCGGCTGAGGGGGATGTAGCCCAGTGGTGGAGCTCATGCTTCGCATGTATGAGGCCCTGGGTTCAATTCCTGTCAGCTCTAAAGGAGCATGTGTAGGCGAGGAGGAAATGTGGCTGGATAGTTTGCGAGCATCAATGTTTCCACTGAAGTGATAAAAGTGATCAAAGCACCTGGTCCTTTAGTTGAAGCAAATGCCCATGACTCATGGGGATCAATAAGGGTCCATTTGACAGAGCCATTGTGAAGGAGGGTATCAGTCCTGGCATGGGCCTCCCATGGTGTTGGTTGCAGTCCACTCAGGAGGGGAAGGTGACAGGAGTCTGCCAGTAAGAGGCAGGGATGACATTCAGCAGAGATGATTGTGGACAGAGGAGGCAAATGAGTTAGACCAGGCTCACACATCAGTGATCATATGTGTCACGAGAGAGAAGAAAGTTGTATGGCATGACACATGAAAGGTTTGTGGCAGCACTAGGCTATAGCAGCATAACTGAGGTATGGTATGGTGCATGGCAACCCAGCAGCACTGCAGGGATAGTCAGTGGCAACCATGCCTCACAACTGGAGGTAGTAGTAAGTCAGGTTAGGTGCTGGTGGAAGCCTCCAAACTAGCCAGCTGTCTCCACGTGTTACGTATGTGTCACACAAGAAGCCCAGCCTTGCTGTGTGCACCCATAGACTGCATATTAAAATGTTGTTGTGCTCACCCATAGACTACATATTAAAATGTTGTTGTGTGCACCTATAGTCTGCATCTTAAAATGACGGCACCTCACACCTCAACAGAGTTTGGCAAGATGGCGCTCAGAAAGACAGCTCTCCATATTTATTTCACCTGATTATTTGAAACATTAACTTTTGCTAATGTGGTATAATATTAATAGTGCATTTGCTTCCAAGAACTTTATTATTTAACTCTATTAACTGTTGTCTTGACATTTCATTATTATAGGCCACTAAGCCCATGAGAGCTCCATGAGAGACTAAAGGTCTCTCTCTCACACACACACACACACAGGCTCACAAGACCGTAAAGGGATGGTGGTGTGGGGGGTCTCTGGAACAGGACTGAGGAAGCTCTCCTTCTATTACCCTAATCAGCTGTGACAGATACACACACACACACACACACACACTCACACATACTCTCTGCAGGACATCTGTATCCTCCGGTCTGTCATCTGCTTTCCGGAAAGCTGGTGCACCCTAGTAACCATGGCAACTGACACACACCCCTGAGTTGCATTTACCAGCTGGAGGTCTGATCTCTCTCTCACACACACACACACAAACACACAAACAAATGAAGCCTCCTATTACTGTCATGAATGTGTTGACCAGAACTTCACTGTAATTTGCTGGTGAGTTCTGATTGGATTTGATGGTGGTGAGTTCTGATTGGATCCTGCTGCTGGTGAGTTCTGATTGAATCTTGCTAGTGGTTTGCCTGATGGTTAGACTTTGGTCTCACAAGGTGTTGAGTTCCACATTAGGGTCAGAGGTCAGACAGGGTGAGAGGTCACACAAGGTCTTGGAGATGCAGAAGATCCTTTAGCTCTGCATTCTGAGACATGTGGAGTTTGGCTGAGCCCAGCATCCAGGAATGAAAGATGTTAGTGGCATTAATGCATAGGTTTCTTCACTAGGCTAACTCATTTATTAGCAGTTGCAAAGCTATCTATCAACGAGCCATAAGTAATGACTCCTAGCTATTTATGGATGAGTCATAGCTGTCTATCAATGAGTCATAGCCATCTATCAGTAAGCCACAGCTATCTATCAATGAGCTATAGGCATCTATCAATAAGCTGTACCTATCTGTCAATGAGTTGTAGCTATCTATAAATTCAGTTTCAATTCAATTCAGTTTTATTTATACAGCGCCTTTTACAATAGTATTGTCTCATGGCGCTTCACAGAAGGAGCACCCAAGAGCAACAGGGGCAAGGAAAAACTCCCTTATGTTCAGTAAATCTAGGAAGAAACCTTGGGCAGATCCACGACTCAAGGGGCTAACCCAACTGCCAGGGGTCATGGAGAAAAATTACAATCAGTAGTAACCATGACAGACTATAAGTTGCCTATGGTTTAGCTAAGGTTCATAATAGTTCATAATAGAGTATTATCTCACTTTTACATTACATGGTAGTCAGTCTATAGGTGGTTATCAGGAATTATGGCTGGACAATGTAGCAGCAGCCAGGCATAGTGACAAACTCAAAGGAGTGAGATGGGTCATGGGGGTAACAGTAAGGGTCCATTTGACAGCGCCATTGTGAGGGGGGGGTCAATCACAAAGCCTCAGGAAGGGGAGTCGGGCCCAGCATCGGCGTCCAGGAAGGTCCTCTGTGATGGGGAGTTGGTCCTGACATGGGCCTCCCGTAGTGTTGGTTGTAATCCACTCAGGAGGGGAGGGTGAGAGGAGTCCGCCGGAATGAGGCAGGGATGACACTCAGCAAAGGTAATTGTGGACAGAGGAAAATAGTGAATTAGGCCAGGCTCACACATCAGAAAGCAAATGTGTAATTTGGGCATACATATATGTGTATAAATATATATATATATATATATATATATATATATATATATATATATATAAATATTGAGAGAGAGCTGAAAGAGAGAGAGAGGGAGTTGTACGGCATGACACATGAAGGTTGTGTGGCGGCGCTAGGCTATAGCAGCATAACTAAGGTATGATGCATGGTAACCCAGCACCACTGCAGGGATGGTCAGTGGCTGCCATGCCTCGCAACTGGGGGCAACAGCAGAGGCAATCCCTTCCAAAAGACCCATGAGAAGTGATGATTTGCCATGTACCATCCCTAACTATGGGAAACAGTAAAGAGGAAGGTTTTAAGTCTAGACTTAAAGGTATTGAGAGTGTCCGCTTGTCGAATGTGGGGGGGGGGGGGGGATTATTCCACAGGAGGGGTGCACGGTAACAAAAGGCTCTTCCTCCTATCGTAGATTTTGATATTCTTGGGATTACAAGGAGACCAGCATTTTGGGATCTTAGGGTTCTAGGAGGGTGGTAAGGGACAAGTAAGTCTTTAATATATGTTGGTGCATCGCCCTTGAGGGCTTTGTAGGTTAGGAGGAGTATTTTAAAATCAATTCGACTTTTAATAGGGAGCCAATGTAGGGAAGCAAGGATAGGAGAGATATATGTTCATATTTTTTAGTCTTGGTGAGTGTTCGGGCCGCAGCATTTTGTATTAGTTGTAAGTTTTTGATGCAAGTATTGCTACACCCAGAGAACAGAGCATTGCAATAACTGAGCCTGGAAGTAATAAATGCGAGTATTTTCAGCATCCTCAAAGGATAAGAACTTTCTAATCTTAGCAATATTTCGTAGGTGAAAAAAAGATGTTTTTGAAATGTGTTTTACATGACTATTTAGAGAGAGATCCTGGTCAATAATTACCCCAAGGTCTTTAACTTTTGCATTACATGACAGTGACAGGCCACTGAGTAAGTTTTGGTGATGGGGTAGAGTGTTGGTCAGCTGTTTAGGGCCAATCATCATAACTTCAGTTTTATCAGAATTTAAACAAAGGAAATTATTAGTCATCCAGGTTTGGATGTCTAGGAGACATGCATCAATTTTATTTATTGGCATATAGTCATTAGGCTTCATAGAAAGGTAAAGCTGGGTATCATCAGTATAGGAGTGGAAAGTGATACCATGTTTCCTTATAACAGATCCTAACGGTAACATGTACAGGGAGAACAGCAGGGGACCTAGCACTGAGCCTTGGGGTACACCAAACTTTACTTTGGTATGGGTTGATGACTCATTATGAGCGTGTACAAACTGGTAGCGACCAGAGAGGTATGATTTGAACCAGGCTAATGCAGTGTCTTTGATGCCTATCATGTGTTCAAGTCTGTGTAGTAGGATACCATGGTCAATAGTGTCAAAGGCAGCACTAAGATCCAATAGGATTAATATTGATATATATCCATTATCAGATGCGATAAGGAGGTCATTGAAGACTTTAACTAGGGCTGATTCTGTGCTATGATTAGTCCTAAAGCCTGACTGGAAGGTTTCCTGGATATTATTGTCATTTAAGAAGCTACAGATTTGCTTAGACACTATTTTCTCAAGTATTTTTGAAACAAATGGGAGGTTAGATATGGGATATAGGACATCAGGATCAAGGTTTGGTTTTTTAATTGATGGTTTAATAACAGATGTTTTGAAAGATTTTGGGACATGCCCAGCTATGAGTGAGTCATTTATAATTTTAAGAATCGGCTCAGCCAATAGAGGGAGAGCTGCCTTAAGAAGATCGGTTGGGATAGGGTCCAATAAGCATGTTGAGGCTTTAGCTAAAGAGATCAAAGACGTAATTTCTGATATATTGGTGGGTGTGAATGAATCAAAGTATGCAACAGGTTGACTAGAGCTAGCTGTAACCATTACATGTGGTCCAACTGGATTTGAGGTTACAAGGGAGTTGTGTATTTTAAGTCTAATAGATTCAATTTTGTCATTAAAATAGTCCATGAAGTCCTTGATGCTTAGAGTTATTGGAATGGAATGGGACACCTCAATCCTGCTTTTTGTTAAACGGGATATAGTATCAAAAAGGAATTTTGGATTATCTTTATTATTGTGTATAAGTGAGGAATAGCATGCTGATTTGGCATTGTTAAGTGCTGTCTTGTACTCTTTTAAGCTATCTTTCCAAGCAAGGCGGAACACTTCAAGTTTAGTGGCATACCATTTCCTTTCAAGTCTACGAGCAGCTTGTTTCAGTAAGCGAGTCTGTGTGGTATACCATGGGGCAATTTTTTCTTGTTTCCTAGTTTTCTTTTTGAGTGGTGCAATTGTGTTGAATGTGGAGTACAGTACATTTACAACACTGTCAGGTAATTGATCAACTTGGGTTGGGCTTGGCATAGAGCCTTCTAATACAGGGCTATATTGGCTCAGCAGAGGCTCAAGGAGAGATGGAATTTTTGCTATGAGCCATTGGTATCTATCAATGAGCCAAATGAGCTATCAGTTTGCCATATGTATCTCAGTAAGTCATAGCCATCTATCAATAAGCCATATCTATCAATGAGTCATAGGTACCTATTAATGAATCATAGCTATCTATCAATGAGCTATAGCTATCTATCAATGAGCCATAGGTACCTATCAATGAATCATAGCTATCTATCAATGAGCTATAGCTATCTATCAATGAGCCATAGGTACCAATCAATGAATCATAGCTATCTATCAATGAGCCATAGCTATCTATCAATGAGCCATAGGTACCTATCAATGAATCATAGCTATCTATCAATGAGCCATAGCTATCTATCAATGAGCCATAGGTACCTATCAGGTACCTAACAGTGAATCATAGCTATCTATCTATCTATCTATCTATCTATCTATCAATCTATCTATCAGTCCAGACTCTTCTCATATCTGGTTCCGCGCTGGTGGAATGACCTGCCAAGTGCGACCAGATCAACTGATACCCTCTCCACCTTCAAGAAACTCGTGAAGACTAAGCTCTTCCAAGAATATCTCCTGGCGTAAACTTTGAGAATGCACTTAATAATTTAATTTCTCTACATTGTGTTACACTATTGCACTTTCAACTTAAAACAGTGCAGATTCTATGTTAGCAATACGCACTCCTTGTTTGTTCATTGTGTTGTAGCTTGAATGTTATCCTCTTTTGTAAGTCGCTTTGGATAAAAGCGTCTGCTAAATGCCTAAATGTAAATGTAAATGTAATGTATCAATGAGCTATAGCTATCTATCAATGAGCCATAGGTACCTATCAGTGAATCATAGCGATCTATCAATGAGTCATAGGTACCTATCAATGAATCATAGCTATCTATCAATGAGCTATAGCTATCTATCAATGAGCCATAGGTACCCATCAGTGAATCATAGCTATCTATCAATGAGCCATAGGTCTATCAATGCATTTAGTATAAATTAAACCAGTGTTCTTTTCTAAAACTCACCTCACTGAGCCGTCTTTATTCCCAGCTATTCCCATGAGATGATCCGCCGTCTTTATTCCCAGTTATTCCCATGAGATGATCCGCCGTCTTTATTCCCAGTTATTCCCATGAGATGATCTGTTGTCTGTATTCCCAGTTATTCTGACTGAATGAACATCAAACTTGCCTCATCCCCTCTGACCCCTGTTAAACCTGCCTGTGTCAACAAAAGATGGACTTACCTTCTCTTAGTCTACAGCTGTGGACACCAGGTCTTTCATTTACATTATAAAATATTAGGAAGATCAGACCTTACTTCGAGCAGCATACTACATGTCTTGTACAGAAAACATGTTTTTTTTTTAAACTTGACTATTGGAATGCACATGCTTCTAAACTTTCACAGATGACCCAGTTTGTATCGTCCTCTGGTCTGTAGTCATGCACATCAGAGGACTCATAGAACTCCAATATTAGTGTCTAAACAGTCAAAAAGGGTCATCTAGTGCGTCTGGTTTCTGACCAGTCAGAGTGGAACGTGTAACACGTCTGGTTTCTGACCAATCAGAGAGGAACATGTAACATTGTTGCTGTAGCAACCCCCACCTGCAGAATGGCTACAGAGGTGCACAGCTGCAATCTTTACTGAAACACATTAAACTTTCATTTGTAAAGACATGAAACTTGTCAATAATGTTCACTGAGATGCTGACACAAAATTCACTGCAAACTGTATGGTTTCCTATTTTTTGAAACTCCTCACACCCGTATCCTTCTGCCTAAGAGTTTGCAGCAATACAAGTAACGATGGAAGTCACACTTTGCGATGATTTTTGTGTCACTGAACATTACTGACCACTCGGTAAATTTCATGTCTTTGCAAACAAAAGTTTAATGGTAAAATCAAGGCAAATGGTAAAATCAACGTGGCTGTGAGCTACTGTACTATTTTGGAGTCTGGACTGAAGATTATTGGTGCATCCTCCACCATCTTACAGCGCAGCAGAAACACTCCTCTAATGTGATGTCAACAGAGAAGTGACACTGGGAGAGAAGCATGTGCCAGACAAGGAAGGATGTTTGAATTTGATTTCATAGAGATTTGAACAGGTTTAATATCTTTGTGACTGTTATGAAATTAATTTACATTTCCTTTGACCCTTTGGAGAGCTACTCTTAAGCAGGTGGTGAGCTGGTCTAGACTGGTCTAGACTATAGGTGGTTTAACAGCTCCACTTTACAACAGCCCCAGCTGCTGGTCAGATGTGGGAATTACAGATTTGATGGGAAAGTCAAGTTGTAAATTATTACACATTTTTTCAACTTTTATAATTCACCTTTTAATCTGTTTTTTAAATCTTTGATCTCATTAAAAAAAGCAGTTATGCAATCACCCTTGCCGCCAAACGCTGAAAAACATTCACAATCTGTTTTCTGCTTTAGACAGTTTTACTTTTCTCTCAGCGCAATTCATAAGTACAAAACCAACAAACAAACAAAAGTATTAAAACAATAAATTCCTCGTATGTTTCACAAAGGTTTGTCTCTGAGCTATAATTATACAACACAGCTGTACAGAGCCAGAACATGAGTGACGTGACGTCTTCAATAAATAAAGTAAAAAAAAAAAAAGTTTAACTCCAGCTAAAATGTCTGTTGTGTTGTGACATCACAAACCCAGTTTGTGCACAAGACAAGCCCAGAGTGGGGCAGGATTAGCGATCTCATATGATTGGCTGTGAGGTGTAGTGTGAAGAGGAGATAGAGAGCTGCTTCAGTCTGTTCAACAGCAGAACCGAAGGTTCCTGTAGAGCTGCTTCAGTCTATTCAACAGTAGAACCACAGGTTCCTGCGGAGCTGGATGAGTCTGTTAAACAGCAGAGCCGAAGGTACCTGTGGAGCAGGATGAGTTATTCAACAGCAGGACCAAAGGTTCCTGTAGAGCTGGATGAGTCTGTTTAACAGCAGAACCAAAGGTTCCTGTAGAGCTGCTTCAGTCTGTTCCAACAGCAGAACCAAAGGTTCATGTAGAGCTGCTTCAGTCTGTTCCAACAGCAGAGCCGAAGGTTCCAGTGGGGCCCTCCGGCAGCACTGCACGACTAGCAGCACTGATGTCTATGGCTGGTGGTAACGTTTGTATGGTCTGTATGTGAGTCTGAGAGAGCAGCGTAAAAGATATCAAGAGATGGTGAGTGTGCGTCTCTGTATGGCTTCAGGACGACTTAAAGGAAAAGTCCGGAGCATTTCAACCCATAGCCATGTTTGAGGTCACCGTGTGCTGTCGGTAGGAAAGCGAACAATCAAATTTGGTAGAACACAGACCAAATAGCCAACCGGCAGCTAACACTAGCTGAGTGGAGCAGGTCAAATGAAACTGAAAGTGAGTTTTTGTGCTCCAATCAATCAGCAGTTAGGTGTAAGTGTTTGTGGTAAGTTGTGGCAGAAACAACTTTAGTCGAAGGTTAAGTCGCCATTTTACAATTATAGACTACAAACAGACTCTTGAGTGTCTATAGGCTAGTTATGCGCCTGTGGTGTCTGTAGCTGTCTGTGGTGTCTATAGCTGTCGGAAGCTATGTCTGTGGAGTCTATAGCTGTCTGTGGTGTCTGAAGTTATGTCTGTGGAGCCTGTAGCTGTCTGTGATTTAGTGTGAAGCCCACCTCCAGTGGGAGGGAAAAGGCTGGAAGCAATCATCTCATTGACAGTTTTGTGAGACAGTGGGGGTGGGGGGGGGGGGTGGGGGGTGGTGTTAATGTCAAGGGAAGAGTTAGTCAAGAGGGAAGGGTTAGTATGGAGAGAGAACTCACCGAGATAATAATGACAATGGAACCTTCTAGAGCTTTTCCTTCCCCAATCAGAGACTAGTCTGGCACTGGAGCATTCTAGATCTTTTCCATAACCAATTAGAGACTAGTCTGGCACTGGAGCATTCCAGAGCTTTTTCCTAGCCAATCAGATACTAGCCTGGCACTGGAACATTCAAGAGCTTCCTCCTAGCCAACCAGATACTAGTCTGGCACTGGAGCATTAGCTGTACTCAAGATCACAGAGGATCCACCACTAAATGGGTTTGGTTGACTTGGCTGGCTGGCCTGGGACTTTTTTTGTTGGGCAAAAGCCCATACTTTAAGCAACATCACTGACTTTCATACAACAAAAAGCCTTATTGCCACCCATACCCAGACTGGCAAGGCAGGCAAGTCAAGTCTATCTTACCATTTCTAACCAGCGCGAATCAAGTTTGGTCAGCCTGGTGCCAGTCTGCCTGGCTTCCCTCACAAAAGATGTCTAACCAACCACCAACTAGATGGGATGATGTCAGATGGAAATAGGATGTGATTGGTGGTTGCAAATGGTAACACAACTGCAGATATACATTGTTTACTATTCACGATCAGCTTGCAAACAGTAGTGATGTGGCAAGTAGCATTAGGAATCCATGATCGGTACGACTGGTCAGTGCAATTGATCAATGCAATCGATCAGTGAGACTGGTCTGTGCCATTCGTTAGGCTGGACCAATGATTTCAAACTTAATGCAAAGAGTCTGTGTCTGTTACAATGCTGGATTAAAAACATGTTCCAGTTAAGACTGGGCAGACTCTCTTCAGGAAAGAGACCTCCACTGGCAGGGCTGAGTACTGTGTATGGTACTGGGAGAGACACTGTAAATACACCTGAGGACCAGCTGAGTGCTACTTCATTTAACCATGACTTCACTGATTCTGCAAATAAGCCAAAATGCAGCATTCTATTAATTGCATGACCAACCCCTCAGAAAGGAGGCCAGTGCCACTTAAACCCTCAGTACAGAAGCCAGCATCACTATTGGCTCAAACCTGAAGGTACCCAACTCCAGCTATGATGTCATACAACACAGGACTGTTCTATGTTTAGTCAAAGGTCTAAAGCTGCAAAGTGATGGGTTAGCCAAAGCAGAGTGATGGGGGGGAGGGGGGCAGTTAGTCAAAGCAGAAAGAAGGGGAGGGCAGTTAGTCAAAGTGGAGGGGGGCGGAGCAGTTCGTCAAAGCAGAAAGAATGGAGGGGGGCAGTTCGTCTTTTTGGGGGTTAGTTCGTCAAAGCAGAGAGATGGTGGGGCGTTTGGTCAAGAGGGGAGGCGATGGTGTAGAGAAGCTAACCATGATACTCATCTCTAGTTGATGTTGACATTTTTAACTTCATATTAAATAAACCTTTACGTAAGAAACTTAGACAGTAGATTCTCCCATATAGCTAACCCAATTCCGTAACCCTTGACGCCAACCCTCTGGCTGGCCTCTGTGAGTGTCTGGTGTATTTCATCTGCCTCTACACACTGGCTGATATTCCATCAGTTCTGCTGTTCCATCAGCCCTGCCTCTTCATTCTGAAGGGAAGTCTGCCTGGTCTGAGGGTCTTGACCCCATGATGGAAGAGTTGAAGAAGCACAGGACTTACAGCAGCTGCAGCTCAAGGAACATTTGCATGGAAACTTCCAGAATGTTCTTCTGGATCTGGGAGACCTCTTCTGCCTTTTCCAGAGTATTCTAAAGTTCTAAAGGAGCACTCTAAGAATGGGTCCCTAACTACTAGGCTGAAGCACATCCTTGTGGTGGCGGGCAATGTGCTGGTTCTTCTCCGAGGGTCTGCGGAACCCTTTGGAACAGTGCTCGCAGCGGTGCGGGTAGTCCTTGGTGTGAATGGAAATGACGTGACGCTTGAAGCCCGAGGCGTCTCCGGTGCTATAGTCACAGTACTGACATTGGTATACGCGCCGCTCGCGAGGGGGGTGGGACACCAGCCGCGCCTTGTTGCCCCCAGCGCTGCTAATGCCACCAGCCTTCTTCACAGAGGAAGGGGCCTTCTTGTTGCTGCTCACTTTGGGTGGTGATGCCTCTGTTGCTGGGGACAACTTCTGTGATGGCTGGCCTGTAGACGTGGGAGACAGTTGCCCAGCAACAGCGGTGGCGGTGGCCTGCGTGCCTCCTGCCGACTCCTTGGTGTGGACCGACAGGATGTGGCGGCTCAGGACGAAGGGGTCGGCGATCCTGAAGCTGCAGTGGCGGCACTGGTGGAGCTTCTTGGCTCCTGGCGCCGCAACGCCTCCAGTTGCCCCAAGCGATGACCCCTTGTGGGTGGCCTCGTGCTTCTTGAGCTCAGAGGGCCGGTGGAAGCCTTTCCCGCAGGCCTCACACACATGTGGGTACTCCTTAGTGTGGCAAGAGATGACGTGGCGCTTGAGGTCGCTGGAATTGGAGCTGCGGTGATCGCAGTGCGGACACTGGTGAGGGACCGTTGCCGCTGGTGCCGGCGCTGAAGACATCGGACCTCGACTGGGCTCCTCCGAGGGGTGAGACTGGGACATATGGCAACTCAGCTCATCCTCTTGACCAAAAGACTGGCTGCAGTGCTCACATCTGTGGAAGGGACCGGAAAACACAAGAACCATTAGAAACACCAAACAACACTGATGAACATGGAAGGAAAATTTGTTGAAAGAAGGCACAATGAACAAACTGGACAACAAGCACAGAACGCCGCCAACCACTCAAGAACCCTGAACTAAGTAAAGGTAACCCAAGGAACCCTTAGCTGGGTAAAGACACCTCCAGGAATCCTGTGCTGGGCAAGGGTACTGTAAGGAACCTGACCTGGGTGAGGTGCTCTAAAGAACCTGAGCTTGGTAAGGTAACTCTAAAGAACCCTGAGCTGGGAAAAAGTACCCCAAAGAACCTTATAGGCCTTATAGACCTTAGGTGGGTCAAGGTACCCTGAGGAACCCTGAGAGGCCGTCCCCACCTGTAGGGTGGCTCCTGGCTGCCATGTTTGCTCTTCATGTGGTTCTTGAGGTTGGAGGCGTCAGCCGCCTTGTAGGAGCACTGTGGGCAGCGGAACGGCCGTTCTCCGGTGTGTGTGCGCACATGCTTGCGCAGCTCTGACGGGTGACGGAATCCCTTGCCACACTCAGCACAGGTGTGGGGGAAGCTGCGGTTGTGCGCCCCCTGGAGATGCCTCTGCAGAAGTGCGGGGTCAGTTGCACGGAAGGAGCAGTAGCGACACTGCAGCGTTTTGGGGGCGTCGCTGGGGGCGGAGTCGTCTGTGGGAAGGTGGGGACTGGGCGGAGCCACAGGTGGATGGTGCTGCAGACGATGTGTGAAGAGGGCGGGCTGCTGGCTGAAACTCTGACCGCACGTCTCACATGTGAACGCCACTGTCGCCAGAGACGATGAGTCTGGGGCGGTGCTGGGTTGGACCTGCTGAGAGGTCAAGCATGTATACTCATTTATGTATGTACACATTTATGTATGGACATATGTATAAACCTGTGTGTGTGTGTGTGTGTATGTACACTCATTTATGTATGGACATATGTATAAACCTGTGTGTGTATGTACACTCATTTATGTATGTACATATGTATAAACCTGTGTGTGTGTGTGTATGTATGTACCTGATGTATGTATATACCTGTGTGTGTGTATGTATGTATGTGTGTGTGTACATATTTATATATGTGTGTATATGTATGTACTTTATGTGTGTGTGTGTGTGTGTATGTGTGTGTGTGTGTGTGTGTGTGTGTTGTGGGGCTAATGAAGTACTACCTTTTTCCTGCTCTTGGTGAGGAGCTCCTGGTGTTGAGTGCGCTGGTGTCGCCGTAGAAACCCACGGGACTTGAACTTCTTCCCGCACAGGAAACAGGGGTAAACTGTCAGGGGCTGACCATACGGGCCAATGATGATGGCTATATGAACACACACGCAAACACACACAGGAAACAGTGGAAAAGTCAGGGCTTGATCATATGGACAAACACACACACACACACATCATACATTACACACACACACTCACACAGCAGGACTGCATGTGTGTGTTCATATGAACGTGTATGAGAGGAGCACTTTGCGTTCTGTGTGCACTGTTGTTGTACGTGTGTGTTGTTGTTGTGAATGTAAGTTGCGGATGTGTTCTGTTGCATGTCTATATTGTTGTTGTGTGTGTGTGTTGTTTTGTGTTTACTGTGTGTGTGTGTGTGTGTTTACTGTGTGTGTGTTGTATTGTGTTCACTGTGTGTGTGTACATGTTGCATATGTATGTTGTGTGTGTGTGTTGTTATTGCGCTTAAGTATTGTTTGTGTGTGTGTGTATTGTTGGAGTGTGTGTGTGGTTGTTGTTACATGTGTGTGTGTGTTGTTATTGCGCCTAAGTATTGTTATTGTGTGTGTGTGTGTGTGTATTGTTGGAGTGTGTGTGTGTATGGTTGTTGTTACATGTGTGTGTGTGTGTGTGTTGTTATTGCGCCTAAGTATTGTTATTGTGTGTGTGTGTATTGTTGGAGTGTGTGTGTCTGTGTGTGTGTGTGTGTGTGTGTTTCTCTTACCGGTCTGCACCTGTCTTGGCTCTGCTCTCCTTCTGCTTTTATTGGCTCCGCCCACTGGGTCCTCCATGTGCAGGAAGGCGCTAGCAGCACCATTACGGGGCTCAGCTAGGGAGTCTATACACACACACATTACACACATTACACACACATTATACACACACACACACACACAGACACACACACCATATATACACATTACACACACATTATACACACACACACACACCATATATACACATTACACACACACACACATTATACAGACACATTATATATTCAAATTACACACACATACATTACATAAACACTCATTCCATATTAGACTATTAGTCCATATGCTGGTCTCCTTGTAATCCCAAGAATATCAAAATCTACGATAGGAGGAGGAGCCCTTTGTTACCGTGCACCCCTCCTGTGGAATAATCTCCCCCCCCACATTCGACAAGCGGACACTCTCAATACCTTTAAGTCTAGACTTAAAACCTTCCTCTTTATTGTTTCCCATAGTTAGGGATGGTGCATGGCAAATCATCACTTCGCATGGGTCTTTTGGGAGGGACTGCCTCTGCTGTTGCCCCCAGTTTCGAGGCATGGCAGCCACTGACCATCCCTGCAGTGGTGCTGGGTTACCATGCATCATACCTTAGTTATGCTGCTATAGCCTAGCGCCGCCACACAACCTTCATGTGTCATACCGTACAACTCCCTCTCTCTCTCTTTCAGCTCTCTCTCAATATTTATATTCATCCCTGCCTCATTCCAGCAGACTCCTCTCACCCTCCCCTTCTGAGTGGACTACAACCAACACTACGGGAGGCCCATGTCAGGACCGACTCCCCATCACAGAGGACCTTCCTGGATGCCGATGCTGGGCCCGACTCCCCTTCCTGAGGCTTTGTGATTGACCCCCCCTCACAATGGCGCTGTCAAATGGACCCTTACTGTTACCCCCATTAACCCATCTCACTCCTTTGAGTTTGTCACTATGCCTGGCCGCTGCTACATTGTCCAGCCATAATTCCTGATAACCACCTATAGACTGACTACCATGTAATGTAAAAGTGGGATAATACTCTATTATGAACTATTATGAACCTTTGCTAAACCATAGGCAACTTATAGTCTGTCAGGGTAACTACTAATTGTAATTTTTCTCCATGACCCCTGGCAGTTGGGTTAGCCCCTTGAGTCGTGGATCTGCCCAAGGTTTCTTCCTAGATTAACTGAACATAAGGGAGTTTTTCCTGCCCCTGTTGCTCTTGGGTGCTCCTTCTGTGAAGCGCCATGAGACAATACTATTGTAAAAGGCGCTGTAGAAATAAAACTGAATTGAATTGAATAGACAATAACCTAATAGATAACAGTACAGTGCTTAAAAACTGCTGAATTACACATAGCGCACACACACACACACACACACACATTATCCATGCATTATTACGCCTCCAAGCAAGGGCCAGTCATCTTAATTTGAGTCATTAGCAATGAGTCCCCTTCAAGAGAAGAAACAACATCAACATCTTTCCCATTATTGATTTATTTATCATCCATGCAAAAGGAAGAACTATAAATGGCACCAACATCTTAATTATGGATTTATACAAAGACCACCAAACCACTGTCTGTGTGTGTGTGTGTGTGTGTGTGTGTGTGTGTGTGTGTGTGTGTGTGTGTATGTGTATGTCTGTGTCTGTGTGTGTGTGTGTGACGCTGACCGTATGCAGATGCCCAAGTTGCTGGGGTGAACTCCTTGCTAAGGGTAGTGTTATTGTAGCAGCGACTGTGATTGGTGTTTACATTAGGCTCCTCCCCTCCAACCACAACTTCCATATACACCTCCTCAGAGAGCTTGGCTGCAATACACACACACACACACACACACGCATTCATACATACACATGCACACACACAACACACACACACGCATACACAGGCACACATGCGCACACACATGCATGCATACATACACATGCACACACACGCACGCACACACACACACACAGAATATGGTTAAAAACACACCCACACAGTAGATATAAAAACACTACACTACACTCACTGTAGTTATAAACACACTAGACTACACTCACTATAGTTATAAACACACTAACTACACTCACTGTAGTTATAAACACACTAGACTACACTCACTATAGTTATAAACACACTACACTACACTCAGTGTAGTTATAAACACACTACACTCAGTGTAGTTATAAACACACTACACTCACTGTAGTTATAAACACACTACACTACACTCAGTGTAGTTATAAACATACTACACTACACTCACAGTAGTTATAAACACACTACACTACACTCACTGTAGTTATAAACACACTACACTACACTCACTGTAGTTATAAACACACTACACTCACTGTAGTTATAAACACACTACACTCACTGTAGTTATAAACACACTACACTACACTCACAGTAGATATAAACACACTACACTCACTGTAGTTATAAACACACTACACTCACTGTAGTTATAAACACACTACACTACACTCACTGTAGTTATAAACACACATCACTACACTCACTGTAGTTATAAACACACTACACTACACTCACAGTAGATATAAACACACTACACTCACTGTAGTTATAAACACACTACACTCAAAGTAGATATAAACACACTACACTACACTCACTGTAGTTATAAACACACTGCACTACACTCACTATAGTTATAAACACACTACACTATGCTCACTGTAGTTATAAACACACATCACTACACTCACTGTAGTTATAAACACACTACACTATGCTCACTGTAGTTATAAACACACATCACTACACTCACTGTAGTTATAAACACACTACACTACACTCACAGTAGTTATAAACAACTTACTCTAACACTAGTTATAAGCACACTACACTCACAGTAGTTATAAACAAACTACACTACATTCACAGTTGATATAAACACACTACACTACACTCACTGTTGTTACAAACAAACTACACTACACTCACAGTAATTATAAACACACAGCACCCACAGTGGTTGTAAACACACTGCACACACAGTTGTTATAAACACACTACATTTACATACATTTACATTTATGCATGTAGAATATGCTTTTATCCAAAGCGACTTTGGACTTTTCAACTATCAGTTGCATCAGGGCAATCTTCCCTAGAGCAATTGAGGGTTAAGTGCCTTGCTCAAGGGCACAATGTTGGCAGCCTTAGGGTTAAGGGCCTTGCTCAAGGCACAATGTTGGCAGCCAGGATTCAAACCTACAATTTTCCAGACTACTAGCATGCTAACCAGGTACTACACATAGTAGTTTTAAACCCGCTACACTACACTCACAGTAGTTATAAACACACTACACTAACAGCAGCTATAAATACACTACATTACACCCACTTTAGTTATAAACACACTAAACTATCCTCATGTATAAACAAACACACTCCACTACACTCACAGTAGTTAAACACACTAGACTACACTCACAGTAGTTATAAAGACAATACACTCACAGTAGTTGTAAACACACTACACTCACAGCATTTATAAACACACTGCACTCACAGTAGTTACAAACACACTATACTCACAGTACTTAAACACACTATACTACAGTCACAGTAGTTATAAACACACTACAAACAGTCACAGCGGTTTTAAACACATTACACTTACAGTAATTATAAACATACTACATTTACAGTAGTTATAAACACACGATACAACAGTCATGGTAGTTATAAGCACACTACTCTCACAGAAGTTATAAACATAATGCACTCGCAGTAGTTATAAACACAGAACATAACACTCACAGAAGTTATAAACACACTGCACTACACACACACTAAATGTGTTAATGCTTATGTAAGAGCCGTTTCATAGTCAACGCAACGCCTTGATGTGCGTCGCAAAGTGTGTTGTCTGAATTTTTCTCAAGCGACGCAAGGACACATGTACTACCGCATGTACGACTGTGCGTATCCGATTGGGGGCAATAATGAAAACAACGTACTTGTTTCAATCCCACTGCTGAAGAGGCATTGAGCGCAATGGCGGTAGATGAGGAACGCCGGGCATACAGGCATTTATAAGACACCTCTAGAGCATTGCACTCTGATAGAAATGCGGTCGCCGAAGCATGGAGGGAAATTGCTGTAGTAGTTAAAACAGACGTAGGTAAGGGGAAAGCAGAATGGCAAAAGATCAGGGACAGGTTCGTACTGAGCAGGGAAAAGTGGAAGGCAGATGCGGGACAGTTGGCTTTCGGCTACCCTGTGATATTGTCCCGGCTTGGATGAAAATTCTGAAGCACGCTGCCATTATGCCAAAAGCATACTTGACCACACGTCTCGCCCTGGCCTGCCGGCAGTTGACCACACGTCTCGCCTGGCCTGCCGGCAGTTGACCACACGTCTTGGCCTGGCCTGCCGGCAGTTGACCACACGTCTTGGCCTGGCCTGCCGGCAGTTGACCACACGTCTCGCCTGGCCTGCCGGCAGTTGACCACACGTCTTGGCCTGGCCTGCCGGCAGTTGACCACACGTCTCGGCCTGGCCTGCCGGCAGTTGACCACACGTCTTGGCCTGGCCTGCCGGCAGTTGACCACACGTCTCGGCCTGGCCTGCCGGCAGTTGACCACACGTCTCGGCAGTTGTAGATGCACTTCTTGTCCGTCGGGTTTGTACCTTCAATGGTGACCAAAAAAGGACCCTGTTGTTAGTTGCCTCATAATAAGCTGCTTTAATTCAATGATTTGGACTTTTTTGTCACATCTGTAGTGCAAACAGAATTCCCAGCTAGGCTATTTATATGAATGATTAGGCTACACGAAATTAGAGCATTTGTAATTTTGACTGTAGAACATGGATGAAAAAACTGTAGGTCCAGCCTGTAGAAAATGCTCATGTTCAAGCAGGTCCCAAGAGAGCTGCGACCAAAACCCTCCACTGCTTGCGCGTCTGTAGGCGCCAACATCCACAAAGGTAAAGCCATAGTTCGCATCAGTGGCAGCCATCAGGATGATGGAAAAGCAGCCCTTGTGATTCTAGAAATCAGTGCCAGACTGCGATGGTGCTCTTATGTGGACATGTTGATGGTGCTCTTATGTGGACATGTTGATCAGGCCAAGACAAAAAGGGAAGTGCCACTGTCTCCAAAATTCCTCTGCTATACACAGCCACTGATCATAGGTTGATCGTCAGGCCACAAAGTCCGCCTGAAGAGCGTCCCAGATGGTACTGCAGACCTGAACTCTGACCCCACATGGTACTGCAGACCTGAACTCTGACCCCACTGACAGTGCTGATGTCCATTCTATAGCTGGCTGTGACCGCTTGCTGACTTACAGCACAGATATCTTAAAGTCACTGCCAGCCTTTGGAATACGGCAATCGGGTTGTGGCAAAAGTTGGTCAAACTTCATCAAGGAAATTGTGAAGTATTGGAAATGCCTCTCATCATCAATATCGCACGCTGGTAAAACAAGAGAGCAAAATTCTCCATCCTTATGCCTTGAACAGTTGAGAGGACAGGCATACCACCTACTCTCGAGATTTTTTTTTGCGCACCGACAATTCTAAAGAAACAAAATGATGCATTCCTCCTCTGTTGCCATTTGTCACCCAAAAAATCTCCTTGACTCTGTTACCCCCTATCGCATGAGCGACGTATTACATTTGAGCGCATTGAGTGCAGCAAAGGATGCGTGTTCAAGTTGCAGCGTGAGCAGGCGTTCCATGCGACATTTGCGTACCTGCAGTGACTATGAAACAGCCCTAAGGTACATACATGCAGTCAGTGTGGTTGCTGTGTAAATGTGTGTGTATATATGTGTATGTGTGAAGTACATACAGTCGGTGTTGTTGTGTTGTGTGTGTATGAGTAAGAGAGTTACATACAGTCAGTGTGGTTGTTGTCCCCAACAGACATGTAGACCATCTTCTCACCAGCAGAGGGCTCCTCATCCCCCACCACCTCTGTGTCACCTACACACACACACACAAACACACACACACACACACACACACACGGGTCTAGACTAACTGGTTGCACTGGCGTGCCTTTTTTCTTAGGGACACCAGCACAAAAGTTACCCAATTTCTGACCTCATTTAACTTTTCAGGTTCACTTTTTTTATAAATTGCAGTCCAGATGGACAATTAACTAACATTCTGCTCTTTATGTGAGGCACAATTCAGTCCTTATGGACAATTAACTAACATTCTGCTCTTTATGTGAGGCACAATTCAGTCCTTATGGACAATTAACTAACATTCTGCTCTTTATGTGAGGCACAATTCTACTAAAAGGTGGCTGACTGAAAAAGTGTTTGAGTGCTTTGAACTTAAAACATCTCAAGATGAATTAAATAAAAAGAAAATCTAAATTAAAAGCGCAAATATTTTAAGGACATTAAAGACCATGCAGGTGCACACCGTAAGTAGGAAGAAGACATTTAGCCTATTTTAACATTTTTAATATTTTGCTGGATAAATACTGTTTTTTGATGTAGTTTCAGACCAAATAAATAATTATAGGCCCTAAATGAATGCAAGAAAACAATGTTATAGTGTTAGTGTGTTATTTTGTGTGATGTGTTATTTAACATCACAACAAGAGTGGGCCTAGCCTAATCGTACTTTTTATAATTATAGGCTAATTGGAGAGACTGGGTGAGAGTGGGTGAAACAGTCTCCCTTCCTCTCGTCCTGACTCAACTGTAGATATTCCTCTTGTCATGTCATCCATTCCTGTACCACACAAAAGTCGCTTCTATGGGGCGATTTTCATCAGTACTACTTATAGTATTACATAGTATTTACTTATTTACTGACGGCACAGAGATCCGGGGTTATAGCCTCGAATGCCCAGATCTAACAACGCACCTGTCTGTCGTTGAACTACAGGGAGACTTTCTACGCAGTGACTTTTTTTTTCCTCGAACGACTGGTCGCACCGGTGCAACCTCAGACTGTTATTAGTTGCATCATTGAGAAATTAGGTGGCACTCTAGAGCCCTGAAACACACACAAAAAACACATCCACACACTCACCCATGTCCTCTCCAGTGTCATCGGCTTTGAAGATGTAGACCTTTATGACCTCCTGTCCCTCACTCTTGTCATCAGTGGCAACCACTGCTGACCCCTCTTCCTCCCCTGAGACCATCTTCCCTGCCTCATCCACTACAGAGATGGAGAGAGAGAGATGGAGAGATAGCAAGGGGAAGATGGAGAGAGAGAGAGGGGAAGGTGGGGGAAAGAGAGATAAAGTCAGAGGTACTTTCAGAGGGTTGCCTCTGATACATCTGTGATGTATTTATGGGACACAAATATGATACATGCTTGAACTCCCACCAACACCCCAGGACAACAAAAGAACCCAGACAGCCTCCCATTCCCATCAACATTCCTGTAAATTCCAGTTGATTCCCAAGGAAAATCTCCAACTTTGAAATTTCCAGATATTTTGAAACCCTCTATGAGATCATAAGGTATTTATTAGGACTACTCACGTGAGATCATCAGGTAGTTATTAGAACTACTCAGGTGAGATCATCAGGTGGTTATTAGAACTACTCACGTGAGATCATCAGGTAGTAATTAATTTTGTAATTAATTTGACACTATTGACCATGGTATCCTACTACACAGGCTTGAACACATGATAAGCATCAAAGACACTGCATTAGCCTGGTTCAAATCATACCTCTCTGGTCGCTACCAGTTTGTACACGCTCATAATGAGTCATCAACCCATACCAAAGTAAAGTTTGGTGTACCCCAAGGCTCAGTGCTAGGTCCCCTGCTGTTCTCCCTGTACATGTTACCTTTAGGATCTGTTATAAGGAAACATGGTATTACTTTCCACTCCTATGCTGATGATACCCATCTTTACCTTTCTATGAAGCCTAATGACTATATGCCAATGACTAAACTTCATGCATGTCTCCAAGACATCAAAACCTGGATGACTAATAATTTCCTTTGTTTAAATTCTGATAAAACTAAAGTTATGATGATTGGCCCTAAACAGCTGACCAACACTCTACTCCATCACCAAAACTTACTCAGTGGCCTGTCACTGTCATGTAATGCAAAAGTTAAAGACCTCGGGGTAATTATTGACCAGGACCTCTCTCTAAATAGTCAAATAGTCAATATGTAAAACACATTTCAAAAACATCTTTTTCCACCTACAAAATATTGCTAAGGTTAGAAAGTTCCTATCCTTTGAGGATGCTGAAAAATTAATACACGCATTTATTACTTCCAGGCTCGATTATTGCAATGTTCTGTTCTCTGGGTGTAGTAATACCTGCATCAAAAACCTACAACTAATACAAAATGCTGCGGCCCGAACACCCACCAAGACTAAAAAATATGAACATATCTCTCCTATCCTTGCTTCCCTACATTGGCTCCCTATTAAAAGTCAAATTGATTTTAAAATACTCCTCCTAACCTACAAAGCCCTCAAGGGCGATGCACCAACATTTATTAAAGACTTACTTGTCCCTTACCACCCTCCTAGAACCCTAAGATCCCAAAATGCTGGTCTCCTTGTAATCCCAAGAATATCAAAATCTACGATAGGAGGAAGAGCCTTTTATTACCGTGCACCCCTCCTGTGGAATAACCCCCCCCCCCCACATTCGACAAGCTGACACTCTCAATACCTTTAAGTCTAGACTTAAAACCTTCCTCTTTACTGTTTCCCATAGTGAGGGATGGTGCTTGACAAATCATCACTTCTCATGGGTCTTTTGGGAGGGACTGCCTCTGCTGTTGCCCCCAGTTGTGAGGCATGGCAGCCACTGACCATCCCTGCAGTGGTGCTGGGTTACCGTGCATCATACCTTAGTTATGCTGCTACAGCCTAGTGCCGCCACACAACCTTCAAGTGTCATGCCGTACAACTCTCTCTCTCAATATTTATATATATATATTTATACATTTACATTTACATTTAGGCATTTAGCAGACGCTTTTATCCAAAGCGACTTACAAAAGAGGATAACATTCAAGCTACAACACAATGAACTAACAAGGAGTGCATATTGCTAACATAGAATCTGCACTATTTTAAGTTGCAGTAGTGTTTAAGTGCAGTAGTGTAACACAGTGTAGAGAAATTAAATTATTAAGTGCATTCTCAAAGTTTACGCCAGGAGATATTCTTGGAAGAGCTGGGTCTTCACGAGTTTCTTGAAGGTGGAGATACATATACACGTATATGTATGCCCAAATTACACATTTGCTTTCTGATGTGTGAGCCTGGCCTAATTCACTATTTTCCTCCGTCCACAATTTATCTTTGCCGAGTGTCATCCCTGCCTCATTCCGGTGGACTCTTCTCACCCTCCCCTCCTGAGTGGACTACAACCAACACTACGGGAAGCCCATGTCAGGACCAACTCCCCATCACACAGGACCTTCCTGACGCCGATGCTGGGCCCGACTCCCCTTCCTGAGGCTTTGTGATTGACCCCCCCCTCACAATGGCGCTGTCATATGGACCCTTACTGTTACCCCCATGACCCATCTCACTCCTTTGAGTTTGTCACTATGCCTGGCCGCTGCTACATTGTCCAGCCATAATTCCTGATAACCACTTATAGACTGACTACCATGTAATGTAAAAGTGGGATAATACTCAATTATGAACTATTATGAACCTTTGCTAAACCATAGGCAACTTATAGTCTGTCATGGTTACTACTGATTGTAATTTTTCTCCATGACCCCTGGCAGTTGGGTTAGCCCCTTGAGTCATGGATCTGCCCAAGGTTTCTTCCTAGATTAACTGAACATAAGGGAGTTTTTCCTTGCCCCTGTTGCTCTTGGGTACTCCTTCTGTGAAGCGCCACGAGACAATACTATTGTAAAAGGCGCTGTATAAATAAAACTGAATTGAATTGAATTGAATAATTAGGACTACTCACGTGAGATCATCAGATAGTAATTAGGACTACTCACGTGAGATCATCAGGTGGTTATTAGAACTACTCAGGTGAGATCATCAGGTGGTTATTAGAACTACTCAAGTGAGATCATCAGGTAGTAATTAGGACTACTCACGTGAGATCATCAGGTAGTCACCGCAACCTTCCTCATCTTCCTCCACCTCTCTGCCTTCCCGCTCTCTCTCACCATTGCCACTGACGACCCGTGCCACAGCGACAGCTTCCTCCTCTTCATCCTCGCCCATCTGCACCACACAGGTATCCATGGCAACCTCATCATCCTCTGCTTCTTCATCATACTGGACCACGTCCTCGGTGGAGTCCTGGATCACAAGCTGATCAATGTCATCATCCTCAACAACGCTGTCGTTATGGAGATCACCGTCATCGACAACAGAACCAGCGCGGGAGGAGGACACCTGAAGCTCCACAACAAAGCTGTCTGATTCGCCGGCAGAACCCACATCATCTGTGACACACACAAGAAACCATGGGAGACATGAATACTAGTCAGCACCTTCATGACATCTGGTTCCGCTTTATAGACCTGCTACTAAACAAGCACCATTCAAAAACTTCAGTTCTTAATCTTTAGTTTAGGCATATCAGGAGTTTGTCTACACTACTGTAGATGTGTGTGTGTGTGTGTGTGTGTGTGTGTGTGTGCCCCCTACCTGTGTACTATAGATGGCTGTGTGTATATTCTCCCCTACCTCCTCCATGTAGTATGATCTCTGGCTGTGTGTGCGTGTGCCTCCTTAGTGTAGTATGATCTCTGGCTGTGTGTGTGTGTGTGTGTGTGCGCCTCCTTAGTGTAGTATGATCTCTGGCTGTGTGTGCGTGTGTGTGTGTGCGTGTGCCTCCTTAGTGTAGTATGATCTCTGGCTGTGTGTGCGTGTGTGTGTGTGCGTGTGCCTCCTTAGTGTAGTATGATCTCTGGCTGTGTGTGTGTGTGTGTGTGTGTGCGCCTCCTTAGTGTAGTATGATCTCTGGCTGTGTGTGTGTGTGTGTGTGTGCGCCTCCTTAGTGTAGTATGATCTCTGGCTGTGTGTGGTGTGTGTGTGTGCGTGTGCCTCCTTAGTGTAGTATGATCTCTGGCTGTGTGTGTGTGTGTGTGTGTGTGTGTGTGTGTGTGTGCGCCTCCTTAGTGTAGTATGATCTCTGGCTGTGTGTGTGTGTGTGTGTGTGTGTGTGAGTTCTTCCCCACCTCCTCCGTGAAGTATGATCTTCGGCTCCTGGGAGCGGATTGCCAGTCTAGTCATGTGATCATCCATGGCCTTGCCCTCTGCAACCTCATTGGTCTGTGTCAAACTGGGGCAAACAGCCACACAATGAGAACCACACAACCACCACCATCACCACCTCAAGAGACTAGGAATTGGCTGGGCCTCTATGGCCTGGTCTGTCTGTCTGTTTCTTTACAAATGTGTGGATGTGCGTCTGTGTGTGTATCTATTATAGTGTTTGTGTGTGTGTGTATGTGTGTGAACGCAATTCAACCATAATCAAGGACCGGAACTATCCATTTCAGAAAGTAACTGTTGGAAACATTCCTCCCTTCCACTAGAACTATTCCTCCCATCCTTTATTTAATTCGTTGACAAGGTGACCATGTCTTAGCCCAGAACAGGTCTACTGACAATTGTATAAGTTTGTCGGCAAATCGCACACCTCCAGATTTCTGCTAGGCTGTTCCTAACATAGGCTTGGAGATGCAAGAACCATGG
This sequence comes from Tenualosa ilisha, assembly GCA_015244755.2. Classification (NCBI taxonomy): domain Eukaryota; kingdom Metazoa; phylum Chordata; class Actinopteri; order Clupeiformes; family Clupeidae; genus Tenualosa; species Tenualosa ilisha. The sequence goes on along the minus strand of PYXC01002285.1, from coordinate 295,554 downwards.
CTTTGTCCTCTGCCCTGTTATCTGACACACAACTACTATATTTCCTTCTTAATGCATAAGCTGAATTTTAAAAGTGTCTTGAGTTGGCTAACTTTAGGCTTGTAGTCCTACCTTCCTAACATAACATCTTTTCTCGATAAAAACATTAGACCTTAATTTCCCTCAGGATATCAAACATCTCTATCAATCTATACACACATAAATAGGCTAATACTGGTGAAGATTCACAATAAATACAAACACTGACTAGAAACTTGTAGGATTTCTCCAGTTTAATTGACAAATCAACACTGCTACAATTCTGTTTCTCTGCTTTTCCTGTCTTTGAGCCTGTTTGATTAGTTGTGTTAACTGTGTGTATTAACTGTGTCAGTGTGTTTATGACTGTGTCGCTTTTTAGCTTCTGGCTTGAAAGGACACCTGCTATCGTTCAGGCAATTTGCAATGCGACAGGCAACACCAAAGTAAGTCAAAGGAGAAGATGACAAGGTGATGTCACATCTTGCGCGCAACAATGACAGACAGAGCGAGTATAGTGATACATTAAATCACTGTGGCAGAGGTGTCAGGTTCAGTATAAAGAGTAATATTGTACAGATCTCTCCTCTCTGAGGTGTCAAGTTCAGTATAAAGAGTAATATTGTACAGATCTCTCCTCTCTGAGGGCAGGTGTGGGCCAAAGAGGCAGGATTGAAACGCACTCTATAAATTTTGGGGAGCTGAGCCAGTGGGTGGAGATCTAACTCTTTTCATTCGGGGGAGATTCAAACTCCTCTGCATGGTGTCAGAGTCTCTGGTCAGAAATGCAAGCAGTCTAAAACACAGTACCAAAATTATTTATGACATAATTCTGGGCTGCTATCCAATTGCTATCTTCAGTGGATGTCAAGGATAAACTATGCATCAATGAAAACAAAACACCTGTGATCTTGTACATGTCTGGTTTACCAGTTAGCTTCTAATCCAGTCAAGTTGCGTGCGGGCATGCAGGGACACTACACCAAGACATCACCCAATCTGAACTTAGATTTAAAGCGGAAAAATAGGTGGTTAAAGAAGGTGGTGAAAGGGCAGGTTGTTTTTTTTACACACAGACATTTAGTCACTGAAGAGACTATGAAGCTGGAACATTAACAAATAAATCTTAGTGCCTGGAGTGCCTTTAAGCCAGCAGTCTACTCTATTAGCAGGTTTAGCACATCTGCTAGGTTAACTAAGTCAGGTTTATCATTTAATCACCGTTGGTTTATCATTATCGCCTTCTTGGACCCCCCCAACATCTCCTTGTTTCTCTCTTATCAGTTGTGTTACAATTGTCATAATGCGAATAATTAGGCCTAATTGCTGGCTAAGCCGCTGGTGGTTTTGCTCATTGGTTCTCCAGTGGTCCACTGTTTGCAATATGGTATTTCCCAGATAGCAAAATTACCACATGTGGCGAAATAGCACCTGCCCTCCAGCAGAACGACGGAGAACCGACGAGCAAAATACCAATGGATGGACCGCCAGCGTCTTGCTGTCTGGGGACCTGGCCTTAGGTCAGCCATTCCCACAGTATCCCGACTGTGACCAGTGCCATTTCCACGTTTGAATAGCCTAAGCCTAGTTCCCAGTGAAACACAAATACTAGCCTAGGTTTATACAGCGGTTTAGAATCAGAAATCCTAAATCTCCCACAGACAGAAAATGCTCTATTCCTGTCACTGTCACCATCATGTTGAGTAAAAAAATTTGGCCCTTTCATTTTGCGATAAAAACTTCTCATATAGATGACAAGTCGGCTATAAATGTCGTTTTAAGATGTTATTGTTTACAATAATGATCGCCCTCCCCCTTTCATGGGTAGAAAGCCCTCTGTTTATGGTAACAGTAGCTTAGCATCAGCAGCAGCAAGCTAGCACGACAACAAACATGGCGGTCACCAGTTTTCTGATCACTGAGCAGATTCACTCATTTCAAGCAAAACGCAAACCGCAAGGTCGCCATTTTGGCCAGCATCAAAAACCGAGAATTGAAAGCCGTCGATTCTACCACAATGGATGTAGACAGAGTGAACGATTAAGTGTTGTTACTCTTGCGACTCAAACGAATTTAATGTCACCCCATTCAAAGACGGCAACAATAGCGTTAGCTTTAGCCTTTTGCATCGTCTTACTAGCCGCTTTCCGTAGGCTACTAGGGGCCACCAAGCGGGATTTCCGGCAGGCATACGCCGTGTAGACGCACTTCTTCGCCGGCTACAAGCACCAGGAAGTCCCTCAGCATTTCTCCACGACTCCATTGTCCCTGATGTGAATTAAAGTTGTTCCCATTTCAACAGCATTTAGTAATATTTTGCCACGATTATATTCACACATTGCGTGCTATGGGTTTATTTTGACAAGCTGGTGCAAACATCGCATGCAGACACCATTCAGAAAAAAATACTGTTACTAGGCTAGGCTTACCATGTATCTGGAAGTCAACAGATCCTGCTCTCTAGTCCCGTGGAATTTACATTGGGGATATTGCATTGATTCGTTAACACATCGTTTTGCCCGATGTTATGATATTAAACGCTTCCGGGCACTGAGACTATTTCCAGCTCAAAGGAGTGTGAGCGCGCGGGGATGCAGGGTGAGGCGAGAGCCTTGGTGGCGAAGGCCTGCGCTCAAAGGAGAGAGGAGGAAGGGGCGGGGGAAGCGGTGTGGTGGGGCAGACTAGGACCCCACATAACCAGATCTCACACTCTGATCTGTCTCGTTTAAGGACTGGATGGTGTTTCACCACAAATACAGTGAACGAGTTAAGATAACATATTTATTTATTCACAGCAATGCTGTACATACCAAGCATTCTAGGCTAGTTGCTGCATAGGACATGCTTAACATAATAAAGAGGAGGACATCTGCTTCTGCCAGGCAGCATCAGACTGAGCTGGTGGTGATGGGCTACTGAAGCTGATCTGAGTGTGTAGGGACCAGGAATTGGGCATCTAGCCGTATTATTAATGAAAAGCACCATCTAACCCCCATGCTGCACCTGCAGGGGACCCCTGAGAGACGTTTGAGTCAGGTGGTCCAGGGCAGCGCTGGGGGGCTGAGAGCAGGTTATTTTTAGTGAGTGGGGGAAGGGCCGGCAGGACCATGAGGACATAGCCAGAGTTCAGTGCGTTAGAAGGGACATTGAGCCACTATGTATGTGCAGAAACTATGCAGCGTATGCCCCTCTCCTCCCTGTAGTACATAATGCTCAGCACAGTGGGGTCCACTGCCAGAATATAACCCAGCAAAGTGCACCTCCACAGCCAGAATATAACCCAGCAAAGTGCACCTCCACAGCCAGAATATAATCCAGCAAAGTGCCCCTCCACTGCCAGAATATAACCCAGTAAAGTGCCCCTCCACTGCCAGAATATAACTCAGCACAGTGGGGTCCACTGCTAGAATATAACCCAGCAAAGTGCCCTTTCACTCCCTGCATATAACCCAGCACAGTAGGGCCCACTCCCCACCCCAGTGAACCCCTAATGCCAAAATATAACCCACCCCAGTAGCAGAATATAACCAACCCCCCACTCTAGTGCACCCTCATGCCAAAACATAACCACCCCCCCATGTCAGAACATAACCAACCCGCACATCCTAATGCACCCTCATGCCAGAATACCCCCCCAGTGCACACATCAAGCTACTGCACACTGGACTCAGACATACAGAACCAACTCCAATAATTCTGATGTATGAAGTATTTATTATTATGTATTATTATTTTTAAAATGTATGATGCACACTATAACCACTGAAACAATAACAGTCAAATCCCTGGCTTATTATCTTCCTTAAACTCCCCCAACTGCCTTGACCAATCACACAGTCTCTCTACTTCTTCCTCTTCCTCCTCCCAGTCCGAATGGCTGGACAAAGGGGAGAGGCTTCTGTTAAACCCCACCTCCTCACTCTTAGCCAGTCGGGGCATTGTAGGTGTGTCCAATTCTGTTGGCTTGACCCTTGGTGACCACTCATCATCCTAGAATTACAAAATGAACAGGATAACAATGAACAAGGTAACTAATAAAAAAATAAATAAATAAATAAATAAAACAACACTGATAGCTGTATGTGATTCACTCAAGGGAAGGTGGAGTAACTCTTCCAACAAAGTAACCAATGGAAATGTAGTGTTATTTCTCCAATACCTTTGCAATTCAGCATTTTCCTCTCTGACACATCTACCCCCAAGTGCGGTTTTATACTTCTGCCTTACCATTTATCTATATTTGCATTAATATCATATCACCTCTACTCAGTACGCTACCTCTACCACTCTGTATGCTGTCACTTTGGCTCAAGTATGTTCCTACCCATTTCACATGTCTCTGTATGTGTACTTAAGTAGGGCTGCATAGGTTTTTTTTTTTTTTAAATACATTATTTATTTACACATTGTGCTGTGTGCAATCTCACTACTGTAATGCTACTTACTATAAGTATGTTCCTTGCCACACTTAGGATAGGTAAGAACACCAATACCCTACACTACTCTATTTTGTCTTGTCTGGCACTTTAATGTTTGTGAAACAGTTAATGTCTAACTCAGTTGTCTTAAATGTTCAATGTTCTATGTCTGTCTTTGTTAAGCGTGGGATAGTAAGACACGTAATTTAGATTCCTTGTATGTCTTGTACATGTGAAGAATTGACACTAAAGCTGACTTTGACTTTGATTTTCTTTGCATACATACAACCAAATAGATAATAAATTGCAATTAGTGCACTAGTAGGAGAGTGAGACATGGTGTTCACCTGTTGGGAATAAGACATGGTCTTTCCCTGTTGGGAATGAGGCATGGTCTTCACCTGTTGGGAATTAGACATGGTCTTCACCTGTTGGGAATCTGTTGGGATAGAGACATGGTCCTCACCTGTTGGGAATTAGACATGGTCTTCACCTGTTGGGAATCTGTTGGGATAGAGACATGGTCTTCACCTGTTGGGAATTAGACATGGTCCTCACCTGTTGTTGAGCTTGGTTCCAAGTAGCCAGTTAGGTAGAGCTTGTGCATCTTCCTGGAGACTGCGTGGTGGAACTTGTCAGATCTCCATGAGGTGGAGGCTGTTGATGACGTTCGTGAGGAAGGAGGCTGCTGATGGGAGATGGGAACAAAGGCAACAGACGATGGAGGAGCCACTGGAGACCTGAGTGGACGGATGGCACACACTGTCAATCACACACACACACACTGACAATCACACACACTCACACACACACTGTGAATCACAGACACACACACTGACAATCACAGACACACACACACACATTGTGAATCACAGACACACGCACACATACTGTGAATCACAGACATATGCACACACACTGTTAATCAGACACACACACACTGTCAATCACAGACACACACACATATTCAGTCACTTTCTAAGTAGTCAGATAAGGAGAGTTGTGTTTACCTGTCTGCTCTGGTTCCTCCCCTTGCTCCTACCTTCCCTGCAGTGCTACCATCCTGTACTGCCCTCTGGTGGCCTGGCCTCAGGTATGTGCCCACTGAACCCCCACTACCCAGCTGCACATGGGCAAGCCCAGGGACTGGGCTGAGATTCAGGGTACGCCAGCTGTTGCTACGGCCACCAAGGTATGCCGGTAGTTCATCGAGATGACTGGAGTACTGTATTGATAAGATAAAAGGCCTGGTTTAATTCGGGTGACTGGAATACTGTACTGATAAGATAAAGGCCTGGTTTAATTTGGGTGACTGGAATACTGTACTGATAAGATAAAGCCCTGGTTTCATCGGGGTGACTGGAGTACTTTGTTGATAAGGTAAACACAGTATATTTCCTATACATCTATAGCCTAGTACTGCCACAGACCTCATGTCACACTGTACAACTCTCTCTCTCTCTCTTTCTCTCTCTCTCCTCTTTACTAGTGCTGTCAATATTAACACATTAACACGTTACATGTGATTCATGTAGAAATTGTAACGAGTTATCTTTTTTAACGCAAATGAATCAAGCAGACACATATATCACACTACCCGCCAGCGCCCTCCTCATTTTCACACATCGCAAGGGCTGTGATTGGTTCAGTTCGTCCACTTGTTTTGTTTGGTTTGCTGTGGGTTTCAGCCCACTGTATCTTCTTTTAGCAACATGCTAGTCCACAGTGCAACTGACATAAAAGTGGTCGGCACAGAGTCTGTAGCTGCTGCAAACTACTGCCTAACTTGCGTGAGTCTTTGGTCTAATGACACAAAAGTCACTACACAGGTAAGGAAAAGTATACAAGTCACTACGCAGAAGTTCAATATGCGCAAGCCCAGTTCAAAGACAGCTGTTTGTGTTTATCTGAATGTTGACTGTGCACTGACGTGAGATGGCAAAGTAGCCTACAGTTGCCGTAGTCTCAAGTTCTTGTTGAGATTTAGAGAGAGCTCCATCCAGGGATGAAAGAGTTTCTCTTTGACAAATACAAGCAGCAAAATGACGCTTGTAGATGCTTCATAATGGCAAAATGGCGGCTGTAGATGCTTTCTAATGGCATTTTAAATAAATAAAACATATATATAATAATAAAATATAAATATAAATAAATAAATATAAACAGAATTATACGGGTAAGTGCCTTAACATTGTTAAAAAAAGAAATTAAATTAATTTAAATACACATTTAAAGCTCAGGCACTATTTGTGATTGAAGATTTGTGAATTTCTCCACAGTAGAAAATAGTGCACAAGCATTGTTTACATTTCTATTGATAGTGGTGGAGAAGAAAGACTGTCTGGCCATGGCAGTCTCATTATTATATATGCTGAGTTTCTCTTTATGAATTCCATAGTTTAAATTTGCGCCATTTTTTTCTGTTTTCCTGATAACATGAATCAGCTTGAAATTCTAATTTTAGCCTCTGATTTTGAACTCGTAACGTTTCAACTTTAATCTCATCAGATTTCAACTTCATTCTCAAAATGTGTGGACTTGTCTCATTATGACTCTTATAAGGTTTCAACTTTCATCTCATTATTTTGACCCATCGTAGTTTTGTTATGTTATATCATGCTAAATAATATGATAGTAACAATTGGATTGGGAAGGAATCCTATGTGCAAAACTTTCCCCATACACCTAGTTGATGTGGTGCCGAGTTGGGAAAGGAGTTAGCTGTAACATTACCAGTATGAGTAAAGACTGTCGATGGGTGTATTTGAGCACTGTGGAAAGGTCTGTATTTGGGCACTGAAGCCTATGACTTTAATCTCATACCATTCTGATTTTAATCTCATAAGAGTTTTACTTTATTCTCATAGATTTTGACTGTTATCTCATTGCATTATGACTATTTTTAAAATGTTCGATTTCTTTTCTTCAGTGGCCCTACTGCTCCTTTGTACAAAATATTCTGTTGGTCTAACAGCATTTAAGTTGTTTTCCTAACGTTTTGTTCACTAATAATAAAGAGCTACATTACAAATACTCAGCCATCTGATGATGTGGTGTGTGGTGACCTGCATGAAGTCCCGCATGCAGATGACATCCGCCGCCTCCGTCACACTCTGGCAGCCACTCTGCACCTCATCCGACACCAGCAGCTCCAGAAACTTTCGGTTTCCCATCATCCCACAGCTCTGGGACGTGACCTGTTACATCCTCAGTAAACACACACATCACCGCTATTCACTACGCAGCTAGTTGACCTCACTTTCACCCTAAATATTCTTCAGACTCTTCTGGGGTTTGACTAAACCTGACCTTTAGCCCAATCATGAATACTGACCCTAAACCCAATCATGAACCCTGACCCTAAACCCAATCACAAACTCTAACCCTAAGCCAATCACGAAGGCCAGTTTAGTGACTGAGGGTTCAGAGCTTAGGGACAGTGAGATTCAGCCAACATTCCATACTTCTAAATTTAATATAAAGTCTATATAAATACTACAGTGTCCAATAAGCACCCAATTACACTCCATATAAATACTAGTGTCCAATAGCACGCAATTAAGACAAATTTCAGTTCAAAATTCGATATGTTTATTTCTGTGTAACAGACAAGAAAGGTCTAGGAAGTGATATTTTCCTCTGGTCTGGCTATGCATCCTTAAGCCTCACCTCAAAATTCATTAGTAAACTGGGAACAGCACACCTAACTGCTGTAAATCTGTGTATTTAGTGTGTTCTTGTCAGACACAGACAGGCGGAGGCAGTAGATAAACTAAGAGTCTTTATTTGACACAAGAACAGGGGGATAACAAAAGCCGTGTCCGTTACTCTAACGGAGAAATAAAAGAACAATGCACAAAGGCAAGGGGCAAAACTAACACACAGGAGATTTACGAAAGGCAAGGGGCAAAACTAACACACAGGAGATTTACGAAAGGCAAGGGGCAAAACTAACACACAGGAGATGTAGGCGAAACACAACCGTAACAAAGACACAAACCAGATAAGTCGAGAGGGAGAAGATTCACGGGGAAGTCTAGGCTGACGCGGGAGGTGATGCCGGAGATCACGGAAGACGAAGGGAACATACGAAGGAACAGGAGACAAGGTAATAGCGACGAGACCAGACACCGAGTGAAGCGGGAGGGAGGCTTAAGTAGAGTGGAGACCAGGTGACACTAATCAAAACTCAGGTGAAGGTGATCGGGCTTGACGAGGTGAGTGCAAACGAGGAGATGAGCTGTGAGACCGTGGCGTAGAGTGAGGGGGCGTGGCCGTGACCAGATCCGATGCGGACCTGACATTACCCCCCCCTCCAGGGGCCGCTCCTGGAGTACGACGGCCCGGGCGCCGGGTACGCCGGCTGGGGCGACCCCGGCCTCGGGGAGCGGGACGGTCCGGATGCTCCGCGTGGAAGGCGGTGAGCAGGTTGGGGTCCAGGATGTCCTCCCTCGGGACCCACGAACGTTCCTCCGGACCGTACCCCTCCCAATCCACCAGATACTCCAGGCGACCTCGACGGCGCCTGGAGTCGAGGACGGAGTCGACCACATACGCCGGGCCGTCGTCCAACAGGAGCGGCAAAGGAGGCTCAGGCCGCGCATTGGGAGCTGCGGAGAGAGGAGAAACATGGTGAGGCGCGTGATAAGGTTTAAGTAGTGACACATGGAAAGTTGGGTGAAGGCGGTAGTGAGGGGGCAAACGTAACTTAAAAGTGACCGGGTTGACCTGCTGCACGATGTCGAAGGGACCGATGAACCGGGGGCTGAGCTTCCTAGAGGGCAGTCGGAGGCGGATGTCCCGAGTGGAGAGCCAGACCTTCTGGCCAACCTCATAGGTGGGTGTGGGCCCTCTCCGCGCGTCAGCGTGGTGTCGGAAGCGTTGGACTGCCCTCTGGAGCTGCTGATGTGCCTTTTCCCAGACCCTACCACTCTCCCGGTACCAGTCCTCCACGTTGACCACCGCGGAGGGTTCGGTGTGCCAGGGGAAGAGGGGTGGCTGGTAGCCGAGTGTGCACTGAAACGGGGTGAGTCCAGTGGAGCGTTGACGTAGGGAGTTCTGCGCGTATTCGGCCCAGGGTAGGAAGTGGCTCCACCGGTTCTGGTGCTGAGAGCAGAAGGTGCGTAGGAACCGGCCGATCTCCTGGATCTTCCGCTCCGTCTGGCCGTTGGTCTGTGGGTGGTACCCCGACGTGAGGCTGACGGCCACACCCAGGCGCCCTAAGAAGGCCCGCCAGAATCGGGATACGAATTGGGGTCCCCGATCGGACACCACGTCCTCGGGTAACCCGAAATGGCGGAAGACATGGGTGAACACTGCCTCGGCGGTCTCCGCCGCCGAGGGGATAGACTTCATGGGGACGAGTTTGCATGATTTCGAGAAGCGGTCTACAACCACTAAAACACAAGTAAAATCGTTAGACTTGGGCAGATCAGTAATAAAATCGACGCCTAGGTGTGACCATGGCCTCTGGGGAACCGGGAGCGGCTGGAGCTTACCCTCTGGGAGACGTCGGGGAGTTTTTGCCATGGCACACTCAGCACAACCAGCCACATACCTCTGGACGTCGCGGTGCATCTGCGGCCACCAGTACCGATCGCGGAGGAGAGAGAGGGTCTGGGCAGCCCCCGGATGGCCAGTGCCCAGGGAGGTATGGAGGCTTTCAAGCACCTCCTGTCGAAGCCCGGTGGGCACAAACAGACGATCGGCCGGGGTCTCTGGGGGCGCTGGTTCCTGGGCCACCGCCTGGGCGACACGGCTGTCCAGAGCCCACTGGATCGGGCTCACGATGAGATGTGCCGGCAGGATAGGCTCGTGGGACTTGGGTGAGTCCGCATCTCCGTGGACTCTGGACAGCGCGTCGGCCACGACGTTCTTGGACCCCGGCCTGTAAGACAGAACAAAGTCAAAGCGGGTGAAGAATAGTGCCCACCGGGCCTGGCGAGGATTCAGCCGCTTGGCCTCACGTAAGTAGGCCAGGTTCTTGTGGTCAGTGAGGACACGAAAGGGGTGTTGGGCTCCCTCCAGCCAGTGGCGCCACTCCTCCAAAGCAAGTTTAACGGCGAGCAGTTCCCGGTTTCCGATATCATAATTCTGCTCGGCCGGGGTAAACTTGCGGGAGAAGTAGGCGCACGGATGTAGTCTGGCTGGAGATCCGCTTTCCTGGGACAGGACCGCACCTGCACCGGTGGTGGAGGCGTCTGCCTCCACGACGAAGGGCTTGGTAGGGTCCGGGAGCGTGAGGAGAGGAGCCGAGGCGAAGGAGGCCTTGAGGTCCTGGAGCGCCCGTGCCGCCTCGGGGGACCATTGGAGGGTCTTGGGCTTGGACCGCAGGAGGTTGGTGAGAGGAGCGACCACAAGGCTGTAATTTCTGATAAAACGTCGATAAAAGTTGGCGAAGCCTAACAAGCGCTGCAGTTCCTTGACCGTAGTGGGATCCGGCCAGTGGAGTACGGCGTCAACCTTCCCCTGGTCCATCTTGACGCCCTGGGCGGAGATGTTGTACCCCAAGAACTGAACCTGGCGTTCGTGGAAGACGCACTTCTCCGCCTTGAGGTAGAGGTGGTGTTCACGGAGCTTGCGGAGTACCTGTGCCACGTGCTGTTGGTGTTCGGCCTCGTTCCGGGAATAGATTAAGATGTCGTCGATGTAGACGAGGACGAACCGATGGAGAAATTCCCGGAACACCTCATTCATGTAGGACTGGAATACGGAGGGGGCGTTGGCTAGCCCGTAGGGCATAACCCGATATTCGTAATGTCCATTGGGGGTGATGAAGGCCGTCTTCCACTCATCCCCCTCTCGTATTCTGATGAGGTTGTAGGCACTCCGCAGGTCTAGCTTCGTGAACACCACCGCACCACGAAGCTGTTCCAAGGCGGCCGGAACCAGGGGGAGAGGATGGCGGAACTTTACGGTGATCCGATTCAGGGCTCGGTAGTCGATGCAAGGTCGCAGCCCCCCGTCCTTCTTGGCCACAAAGAAGAAGCTGGAGGCGGCGGGCGAGACCGACGGGCGGATGTACCCCTGGCGCAAGGCCTCCTGGATGTATTCCTCCATGGCCGCTTGCTCGGGCAAGGACAGCGGGTAGACCCTACCCCTAGGCACTGGCTCTCCCGGCAGCAGGTCAATGGCGCAATCCCAGGGCCGGTGAGGCGGGAGTTGTGCGGCGCGTGCAGGACAGAACACCTCGGCGAAGTGACGGTATTCGTGGGGGATGACGGTGCTACGGGCCGAGTGAGGGCTTTCGACTGACGTGGAACCCACCACCAGGGAGGAGTGACGGTGACGGGACCTAGGAACCGGGAGACAAGACAAACACTGGTTACGACATGAAACACCCCACTTTAAGATTTCTCCGGTGGCCCAATCCACCACCGGAGCATGCTGCACCAGCCATGGGCGGCCCAGGATAAGGTCCACGGTGGCCTCCTCGAGGACCAGAAAGTCTATACTCTCCTTGTGGCTTACGCCTATCTGGAGTGTCAGGGGGCCCACGGCATGCCGGATGGTCCGTCGGGTCATGGGCCGACCCACCACGGGGTGTACGACGTAGGGATGGGGGCTCTCCCGACGCGGTAGCTGCAGGCGTCGGCAGAGGGAGCCGGCTATGAAGTTCCCGGCGGAGCCAGAGTCGAGGAGGGCCCGGGCTGAAAGGGAGACATTGGTGGTAGACAGGGTTATGGAGATCAACAAGGGAGATAAAATGGACGGTTGCAGACTGGTTCCACTCACCTGGACGCGAGGCGGGCGCACAGGGCAAGCGCGGATGTGGTGTCCAGAGACCCCACAGTAGAGACACAAGCCCTGTTCGACCCGCCTGCGTCGTTCGGTGGGAGTGAGCTTGACAGAATCGACCTGCATGGGGGTCTCGGGCGTGGAGTCGGCAGGAGCGGGTCGGGGGTGCTGCGGAGCGGCGCGGGAGGCTTGTGGTAGGCAGCCCTCTCTCCGGTGCGCCACCCGAATAGCGAGCTGGATAAAACGCTCCAGGCCGACGGAGTCATCATATGCCGCCAGGTGGAGGCGTAGGGCGGGTTCCAGGCCCAGGCGGAAGGTGGTGAGCAGGGCTGGTTCGTTCCACCCACTGGCGGCGGCGAGGGTCCGGAAGCGGAGAGCGTAGTCGGTGATACTGGTTTTGCCCTGCTTCAGGTGGTGTAGTTGTTCCTGGATGGTGGAGTCGCCGACCGGAGCCTGGAAGACCTCCCGGAAGTGCTTCATAAAGGCGTCCACGGATTGTGTGGTGGGTCCCGCCTGCTGCCAGACACTCTCTGCCCACTGGAGGGCCCGGCCGTCGAGGCGCGAGATGACATACGCCACTTTGCCACGTTCAGTGGGAAAACGGCGCGGGTCCATCTCCAGGGCGAGAGTGCACTGCAGCAGGAACCCACCACAGGCCTCCGGGTCTCCGGAGTAAGGCGGGGGATCCGGAGTGGGCGCGACGACGCTGACTGGCGGCGTCGCATGAGCTAACAAACTATGGCGTAGTTCGTCGACCAGGGCTCGAATGGGGTCGGGGTTACTAGCCTCCATGATTAGTTTTAAAGGTCTGGTCTTCTGTCAGACACAGACAGGCGGAGGCAGTAGATAAACTAAGAGTCTTTATTTGACACAAGAACAGGGGGATAACAAAAGCCGTGTCCGTTACTCTAACGGAGAAATAAAAGAACAATGCACAAAGGCAAGGGGCAAAACTAACACACAGGAGATTTACGAAAGGCAAGGGGCAAAACTAACACACAGGAGATTTACGAAAGGCAAGGGGCAAAACTAACACACAGGAGATGTAGGCGAAACACAACCGTAACAAAGACACAAACCAGATAAGTCGAGAGGGAGAAGATTCACGGGGAAGTCTAGGCTGACGCGGGAGGTGATGCCGGAGATCACGGAAGACGAAGGGAACATACGAAGGAACAGGAGACAAGGTAATAGCGACGAGACCAGACACCGAGTGAAGCGGGAGGGAGGCTTAAGTAGAGTGGAGACCAGGTGACACTAATCAAAACTCAGGTGAAGGTGATCGGGCTTGACGAGGTGAGTGCAAACGAGGAGATGAGCTGTGAGACCGTGGCGTAGAGTGAGGGGGCGTGGCCGTGACCAGATCCGATGCGGACCTGACAGTTCTGGTCTGATGTGATGTGATATGGTGCGCGTTCTGGTCTTTCTGATCTAATGTGGTCTGATGCGGTGTGTTATGATCTGATGTGGTGTGTTGTGATCTGACGTAGTGTGTTCTGATCTTCATGACACAGGGTTCCCACAATGTCTCCTTCATGTCATTGGACAGACTTATTATCTTCCACTCACCTGATTGGACGGTCTGAATATTTTTTTCCCTGAGATGTAGTGCTGTCTGCTACCACTCAGGAAGATCTTAAAAACGATCACCGGCGGGAACTGAGGCCCATACAACCTGTACATTTATGAAAATTAGGGGTTTATTAGAACCGAGGCCCACAGAACTTTCACATTTATGCCAATTAGAGGTCTATTAGAACTGAGACCCATTGAAACTTCATATTCATGACAATTAGGGATTTATTAGAACCAAAGCCCCTAGTACCTTAACATTTCTGATAGGGATTTATTAGAACCGAGGCCCTTAGAACCTTCACATTTATGATAGGGGTTTTGTAGCATATTAGCTGATGTAGTGGATACAGAAATACCCCTAATTTAGACACACTGGTTAATCCACAGTGATCAGTTAGGTGTGGATTGCGTGTGCCTGAATTTACCAGAAGCAGCTAAAAAGGCACATGCATACAACAACATGAACAAATAATTAAACTGAGGCTCAAAATAGAACCGGCTACATGTGTTCTCTTCTCCAAATGCACATAGAACAGGCTACATGTGCTCTCTTCTCCATATGCTCTTTTCTTCATATGCACATAGAAGCAGCTACATGTGATCAACATGAGTCAGCCCAACAAGGCCCAATACAAAAACACAAAACATATGCAAATGTTTAACCAAAGCAGATATAAGGTGTTTGCATCTCTATCTCACTCATTTTCAGTCAAGGCTGCCTTCAAACCAGCTCCAAGAGAGGGAGAAGATGAACAGGCAGCAAACTGCCCTCTGCAGCAGTGCTTTATATCAGACATGACTCTGCCTTATATCTGACATGACTCTGCTTTATATCAGACATGACTCTGCCTTATATCTGACATGACTCTGCTTTATATCAGACATGACTCCGCTTTATATCAGACATGACTCTGCTTTATATCTGACATGACTCTGCTTTATATCAGACATGACTCTGCTTTAAACCAGACATGACTCTGCTTTATATCAGACATGACTGCTTTATATCAGACATGACTCTGCTTTATACCAGACATGACTCTGCTTTATATCTGACATGACTGCTTTATATCTGACATGACTGCTTTATATCAGACATGACTCTGCTTTATATCAGACATGACTCTGCCTTATATCTGACATGACTCTGCTTTATATCAGACATGACTCTGCTTTATATAAGACATGACTCTGCTTTATATCAGACATGACTCTGCTTTATACCAGACATGACTGCTTTATATCTGACATGACTGCTTTATATCAGACATGACTCTGCTTTATATCAGACATGACTCTGCTTTATATCAGACATGACTCTGCCTTATATCTGACATGACTCTGCTTTATATAAGACATGACTCTGCTTTATATCTGACATGACTGCTTTATATCTGACATGACTCTGCTTTATATCAGACATGACTGCTTTATACCAGACATGACTCTGCTTTATACCTGACATGACTGCTTTATATCAGACATGACTCTGCTTTATATCTGACATGACTCTGCTTTATATCTGACATGACTCTGCTTTATATCAGACATGACTCTGCTTTATATCAGACATGACTCTGCTTTATACCAGACATGACTGCTTTATATCAGACATGACTCTGCCTTATATCTGACATGACTGCTTTATATCAGACATGACTCTGCTTTATATCTGACATGACTGCTTTATATCTGACATGACTCTGCTTTATATCAGACATGACTCTGCTTTATATCAGACATGACTCTGCTTTATATCTGACATGACTCTGCTTTGACTCTGCTTTATATCAGACATGACTCTGCTTTATATCAGACATGACTCTGCTTTATACCAGACATGACTCTGCTTTATATCTGACATGACTCTGCTTTGACTCTGCTTTATATCAGACATGACTCTGCTTTATATCTGACATGACTCTGCTTTGACTCTGCTTTATATCAGACATGACTGCCTTATATCTGACATGACTCTGCCTTATATCTGACATGACTCTGCTTTATATCAGACAAGACTCTGCTTTATACCAATCATGACTCTGCTTTATATCAGACATCACTCTGCTTTATATCTGACATGACTCTGCTTTATATCAGACATGACTCTGCTTTATATCTGACATGACTGCTTTATATCTGACATGACTCTGCCTTATATCTGACATGACTGCTTTATACCAGACATGACTCTGCTTTATATCAGACATGACTCTGCTTTGACTCTGCTTTATATCAGACATGACTCTGCTTTATATCTGATATGAATCTGCTTTATATCAGACATTACTCTGCTCTATATCTGACATGACTCTGCTTTATATCTGACATGACTGTGCTTTATATCAGACATGACTCTGCTTTATATCTGACATGACTCTGCTTTATATCAGACATGACTCTGCTTTATACCAGACATGACTCTGCTTTATATCTGACATGACTCTGCTTTATATCTGATAGGATTCTGCTTTGTACCTGAAATGACTCTGCTTTATGTACGAACTTGCCGAGTGTTGTTGGTAGCAAGGAGAATGACAGAATTTTGGACAACATAGACCAAATAGCAAATGAGCATCTTACACTAAATCAGTGGCATCATAAGCTCACTTTCGTGACTCACGGTACCATTCAGTTAGAGTTTTACATTTAGATTTATGCATTTAGCAGACACTATAATCCAAAGCCACTTACATTTGTCAGCTATCAATTACATCAGGGTCTCCCCTGTAGCAGTAGCAGCCAGGATTCAAACCCACAATTTTCCAGGTTACTAGTATGCTAGCCAGGTTGTTCTCCTTTCTACCGACAGCACTCTGCAAGCACATAGTGCTGGGGTTGGAATTACTCTTAACTATCACCTCAACACCTAACAACTTTGTCTCAAGGAGGAAGGTCCCTTAGCGCCCGCTATTGGCTAGCCACCAATGGTCAGGCTATGTGAAGATGGAACCATAACAGGACAGAGACAGACAGACAAGCAGGACGAAAAGACAGACAGACAGACAGACAGACAGACAAGCAGACGAATGGACAAGCAGAATAAAGACAGACAGACACACAGACAGACAGAGAGACAGACAAGCAGACAAATGGACAAGCAGAATAAAGACAGACAGACACACAGACAGACAGAGCGACAGATGCAGAAGAAAGCTAGACAGACAAACTGGCAGGCAGTTCACTGTTCAGCTGTACAGTTAGTCAGGCTCTGCAGACACAAAGACAAACAAACAGGCAGATGGACAGCCAGCTCTCATACAGTCAGTGAGATTCCTGAAGATGGAGACATATTGACAGAGAGGCAGGCAGACAGACAGGCAGTTAGCTTGCACAGTTAATCAATTAGTGGGCTACCTGAAGCGCACCTTGCAGTGCATACTAGGATCTGTGAGGAGCTGGGCCTCTGGTGGGGTTAGCTGGCGTAGGACGGCAGGGGTGAGACAGCTCTCCTGAAACATGCAGGCAGGTCAAGGATGTCTCAAACAGGACCCAATAAAGGACAGGAATGCCTCAAACAGGACCCAATAAAGGACAAGAATGTCTCAAACAGGACCCAATAAAGGACAGGAATGCCTCAAACAGGACCCAGTGCAAAACACAACAGCACTAATCAAATATTATAGAAAACATCAGCAGTAATGTATTTGCAGTGAGTGGGAATCAAAGATCAAAGGAACATAACTAAACCTGGAGATAACCTGACCTATTCTTTTCCTGCCTCTGTACATTCAGGATACAAGGATACAATGAAATACTATTGTCACATGCATATGGTTACTGAGTGTAAAAATGCAGTGCAATTGTGTCTGTTTCTCAGCCTATTTGTGCAGGGGGGGGAGGGGTAGGATAAAGTACATCTAGTGCAGAAAGTGCATGGGGGAGGTGGCTAAAGGCTGCATTTGGGGGGGGAATGTAATAAAATGAATGAATAGTCTTGACAAAGGGCAGGAGCTATGTAACTTGCTTTGTGGGGGTGGGGTGGGGGGGGTGGGGTTACAATACTCCCACACATTAACAAAAGAGCACCCAAGGGCAACAGGGGCAAGAAAAAACTCACTTGTCCAGGGAAGAAACCTTAAGCAGATCCAGAGCTCAAGGGGCCAACTCAACTGCCAGGGGTCATGCAGGAAGAAGTAGTCGGGGTGTGTGTGTGGGGGGGTGTATTCCTGAGGATGGGGGTGGGGGTGGGGGTGGGGGGGCAGTTACACTGTGTATGGGTGCAAGGGGGAGTTATAGTCAAGGCAGAGGTGGATGCAGTGTGCTGTGTGTATGTAGGGGTGGGAGGGGCTTGCTGAAAAGGAGCAGTGGGGTGGAGGGGGGGCAGTGTGTTGTGTGTATGTGAGGAGTGGGGCTACTGGTGATGCCTTGGGGGAGGGGCACAGTGTGCTGTATGTATGTGTGTGTGGGGGGGGGGGCACTTGCTGGTGATGGCAGTGGTGTGTATGTGGGGGGGGGGGCACAGTGTGCTGTATGTATATATGTATGTGAGTAAAGTCAGTATAGTGTGTGTTTATAGTTCGGATAGCCTGAGGATAGAAACTTCTCCTGGGTCTCTCAGTTCTGTCTACATAGGCGTCTTGTGTCTTCTTGATCTTAGTGGCTTGAACAGTCAATTATTTGGATGTGAAGAGTCCTTCAGAATCTTTTGGGCCCTTAGAAGAACTCTTGTGGAATAGATGTCTTGCAGGGCAGGGAGTTGAGTTCTGATTGCTGTAGGTACTACATTTTACACATTCACATTCATGAATTTAGCAGATGCTTTTATCCAAAGCGACTTACAACTCGTCAACTATCAATTGTTCAGGGCCAGCCTCCCCTAGACCAACTTGGGGTTAAGTGCCTTGCTCAAGGGCACAA
This sequence comes from Tenualosa ilisha, assembly GCA_015244755.2. Lineage (NCBI taxonomy): Eukaryota > Metazoa > Chordata > Actinopteri > Clupeiformes > Clupeidae > Tenualosa > Tenualosa ilisha. The sequence goes on along the minus strand of PYXC01002285.1, from coordinate 276,946 downwards.
CGGTGGCAGCTGGGATTCAAACCCACAACTTTTCAGGCTACTTGCACGCTAGCCAGGTTCCTTAACCACTATGCTACCACCACCCATACTACTCTCTGCAGAATACTACAGTCTTTGACTGTGGAGTTCCCATACCAGGTGATGATGCTACCTGTTAGCACACTCTCAACAGCTGAAGTGTAGAAGGCCTTCAAGATGGATGTTGAAACCTTGAATTTCCTTTGCTGATGAAGGAAGAAGAGTCATTGTCTGGACTTCTTCAGCACATGTTGGGCGTTAACAGTCCATGTTAAGTCTTCAGAAATGTGGACACCAAAGTACCTCTCTACAGGCTGCATGTTCATCTTTAGTGGGGTGTAACTGCAACTCTACTGCCTCCTATAATCCACCACCATTTCCTTGGTTTTACTGACATTGAGTGTCAAGCTGCTACAACTACTGTGACACCTCTTCAACCTGATCCAAGTAGGCTTGTTTGTTGTTGTTGCTAATCAGGCCCATGACCATTGTGTCATCTGCAAACTTGATGATAGCGGTGTGACTACTGTTGGCTTTGCAGTCATGTATGTAAATGTTGTAAGTATAGATGTTCTATTATAAGCAAACAGATGTGCTACTCACTGCCTTCTGCACAATCTTCTGAAGCAGGCGGAACAGACCCCTGTCCTGGGAAGACCTCCAGAATCTCTGGATCTTCCTAGCAGCTCGATCTGTCTGCTGGAGGTCAAAACTAAGCAGACAATTCGCTATGACTGCCATTAATCCTATTTTAATATTTGTAAGTAGGTCTAGCTTTTGTTCTTGATAACCTACATAAACCATATGAAGGGCCATCTATGGGAAGTGTCAAAGTTAAAGACATTTCTCAGTTAAAAAGGTTTTTAAGACTACTAACAAAGACTTGCGATGTCTGTGGATTTTCTCAAACGGACTGCAAGGGTCTGATGGCGGGTAGGACATGACAGTGTGTGTTGTAGAGCATCACACAACTTCCATTCAGGTTACGTAAGGAGAAACACAACTTTGATACGTATGTCACTCTTAAATAATTATTTAGCGGTTACATATTTTCTCACCTGTCAGAGGCCATCACTCCTCTCTAATGGTTTTTATGTTATCGATGGCTATTTCGGTGTGGGGTGAAGGTGTGTTGTTATGGAAACAGCATAAGAGTGAAACTAGACAGAAACAGAAAGCGAAATTATGTCCGAAAGCCATTCATTTCCACGGCTCTTATAGATACATGCTCAGATCTTGGTAAATGGTTGCTCAAGGACTTATCCTTCATTTTAATTTATGTATTGTTTTTACCACCGCTCTTCATAGAGATGAGCCTAAAAAAGACTTGAGTTTCAGTTTAAATGCTCGTTCTATTCCTAAGCGAAAGGGGGCGATGTTTCAAATGTCAAGTTTCACCTCCGCCACAACTATAGAAGAAAGTGAACCATGTTCAAGGTAAGAAGTCATCTATTTTTTCATCTTTAAACTTGAAACCGGGTACATAGTTTTAGTTGCTTTTCCCTTACCTACCATCTAACGCCTGTCACCGTAGTTCATGCAGTGCGATAAAGTTCTATCTTACATTTCACTTGGTTCTGATGTAGAACGAATGCTTTTATAGATTCATAGAGTTAGTTTGTAGATTAAGATTGAGGTCATTTAAGGTCTTTGTGGCTTGAATGAAATTTTGGAAACACTGCGACGTAATGCGCAGTGACTTCAGTTATTATAGAAATCTGTCAGATGTTCCTGTATAAGGCGGAAAAGGTTAAAAGAAATATCGTTACACTCGATTTATCATCCTCAGTGGGTGCTTAAACGTAACGCTTTGCTTTAAACATGAAATGCGCCTGCTTGTTCTACGGAAATAACAGTGTCAAGGTCGTGTCAACTCTGGCGTGGATGAATCTGACAAAAGCAGAAACACACGGGTCAAGTGTGTACTGGGGTGGAGGTATTCCATCAATGTCGCTAATGATAGCTGCGTTTGAAGTAGCGTCAACTTTAACATGGGGCTGAGACCATTATATTAACCCGAGGTAGCCGCGTCTCCTCCTCGTTCACCTCAACGAGACTTCACTCAGCTGCAATATCTGCTCATGCACGCGCTCAACGCTAGGCGTAAATAGGTGATGTAGGAGTAACTGATTGACCGCCGTGACGGTAAGGCAAAACTAAGAGAATTAAGAGATAGAAACTTCGATTTACACATGCCGTCTGCAGAATTTTGAGTAAAACGGCTGAATATCCAGAAAACAATGACATTTTGCCGCTGGTAATGCAGAAATAGGAGAACATAATTGTTTTAAATAACATCCGAATCATAATTTGATCTTTTACTATTTTATTTGTGTCTTCTTTTTATTGAAACTAATTGTGAATCACATTGTATTTTAACGCAAATTGTAAAATAGATTTGCACCCGCAACTGAGGGCAATCAATTATTAAATTTAGACGCCTTCTCTTTGCGCCACGATGTTATAGGCCGGCATGCGCGCGCGTGAACCTATGATGTTGCATGCAGTTTTTTTATTCGTAGCCAATTTATACTTAATAAATTCTTCGAATAGACGCAGTAGTTTACTAAATATATGAAGTAATCTCAACCTCTATTTGCTGTTAAAGATTATAAGCAGGTGGACGGAACCCGTTTTGGGGATTTGTGTTTCTGACTGATTGCATTCTCTGAGACACCGATTTATTAAATCTAATAGTTACCCTGCCATGGAGCAGGGAAGTTTAGAAGTATGTTACCCCAGTAACTCAGCTGAGATTCCTGTTAGCTAAAGTAATGGGACCGAGAGTTAGCGAGAGTAATGGGCTGTCTCTAAATTAGCCTGGATTTGTGGCTAATGGGCTTGATGGAATAAATATTATTGCCAGATCTTAAAATGTAAATGCAAACTTAAAAATGAGAATCCAAACTACTTTGGCTTTGCATTTTCCTCATGGCGTGATCGATATGTGTAAAAATAAAAAGCTAAAGAAAAAGACAGCTGCTGCCGATTTATTTATATTTTCCCCATTGCAGTAGAGAATGAATGGGGTTCTATGGAGCTGCACCCACAACCTTCGACATTTCTTTTTTATGACCGCAGAAAAATGTTTTGAGCAAGCACACAAATTATATTTTGAGGAAAAATCAAAACACTTGTAGCTGAGCAAACAGGAATCAATATGTATGTGAAATAGCATCCCCCTTTTATTCAGTTTCACTCTATGTGCGCATATAAACTTCTCCTTTTGGTTGACGATTGTGGTACAAATGTAATGCTTTCTACAGTTTGTGAGCAAGCACACAGGTCAAGTTGAGCGAGAGCAAGAGAGACCTCTGGAGCGAGCGTAACAGTGAGGAACAGTTTATATGAGCGCATAGAGTGAAACTGAATGAAAGAGGTCTGTTATTGCACTGCTTGCTCAATTACAAATTCTTCGTGCTCAAGTTTAATTTTTCCTCAAAATATAACTCGTGTGCTTGCTAAAAAGCTTTTTTCTGCATTAAAATTGTTCTGCCGCTCGCTCAGAAAGAGGCACAAATGTAGCTCTATACGCAACCAGCTGAACCTGAACACAATTAGGCTACAGCATGACTTGAACTACAGTTAAGAATTCTTCATGCTTTTTTCAGATTCTGAGTTACTCCAGTTCAGAGTGCACAGGCAGCAGTGAGTTGAGGGCTGATCCTGTCAACAGATAGCAAGAAATATGAGAGGCAGTACAAGGAATGTGTGTAAGAGTAGAGGTGTCAGGTGATGAACAGCAGGAGTACTGTGAGGATTGTGGGGTGATGGCATCATTTCTGATGAACGTCAGGCTTTGTGATTGTGACCATGTTCCTGTGATAGAGTGACATTCAATATTTTTTGAGGGAGTACTTTCTGTTTGCAATATGTTGAATTTAGTATGATGCACTACAAACATGTAAATTTCTTTTCTGGAGCCCTGAGTATTGTGTTTTCCATTTTGTGATGCAGTGGAATGATTGCTACGCAGTGTTTTAATTTTGAGTGGTCAAGAGTAAGATATGAAAAAGTTTGATTTTGAGCAAAGTTACAGTTTTGGGGTGTTGCTAGTCCTGCCCTAACGCTAATGCTAACAGAGTTACACATCTGTGTGTTTGCTAGTCTTGCCCTAACGCTAATACTAACAGAGTTACACATCTGTGTGTTTGCTAGCCCTGACCTAAAGCTAATGCTAACAGAGTTACACATCTGTGTGTGTTTACTAGCCTTTCCGTAATGCTAATGCTAACAGAGTTACACATCTGTGTGTTTGCTAGCCCTGACTTAACGCTAATGCTAACAGATTTACACATCTGTGTGTTTGCTAGCCCTGCCCTGACGCTAATGCTAACAGAGTTACACATCTGTATCTGTTTACTAGCCTTTCCCTAATGCTAATGCTACCAGAGTCACACATCTGTGTGTGTTTGCTAGCTCTGCCCT
>PYXC01002285.1:190000-270000 GCA_015244755.2 Tenualosa ilisha | reverse complement strand
TGTTATTGTGTCTTAGCTCAGCACATTTCATGGGATGGCTGTGCTACTGCGGCACCTTAAACTGGCCACAGTGTGCAGTGTTATTGTGTCTTAGCTCAGCACATGCTGTGTCTGCTCACCTGCAGCCTTTCAAAGTCAGGTGCTGTTGTAGATAGAGCGCATCTCATCTCTGACGTAACATCCAGTTAGGAATGGTGCTTTGACTTCACACACACAAGGGCATTAATTCCAGCTTCACACAAGTATGTGCTTCTAAACGGAACCATCCATTTTAGAGCACACAGTGAGATCTCTGGGTACAGGAGGGAACTCATGTCAAGCTTGTCACTTGTGCAGTCACGGGAAAAACGGTCATTTTATTTGAGCTCATTAATATTTATCTCTATCAATGAATTTGAAAGAATACAGTTGTTTAAGATTGTATGTGGTGTTTTAATCATAATTTTAAAAAGAATAATAATTAGTTGAAAAAGTACTTTTTATCAGTCATTTTTTAATCAATTACTAGACATTTCAGGTGATCCCATTTGAATTCCAGGCAACCCCAAGGTTGAAAAACGCTGTGATACTCTCTGTTCCTGTATTGGTGCCTGCATGCGCTTCATAGTTTGATCGCCATGGCATGATGGTATGGTGAGCAAACCATGCTAACGCTACGTCTGGCATGATGGTATGGCCATGCTAGCGCTACGTCTTCACTTCATACCGTGTGGCAAAAATCACAGTGTGTGTGTGTGTGTGTGTGTGTGTTTACTGCGTACATGGGAACAAACATACACAGTGTGTGTGTGTGTGTGTTATTGGGACAGGGAGTTCATTTTGGACACTCACTCACTACCAAGGGTAGCAGTTATTTAGACTTGGTAACCAAAAGTGTATCAGCCCATCAGTATGCACGAATATCAGCATCACATTGAGCCTGGCATCTCTTTAATCTTTTACTAGTTCAGCATTGAACAGCTAATGTATTCATACCCATGACTTCTATTAAAGGTACTTTGTGCCATATAAGCCATAGGCTGTATTACATTCATACTTCATATGCCCATGGGGCCGGAATTTCAGCAAAAAGTCAGTTTGTTTACCCTAGCGTTCGAAACAAGAAAACACAGTCCCTTCTCCCGTCAGCATTCATGCTCCACACCACTCCACCCCAACAAACACATTCCCAAGAATGCAGAAGTAAGTTTTTTCCACCCAAGAAAATGAAATTGTTGTCAAGACAGTCTGTGCTATGGTAACATCAAGCTGTTCCCCTTAACTGATCCAGTAAATATGTTCAGTAGTGTATTTATTAGTATACTTTACTGTGTTCATTTCAAATAAATAGTGATATGGTAAAAATGACCTTTGCAGTCTCAGTAACTTCAACCCAGCTGGCCAGCCTGTCACCACTACATAAAATGCAGTTTGACCATCAACCTAACATTATGTCGTCCAAACAACGTAGTTGGGTTGCTCGCTGAAGTCGAAATGATCTGCTGCACACAGCTCCACACAAACAGGAAAAAAACACAACTCAAATGACCAAATTGGGAACATCATAGCGTTATGTTTGTCATCTACCTGATGTTAATTTCGCAAGTTAGCCTGTTAGTTAGGCTCTCTCCACTAGCAGTACCTCGTAGCATTCAAGTTTCAAAGACATTTTGTCAACATTCGTTACCACAATATTTTCCGTTACATTTGTTGCTTTCAATTAGGTATGAGATCCCTTGCATTGCCATCGGAGCAATGCCATTAGCATATAACTGCCCTGTAGCAATATAAACAATGTAAACATGTTCATGACAAATAACTAGGTAGCCTACCAGCTAACATTACTGTGCCAGTGAGGCAAATTAGCAGCGATTTGTGGAACTCACAATCTAAAAGAGAAGTGGCAAGTTCAACAGCAAACTTTATTTCATCTTCATTTGCTATCAGCCCTGTTTAATTGCCTCTCTGTTTCGCTTTTGATATCAGCCCTGTTGTATTGCCTCTCTGTTTCGCTTCCAAAAGAGTTGTTACAGTTCCTCTGTGGCAGCAGTGGGTGGTTGTGGTGGTGGTGAGATGATCTCTTGATTCTGTCGTCCTTGAATTTAGCTTTTAGCTTTAAGATGTATTTATTTCAGATTTTTATCCGATTCTGATGATGACACAGGGATTCTGATGATGACACAGGGATTCTGATTATGACATAGGGAGTTGTATCTCCCACAGTTTTGACAAGATCAGAATATGCTTGATGGCAACAGACAGTAAATTTATCGATCCGTAAACAAGCTCTCCAGCAAGTTTAAGTCACCGTTCATGTATGCCCACTTGCACCCACAACAAAGTCCCTTCACTTGGTGGCCATATTAGAGACTTCTAAGGCAAGTCCCTTCACTTGATGGCCATGTTAGAGACTTCTAAGGCAAGTCCCTTCACTTGATGGCCATGTTAGAGACTTCTAAGGCAAGTCCCTTCACTTGATGGCCATATTAGAGACTTCTAAGGCAAGTCCCTTCACTTGATGGCCATATTAAAACTTCTAAGGCAAGTCCCTTCACTTGGTGGCCATATTAGAGACTTCTAAGGCAAGTCCCTTCACTTGATGGCCATATTGACGATGCCTTCGGGAAGCTATTTGCGATCACCAAGACCAGGCCCTATCAAAATGAATGGGGAGATATTCAGATCTCTAGGTCATATTGACTTAAAAAGTGTATTGTTTAAGTCAGAATTGAAAAAACAATGTCAAAATCTACCCATAGATCGCTCAAATAAACCGAAAAAAGACATTATTTCAAACGGCAATTTACTCACTACGCCTCCGCCAACAGACACGGCATGGCTATCACCATGGTGACAGAGTAAACAAAAGGTTAACTGTCGTAGGGAGCCTAAATTCCGCCCCTTCCAGTTTGTCCTGTGGGACTTATCATTTTGAATTGGAGTGAATGGACATTAAATAATTCTTTTCTGGTTTATCAAAATAAACCTTGAATAACACATATGGTGTCTGTGTATACTGAAGATCATTTTGTTTATGTACACTGAAGCCGTGCGACTTCTTCAGTGTCTTTGCAATGAGATTGGTTTGGCTGGTATATGACTCACTAGCGACACCTCAGACATAAACTGGTATTACAAGGCAAGACGACCCGGCACTAGTCGCCACTTAGTAGCTAATTCTAGAGAAGATCTCTGCAATGCAATGCATACACTTTGGTCGCAAGAAGTCAGTGCTGTTATCTGTTCACACTGAATTTTCAGTTTATTTATTTATACAGCGCCTTTTACAATTGTATTGTCTCATGGCGCTTCACAGAAGGAGCACCCAAGAGCACCAGGGGCAGGAAAAACTCCCTTATGTTCAGTTAATCTAGGAAGAAACCTTGGGCAGATCCACGACTCAAGGGGCTAACCCAACTGCCAGGGGTCATGGAGAAAAATTCCAATCAGTAGTAACCATGACAGACTATAAGTTGCCTATGGTTTAGCTAAGGTTCATAATAGTTCATAATAGAGTATTATCCCACTTTTACATTACATGGTAATCAGTCTATAGGTGGTTATCAGGAATTATGGCTGGACAATGTAGCAGCGGCCAGGCATAGTGACAAACTCAAAGGATTGAGATGGGTCATGGGGGTAACAGTAAGGGTCCATTTGGCAGCGCCATTGTGAGGGGGGGTCAATCACGAAGCCTCAGGAAGGGGAGTCGGGCCCAGCATCGGCGTCCAGGAAGGTCCTTTGTGATGGGGAGTCGGTCCTGACATGGGCCTCCCGTAGTGTTGGTTGTAGTCCACTCAGGAGGGGAGGGTGAGAGGAGTCCGCCAGAATGAGGCAGGGATGACACTCAGCAAAGATAATTGCGGACAGAGGAAAATAGTGAATTAGGCCAGGCTCACACATCAGAAAGCAAATGTGTAATTTGGGCATACATACATGTGTATAAAATATATATATACATATAAATATTGAGAGAGAGCTGAAAGAGAGAGAGAGGGAGTTGTACGGCATGACACATGAAGGTTGTGTGGCGGCGCTAGGCTATAGCAGCATAACTAAGGTATGATGCATGGTAACCCAGCACCACTGCAGGGATGGTCAGTGGCTGCCATGCCTCGCAACTGGGGGCAACAGCAGAGGCAGTCCCTCCCAAAAGACCCATGAGAAGTGATGATTTGCCATGCACCATCCCTAACTATGGGAAACAGTAAAGAGGAAGTTTAAGTCTAGACTTAAAGGTATTGAGAGTGTCCGCTTGTCGAATGTGGGGGGGGGGGGATTATTCCACAGGAGGGGTGCACGGTAAAAAAGGCTCTCCTCCTATCGTAGATTTTGATATTCTTGGGATTACAAGGAGACCAGCATTTTGGGATCTTAGGGTTCTAGGAGGGTGGTAAGGGACAAGTAAGTCTTTAATATATGTTGGTGCATCGCCCTTGAGGGCTTTGTAGGTTAGGAGGAGTATTTTAAAATCAATTCGACTTTTAATAGGGAGCCAATGTAGGGAAGCAAGGATAGGAGAGATATGTTCATATTTTTTAGTCCTGGTGAGAGTTCGGGCCGCAGCATTTTGTATTAGTTGTAGGTTTTTGATGCAAGTATTGCTACACCCAGAGAACAGAGCATTGCAATAGTCGAGCCTGGAAGCAATAAATGCGTGTATTAATTTTTCAGCATCCTCAAAGGATAAGAACTTTCTAACCTTAGCAATATTTCGTAGGTGAAAAAAAGATGTTTTTGAAATGTGTTTTACATGACTATTTAGAGAGAGGTCCTGGTCAATAATCAAAATTCATTCTTGATTTCTGGATGTGTTACACTTCAGAAAGACACAAAAGACACATAGCTCTGTTAATAGTCATAGACTTTCTGTAAGCAATACAGTGTTTTAATGAGCTTGCATTTTTCCTGCTGTGTGTGTGTGTGTGTGTGTGTGTGTGTGTGTGTGTGTGTGTGTGTGTGTGTGTGCATATGCACATACGCATGCGCATGTAAATGTCTGTGTTGTATGGCATCGTCATGCCAACATTACTGCTGTTTTGGCCCCATCGCTGCTGTTCAGCAAACAACACAGTCGGCAGTGGAGAAAGTGCAGGTACCACACACACACACACACACACATACGCACTCACACACACACACACACACACACACACACACCACACACACACACACACACGCACTCACACACACACACATACGCACTCATACTCACACACACACACACACACACACACACATACGCACTCATACTCACACACACACACACACATACGCACTCACACACACACACACACACATACGCACTCATACTCACACACACACACACTCATACGCACTCACACACACACATACGCACTCACACACACTTACACACATACGCACTCATACACACACACACACACACATACACACTCACACACACATACGCACTCATACTCACACACGCACACACACACACACACACACACACACACATACGCACACACACACACACACACATACGCACTCATACTCACACACACACACACACACACACATACGCACTCACACACACACACACACACACCATACGCACTCATACTCACACACACACACACACACATACGCACTCACACACACACACACACACACACATACGCACTCATACTCACACACACACACATACGCACTCGCACACACATACGCACTCACACACACACACACACACATACGCACTCACACACACACATACGCACTCATACTCACACACACACACAGATACACACACATACATAATATATTTATATACACACAGTGTCTCACCAGCTTTCACACCCACCAATACCATCATACCACCATACAATAGATGTATCTGTGTTGAAGATATATCTATGATCTGCTGAAACTTGTCCTCATGCTTTGATCATGTTAAGACGTTAATATTATATATGTATCTAAATATATAATATATCTGCACCAATCTGTGTGTCCACTGCGCTCTCTGCACATGAGCTGTGTGTGTGTCGGGGGGTGGGGGTGAGAGAGAAAGTCTGTCTACTGACTGGTGCTCTATGTGTGTGTGTGTGTGCGCGTGTGTGAGAGAGAAAGAGCGATAGACTGCCAGCTGTCAGTCAGCAGCCATGCACATGCCCACACCGACCATTTCTGAAACTCGTCCTTAGCCACTCCCAGTCCTCTCTGAAACTCGTGTATAGCCACGCCCAGTCCTCTTAGCCACTCCTACTCCGTTCTGATGTTTCCAATCCAGTGCTGTTTCACAGTAACAAAGTAAAGAGTATAGAGCCCCAGACAAATTAGTCCCTGAATCCCCCATCATAGCATTTATTCTCTGCATTTTCATAATGTATGTATGTTGTCAAGGCTTAAGGATACCAGAATTTCCAACAGGATAATAAGAGTGTTTATCTATCTGTCTATCTATCTGTCTTTCTAGATAGAGTTAATAGCGCTGCAGACTGTTCCACATGCTCGCCCAGGCAGCCTGTCCCTCCCCACACACTTCACTCCCCCTGTCCCCACACACTTCACTCCCCCTGTCCCCACACACTTCACTCCCCTGTCCCCCACACACTTCACTCCCCCTGTCCCCACACACTTCACTCCCCCTGTCCCCACACACTTCACTCTCCCTGTCCGTCCCCACACACTTCACTCCCCCTGTCCCCACACACTTCACTCTCCCTGTCCGTCCCCACACACTTCACTCCCCCTGTCCCCACACACTTCACTCCCCTGTCCGTCCCCACACACTTCACTCCCCCTGTCCGTCCCCACACACTTCACTCCCCCTGTCCTCCCCACACACTTCACTCCCCCTGTCCGTCCCCACACACTTCACTCCCCCTGTCCCTCCCCACACACTTCACTCCCCCTGTCCTCCCACACACTTCACCCCCCTGTCCCCACACACTTCACTCTCCCTGTCCGTCCCCACACACTTCACTCCCCCTGTCCCCACACACTTCACTCCCCCTGTCCGTCCCACACACTTCACTGCCCCTGTCCCCACACACACTTCACTCCCCTGTCCCCACACACACACTTCACTCCCCCTGTCCCCACACACACACTTCACTCCCCCTGTCCCCACACACACTTCACTCCCCCTGTCCCCACACACACACTTCACTCCCCCTGTCCCCACACACACTTCACTCCCCCTGTCCCCACACACTTCACTCCCCCTGTCCCCACACACACTTCACTCCCCCTGTCCCCACACACTTCACTCTCCCTGTCCGTCCCCACACACTTCACTCTCCCTGTCCCTCCCCACACACTTCACTCCCCCTGTCCCCCCCACACACTTCACTCCTCCTGTCCCCCACACACGCTTCACTCCCCCTGTCCCCACACACACACTTCACTCCCCCTTCCTCCCACACACTTCACTCCCCCTGTCCCCACACACACACTTCACTCCCCCTGTCCCTCCCACACACTTCACTCCCCCTGTCCCCACACACACACTTCACTCCCCCTCTCCCTCCCCACACACTTCACTCCCCCTGTCGTCCCCACACACTTCACTCCCCCTGTCCCCACACACACACTTCACTCCCCCTCTCCCCCCACACACTTCACTCCCCCTGTCCCCACACACACACTTCACTCCCCCTGTCCCCACACACACACTTCACTCCCCCTGTCCCCACACACACACTTCACTCCCCCTTCCCCACACACTTCACTCCCCCTGTCCCCACACACACACTTCACTCCCCCTGTCCCTCCCCACACACACACTTCACTCCCCCTGTCCCTCCCACACACTTCACTCCCCCTGTCCCTCCCCACACACTTCACTCCCCCTGTCCCCACACACACACTTCACTCCCCCTGTCCCCACACACACACTTCACTCCGCTCCAGTTAGTTTAGGATGACCCTTAACGTGGCGGATCGTCACATGATTTTGCAAATGAAGTGCTAGTGAGTAGGGAGAGGGTGTAGTGGCCAACCCACACCCAAACCTGGCCATACACAAGTCTCCCTTGTTCCTCTTCTGTGATGTCATTTCCTCCTCTGTGTGTTGTCATGTCCTGTTGGAACCTGTAGGGGGTGTATGGAAAGGTGAAGCCTAAAGTGGACAGTGCTGTTCAGATGGGACAAGGTGAGTGAGAGGTTTGTGTGTGTGTGTGTGTGTGTGTGTCTGTGTGTGTGAGTGAAACTGGTTTCTAGACAGTGTTGTTTGATTTCTTCTGGTGAGCAGACTGTTTGTTGTTTGTTGTGTGCAGAAGGTTATGTCTATCTCCAGAACCCGCCCCCAGAGTTCTATCCACGAGCAGGGGTCATTGGGTTCGCCGGCATCCTGGGACTCTTCCTTGCCCGAGGTGAATATGTGTGATTAATGATGCATGTGTGTGTTTAAGGGGATGTGCATATGTGTGTGTGATGGTGCTTGCATATGTGTGTGTGTGTGTGTGTGTATGTTTAGGGTCTCGGTGGAAGAAGTTGGTGTATCCTACTGGACTGATGGCAGTTGGAGCTTCTGTGTACTACCCACAACAGGCTTCAGGAATGGCCAAGGTGTGTGTGTGTGTGTGTGTGTGTGTGTGAGTCGGTCTGTGCACTCCTCTCAGCAAGTATTGGAGAGTGTTGGTGTCTGTGAGTGTGTGTGTGTGTGTCGGTGTGTGTGTGTCGGTGTGTGTGGGTCAGTGTGTGTGGGTCAGTGTGTGTGTGTGTGTGTGTGTGTGTGTGATGGTGTGAATAGCTTTATCATTGGATGTTTGCTAGATTGTGTGTTTGTTGAGGTAGGTAATGTTACTTATCCACACTGTACTGTGTTGCTAGGCAACTGGTGATGCCATCTATGATTGGGCGCTTCAGGCCTACGTTGCCATGGAGCAGCTGGTAAAAGCTGCACCCAAAGAGAAGGTGAGTGTGTCAGGATTTGGGCCTCTCTTAATGTGTGTGTGTGCGTGTGTGTGTGCGTGTGCGTGTGCGTGTGTGCGTGTGTGTGTGTGCGTGCACGTCATCTGTGCATGTATGTCAGTGGAAGCTCCCTGTGTTAATCATGGGGAGGAAGTATCACCATAGACAATACACAGTGTGACACAGCAAAGCCCTATAACTCTTGCATTCACTGTGTGTGTGTGTGTGTGTGTGTGTATCCTATGATCAGTGAATCTGTGTATGTGTGTGTGTGTTATATCTTCTGACTGGTGAATCTGTGTGTGTCTGTGTGTTATATCTTCTGACTGGTGAATCTGTGTGTGTGTGTGTGTGTGTGTGGTGTGTGTGTGTGTGTGTGTGTGTGTGTTAGTTATATCTTCTGACCAGTGAATCTGTGTGTGTGTGTGTTATATCTTCTGACTGGTGAATCTGTGTGGTGTGTGTGGTGTGGTGTGTTATATCTTCTGACCAGTGAATCTCTGTGTGTGTGTGTGTGTGTGTGTTATATCTTCTGATTGGTGAATCTGTGTGTGTGTGTGTGTGTTATATCTTCTGACTGGTGAATCCGTCTGTGTGTGTGTGTTATATCTTCTGACTGGTGAATCTGTGTGTGTGTGTGTGTGTGTTATATCTTCTGACTGGTGAATCTGTGTGTGTGTGTGTGTGTGTGTGTGTGTGTGTGTGTGTGTGTGTTATATCTTCTGACTGGTGAATCTGTGTGTGTGTGTGTTATATCTTCTGACCAGTGAATCTGTGTGTGTGTGTGTGTGTGTGTGTTATATCTTCTGACAGTGATCTGTGTGTGTGTGTGTGTGTGTGTGTGTGTGTGTGTTATATCTTCTGTGTGCTTGTCTTTGAAGGTTGAGAAGAGTCCTAAAGAGGAGATCAAAGCTTAAACTCTGGAGCTGGTAACACACACACACACACACATACACACGCACACAACCATACATACACACACACACACACATACACATGCACACGCGCACACACACACATACACACGCACACATACACACACATACACGTGCACATAACCTTACATACACACACATACACACGCACACACACTTACATACACACACACTAGGGATGTGCTCCAGTATCAGTATGGGTCCAATTCCTCCCCAAGATAAGAGTCCTGTGGGTGTGTTAATGGTCTTGTTTACATTTGGTCTGCAGGATGAACAAGCACAAGCAGGATAGAGTTCCAAGGTTCAAAGGTTCAAGTGTAGGGTAGAAGAAGAGGCTTCTAAGTGTAGGGTAGAAGAAGAGGCTTCTAAGTGTAGGGTAGAAGAAGAGGCTTCTAAGTGTAGGGTAGAAGAAGAGGCTTCTAAGTGTAGGGTAGAAGAAGAGGCTTCTAAGTGTAGGGTAGAAGAAGAGGCTTCTAAGTGTAGGGTAGAAGAAGAGGCTTCTAAGTGTAGGGGTAGAAGAAGAGGCTTCTAAGTGTAGGGTAGAAGGATTGATTATTGATTATGGTCTGGATCAGGAAGAGTTAATTATTGATTATGGTCTGAATCAGGAAGAGTTAATTATTGATTATGGTCTGAATCAGGAAGAGTTAATTATGATGGTGTGTGTGCTTTTGTAATCAAGCTGAGTAAGCTGTGTGTGTTTCTGTTCTCTCTTTGGGCAGGTCCAGAATACTTAACTTGTCAGAGAGATACAGAGTTCCGCCCACTTCTGAGCAAAATCACATCCTCCGTCCTGTTCAAGCTCCTCCCCCTCCCAGTACTTTGCACTAGAATTAGACATGCCCATGGTGGCCACGCCCCAAAGGGTGGGTTCACTAATGGACGTGTGTCCAGTAAAAGATGATCTACTTGTGTTAAAAATATGAACAAAAGAAAATATACATCATGTATAAATTGTAAAATACATTTTCCTTCATTGAAATTTGCAGGTTAAAATATAGGCTCCATTTGTCTCAAATCTGTATTAGTTTAAAATGATCTTTGAATGTTTATGTTAAAGCCTCTTTGGAAACAAGAATGTAAGCATAGATTCATATTTATATCTAAATTATAAATGGTCTGACTGTGGAATTAAAGATGTATATTTGCAGATGGCCATTTGAGTTCACTTGTGTTCATGGTTACAGATAAAGATGCATGACCTTCACTTCTATACACAATCATAGTTGGATTATAAATTAATCTTGTTCTATCTTTAATCTGAATCATAGTTGTCATGTTTAATGGGAGTTACACCTTTAATCTGAATCACTGGTGATTGTACCTTTAAAGGCATAACAGGGAAGCCTTTTATCAACGGAGCTCCCCGTGCAGTTGCCAATTTTAAAAAAAATCACGTGGATTCGTTTGCAAATCAGAGTAGAAGCAGCAATGATCATTTTGGAGTTCTGCTGACTGAGAGAAGATCCATGTGATCATTTTGGAGTTCTGCTGACAGAGAAGATCCATTTGATCATTTTGGAGTTCTGTTGACTGAGAGAAGATCCATTTGATCATTTTGGAGTTCTGCTGACTGAGAGAAGGTCCATTTGATCATTTTGAAGTTCTGTTGACTAAGAGAAGGTCCATTTGACATCTGATCACCATCAAAAGTCTGCAGGTGCCGTAACTGCATGAAGACGTGCCAGAATGGGCCAAAAGGGAATGAACCATTTTGAACCAACACTTTTACACTACTTCCACAACAGAATGATTGTTCTCTGCACTTGTATAATGTATGTATGTCATGTATATGCCATGGTGTGGTAGCTAAGGACACCAGAGTGAAGTATTTATAAAAGGATAAAAGTATTTATCTCTCTATCTGTTTAACCATCAAATGACTATGAAGTTGGTAAATGAACCCCTAACAGTGTCTATATGCAATAGGGTAGTAAAAGGCTGTTTACACCCACAACAACAAACACAGTTTTTATACAGTCTTTCATATGGCCACTGCATTTTGAAATATGGATTTTCAAGTAAACTATAATGTGCACACCAGAGTGATAGAAGACACACAATTGACTTTTGTATACATTCAACGTATCACATTACTGATGAGAACTGATCTTTCATGCATGGCCTAGATGGAAGATGTGTATCTTATGGGAAAACTACCACACTTTAGGCCAAAAAATAACTAAACTAATGAAAAGCTATCAGATTCAGAAAACAGCTTTGTTACAGCCACACTACTCAGAAATGTAGTTAAGTAGCTTTGCTACTTCTAATGAAGCTACTGCCCAATACAGCGTTTTGCTGATAGGCTCACGTCTCTAGAGGGTTCAGCAGTGAATCCAGATGTACCGGGTTCACCCTCAAGGCGCCATCATTGAGCTAAAGCCACTGACTGCCCCTTTCAGTACATCTGGAAAGGTCCTTCACTGCTGGCCGGTGGGCCTGACCTCGCACTCCCAACTCCAGGACTAGCCTTGATGTCATGGTGGCTAACCCTAACCCTAAACATAACCCTAGAAATCCTCTGCAGTCTACTTCGCCCTCAGGCATGTTGTGCTTCAGCTGCAGGTTCGGCGTACGTCTGCTTCGCTCCTCCACCGCATCCTCCCAAGGAACACTGAGCTCAATGATGTAAACAAGCTGAAGTGATGCTGACCACAGCACATGTCAGGTGTGAGGCTGAGACACAGTCTCAGATGGACTCTTCTGAACAGTGAATTTGTGTGTGTGTACAGCACGATGTCAGGTGTGAGGCTGACAGTCTCAGATGGAAAGCAGTTTTTGCCCTAGGTCCACCAGCAGCTTTCAATCTCACGCACCATCCAGCTGCCCAGAGTCTGTTCCTTGAGTGGGAGGTCTGGCTCAACGCTCTTCTTCCTGGACAAATACTGGCGCTGGCCGACGGGATGATGGGGGTGGACATTTACTTTACTTATCTTCTGAAACTTACTTTACTTCTTTTGAAAAATGAGTTCTTGCTTAATTTCTCTACACATGAATAAAAAGGGGCTTTTAACCCTCAACTTGCACTTGTGAAACTCAATCTGATGCATCTGATGTTGGAGGTGAAGGTCAGACCACATCCTGTAGTGGCTAAAGGAGATCAACTCCATTTCTGCATGTCTGCAGCCAACACTTGCTGAATGAGACAGAAACTCAGCTTTAGTTGAATTTTCCTATGCCCCACTCAGTGACCTCAAACAGGGCTACGGATTGATTTGCATCAGATTTCTCCTTTAAAAACGACAGACGCAGACAAAATTTAACTGAAATATATGAATACATTTTATTGAATTCATTTAATCAGACACTGATACACAGGACTGAACCGAAATTTATTCCACAGATCACCATGGTGATTGCACCCACGCATCTGACATAACATGACAACAGGCTGATGAACAACAATAAATAATCTGGCCACTTCCATTAGCCATGTGTATCGTCCCTTTGTTATTAGGATTAAACCAGTCCAGATTATTAGGATTAAAGTACAGATTAGCTCAGCTAAAACTACGATCTGAGGTTTAGTCCAAGTACCAATACAGCACTACAGCAACAACTACTGAACTCCCATTGACTAGTAGCACTAAAAATCCCTTTCACTAACAAGTAGTACAGTAATACTTTAATTAATTAGCTAAATGATGACATGACCGCAAGCCTAACTTCTGCTTCCTTGCAATCTCTCAGTTTGACGTGTGACAGTCAAACTGACAGTGTGACGCGTGTTGATATCTGGGCCACTTCACTGCTTCTGCCGCTTCACTGCCCCCATCTACTTGGCGGCCATGTTGAGGAGGCCCTGTTTGTCGATCTCAAAGAGCCTCCAGCCCTCCTGGAGGGAGAGGTCAGCTGCACCGCGCCGCTTGTAGAACTCTATTGACCTGCTGTTCCACTCCGCAACGATGAAGTGCATGCTGCTGCAACGCGTCTTCACTGCCGTCTGCACAAACAAACAAGAACATAAACCCACTGACAAACAGGCACAAACAACAAACATGAGCATGCTATCGATCTGCATGTGTGATGTCATGTATGCCTGTATGCAATCAGCAATGCAGACGAGCAGAGGGCTGGAACTCTAGATTAATGGCATCACTGGCAAGGACAGACACACTAACCCTAATCCTAGGTTGCACGCACACAGGCTTTAGGAAATAACAGCTAGTTCGCATTAGGAGAGAGACTTGCCTCGCTCAGATGCTTGAAGATGTGCGACCCGATTCCATAACCTGCAAAACACATCAGATGTCAGTTTTCAAGCCCAACAACCCTCATCACACTCCATACAAACCCAGTTAAACAACACACACTTCTTTACAAACTCTGTATTATGACGAAGCAGGAGTGTGTGTGTGTGTGTGTGTGTGTGTGTATGTTTTCCCTGTTTATACCTCTGTACTCTGGCATGACATAGAAGTCTTCTAAGTACAACAGCTTGCCAATCCAGGGGTCGTAGGTGAAGTAGTACATTGCAAAACCCACCACAGTGTGACCTACCGACACATAACAATAGAGTCAGACAGACACACACACTCAGTAGTACGTCACCACAATGTCACCTACAGACACAGAACAATGGAGTACACACACACACACACACACACACACACACACACACACACACACACACACACACACACACACACACACACACACACACACACACACACACACACACACACACACACACACACACACACACACACACGTGTATGAATGTAAATGCCAGTAATTAACTACTGAATGATGAGTCAGACTCCATGTGTGTTCTTCAGACAGGGAGTGAGTCATGTGTGTGTGTGTGTGTGTGAGAGAGAGAGAGAGAGAGAGAGAGAGAGAGTCCCAGTCCATTACAAGCGAGTCATGTCTCCAAATCTCCCAACTCCAAATGGAAAAGAAACTAACCAGGTGCCTTGTGTATTTGTGTATTTATTCAGTCTTGTTTTGGTGTTCAGATCAAATTTTTCGGATTGTGGGGTCAGACATAACTCTCGTTTCTAGGGGTGTGGGGTCAGACATAACTCTCGTTTCTAGGGGTGTGGGTCAGACATAACTCGTGTGTGGGGTCAGACATAACTCTCGTTTCTAGGGGACCAGGTGAGTTGCGTTTCTCTTACCGTCGCTGCTCCGCTGATCGTCAGGCACCTCTGCTATCAGGCAGTGGTAGAAGGGGTGTTCCCCAAAGCCGTCCTCCAGAAGCTCTTCAAAAACAAACAAAAACTATTAATTATACTATCAGTATACTTTTACTATTAATTCTACTATTAGTATGTGGGGGGGGGGGGGGGGGGGGCATGTATTCCTAGAGACTTTAGCGGGTGACAATCACTGGTCTAACTTCCGCTGGAGGGGGAGGAGTTACCCCCATAGCTTCCTTCCTCCCACACAACTGGCAGCCAGGACAGAACACGCATCATCAAAAAAGCTCATCCATCTGAACGACTTAGTGGGTGGCAGGTTTTCCTTTCTGCAGTTTGTTAACCTATGAGTTTAAGATTGCCAGTTCAGTAAAATTTGAGTTTCTATTATTAGGTTAATATTTGTAAATGTGAGCCCAAGGCAAAGTGTAAGCTGTATGTCTGGGATAAGGGACTAAGTCTACTCTACAAGTAAACAAATTTGGTCTCAGCAGCCCCGTCAGAACCGGCCTCGACCGGCCGGCGTGAAGACAGTGTGGGGGAGGGGGACTTCCGATACCTTTCTCGGTCAGCACAACTTGTTCCTCCATCTCCTCGAATTTCGCAAGTTCCTAAAAACAAATACAAACCAACATCAAAAGTATAGTGAAGACAATACAGGAAATGAGAACTGAATCCGAAATAAACCGCATGTGAGAAACCGTTTTAATCCATATTTGACGATGGCGTCATAAGCCTACAGACACAGGAAACTTGACACAGGAGGACAAAAGGAGGACAATATTCGGGCAGCTCACATCTTATTTCGCCACAGGTGCTTAAATAAAAGCCACACATCATATTTTCAGGAAGACAACACATTAGACATACAAACTTAAAAAACAAACTTAGGATAACGTCATTTGTTTACACTGATTACAATCGTCCCACTTTCCAAACAACTGTGTGGAGATCTGTAGGTGATCCTTGTGAGAAAATGACAAAACTTACCTTTATCAACCGCAATATATCGGCAACATCTTTTGGTTCAGCTTTCCTGAGGCTAAAATTGGCCATTTTCTTCTTTTAGATTTCTTTCCCTTTCCAACTAAAACTCCGCGAAATGTAAAATTAATCAAAAGCTCTTTCTTCATAAGTTTGCCTTTTGAAGATTTTTAACTTCCAAAAGGGAGGTTTCGCAACCCTTTGGTTTAAGGTTTTTAACGCGATCACATGAAGGCGCTGGCGGAGGAGTCCCGTCTGGAGCTCGGCAAGTTCCCACTTCCGTATTTATAGCAGCGGCGAATACGTCATTCAACGTGACGTGCACGAGGCTTGAAGTTACGGTCCGCCGTGTGGCCGGTTAGCCAGGAAAGCAAGCGGTTGAGATTTTAGCCAATAAAAGAGGGTTGCAATGACCGACTGTAAACTTTGCCCGGGTTGAGTCGTCTTGCTAAAATGTGCCTACAACTCCGTGAACACATGAACCAAGATGAACAGATGTTAATTTACATGCATTTAGGTGAATCAGCCGAGTTAGGGAGGCTTTTTTGCGTGAGATTGGAGGTGTGTGAGGGCGTGTGTTTGGCGGCCCTGGGTTGTTAGCAGATGATGGCTGCTATTTGGATGTTATTTGCTGCAAACTGCACTTATCCTCCTCTCACCACCGCTGCCAATCCTCACTCACTACCTTAACACTTTGCTTGCCAACAAAGTCAGTGCAATGGCTTCTTTATAAGTGTTTCTAACGACTCATATTTTACATAACCTACTCTATTTTTCCCCAATTTTATTATTATTATTATTATTGTTGTTGTTGTTGTTGTCTTAATGTGGTGATAAACTACAGTAGAACATGTGACGATTCCTGGTCTACGTGTTTCCACTAGTTGACCAAAGCGTTGATTTGGCGGATTTGTAACCTGTGTCATGTGTATGTCATGTTATAGATGCTACAGGATGCCTGAATTTCCGTCAAAGTAAATACAATGTTTCTTCATCAATCTGTCCATCAAAACATGGAATTGAAAATCAGCTGGCTGTAATCTATAACCTTATACAGACACTGGGACAAGGGGCAGGAGATGGAGGTCAGAGTTTCTACCCTGAACATGCTGCACCTTTTGAGGCTGTACAGTTTTACAGCTGATGGTGAAGCAACATGATGCCCAGGACCAATAATGACAGATCAGATAAGATAAAGCCGCATCCAGACGCCATCAGATGACGCTGTAAAGGGATTTGGGACAGAGACAGAGATGGCCTCAGACAGTCCCTCTGGGGGAAGACCACAGAAAGAAACAGGAGGACAGAGACAGTCCCTCTGGGGAAGACCACAGAAAGAGACAAGAGGACAGAGACAGTCCCTCTGAGGGAGACTCAGACTACAGTAGGTAAAACTAGACCCACCAGGGCTCTGAAGTCGTGAGCTCAGATTGGAGTTGGATTTTTTCTAGTGATGCACAGTGGCAATAACATTTATGCAAACTTGTATTGTACTGTGCTCATATCAGTAGACTTATGGCAGGTTTTGTATTGTACTGTGCTCATATCAGTAGACCTATGGCAGGTTTTGTATTGTACTGTGCTCATATCAGTAGACCTATGGCAGGTTTTGTATTGGACCTCTAGAAACCTTTCAGTTTTTATAAAAACTTGGTCACAGATTCCATGGTTGCCACATACCTGCTCGTACCTGGAAAAGCCCTCAACTCTCTCCATACCTGCTCGTACCTGGAAAAGCCCTCAACTCTCCTTCTGACCTCTTAAGAGGGCCTTTCTCTCTGCTTTGTCACTATAGCAGTTTAAAACTGTTAAAGTGAGAATTATTATTTAAAAAATGAAAAGACAAATATGAATAATTAGTGCACCTGTGTTTTAATAACAGGTAATTGAAGGTCATGTTTATGGAAAAGAGAATTCATCTCTGACTTTATGCCTTTAGTGGTAGTTATAGAAATGAACTGAGAGTCAGTTTCTAAGTAGGCCTATTGTATGCTACCATCCCAGCTGCAGTCTATGGTTGTGTGAGTTAACATCGCTGTGTGTGTGTGTGCATTTATGGCATTGTCTCACCACACTCTTTGTGTGTATGTGTGTTGAGTCACAGCTCTGACATAGAAACTGGGAAGACAGGCCTCTTGGAGGAAGGGACTCCATACCCCTCTACATCTACTGGGCAGCAACATGAAAGAGGTGACATCACTAGTCTGTCTGTGACCTGCTGGGAATCTGGTTCTGTCTCCTCTATTCCTCTCCTTGTCTCTCTCTCTCTGTATTCTGCTCTGCTCCGTCCCTCTGGACGCTGCCCCAGTACTTATTTCAGAGCCCAGTTAGCCTGGTTCTCACACATGCGGATTTGCTATATGTCTGGCTAGTTTTCGGTGATCTCCATCTAGGGTTGCCACACTTTCTTTCAGGTGGAGGAGACACTTCCATCATGTTGGGGCAAGTCAGTTTTTTTATTGGTTCTCTGTCTCAGGCAAACACCTGGGGAAATGATGTTGCTAAACACAGACTTAAGTCTGAGCAAACATCAGTGACTTTATAAGCGATATGATGCTGTAATGCAAGATTATATGAATGAGGCAATTACTGAAGAAGTGACTCCTGACAAATCAAAAGGTCCACTTTGTTATACCGTATGGGGCATAATGCTGTATCGATAGTCTTTATTGTCCACTATAGACATTTGTTTTCTCACAGCTACACCAAAACTTTGAGTCGTCTTTGATGAATCCTCTCATGAGAATTAGTCCATCTCTAAACCACTGTCTACTCACAGGCCCAAATCTTAACCCAGAACTTTGAACCATCCTGTTCAAGTTTCAGAAGCACAGTCATTCTTACAAATCTTATTTGAAATGTTAATTAGCTATCCCTTAGGATAGAATAAACACACGCCATCTGCAGGTGAACATTGGATATGACAGGAAAAAATGGCGTGAAGCACAACCAACATCAGCACGACCATGCAAGCCTTTAACAGCTGGAAAACTGATCAAATTAATCAGGAAACCATAATGAAAATATAATCAACGAAGTAATGGTGATCTCAGGACTGATCTTGGAAGTAATTATGATTATGATTTTTGCCATATTTGAGCAGATCTATAGGAAAGTGCTTTACATGGTCTTTGGCTGGGTTGGATCTGACACAGGACTGGCGAGTCCAAAGAGTCACAGGAGACTTTCATTATCAAAAACATCCAATTGTGTTTATTTGTTCTGCTTAGTGACATGACAGGGAACACAGGTGTCAGTCAGACTGCATGGGTGGGGTCATGAAGAGTCGGAGAGCTGCTCCTCAGTTTAGCTTGTCAAAATATTTCAGCTTCCCAGAGGGGTCAGGAATGATCTAGAGACAAGGACACAATTTAGATACAGTGTACACAAACACACAGACAGACACAGAGACACAGACACACACGTTCATCCAATCATCCAGCGTATGGAAACACACTGACATACACTCACACTCTCACACACACACACACACACACACGCGCTCATCCAATAATCCAGCTTATGAAAATGCACAGTGCGCGCGCACGCACGCAAATGCTCATTCAATCATCCAGAAGACGCAAACACACCTCACTCAATGGGCCTCATTTGCCACAAAACACACCTCACTCAATGGGCCTCATTTACCACAAAACACACCTCACTCAATGGGCCTCATTTACCACAAAACACACCTCACTCAATGGGCCTCATTTACCACAAAACACACCTCACTCAATGGGCCTCATTTACCACAAAACACACCTCACTCAATGGGCCTCATTTACCACAAAACACACCTCACTCAATGGGCCTCATTTACCACAAAACACACCTCACTCAATGGGCCTCATTTACCACAAAACTTGGTTAGCTTAATTGGTGTCAACTGGAACTACGACACTGATTAAGAGCTAGATCTGTAGGCAGGTCGCAGCACAAGTGGTTTTCAATGATGACGGGATCTTATTTTAGCGATGAAGAATGCACAGTCATCTTATTTTATGGATGAAGAATGCACAGTCATCTTATTTTATGGATGAAGAATGCACAGTCATCTTATTTTAGCGATGAAGAATGCACAGTCATCTTATTTTATGGATGAAGAATGCACAGTCATCTTATTTTAGCGATGAAGAATGCACAGTCATCTTATTTTATGGATGAAGAATGCACAGTCATTATGCAAAGCTACAAAAGGCTCAAATCCACTCTCAGGGGAAAATCTAATACACCGGCCGCCAACAAAGCAAGACAGGCTTGTTGGCAACGCACTGCTGATTGTGTAAATGCACAAGTGACACTTTACTGCCACATGTACGCAGGATTATGAGCTCACAGAATGTTTCAAATGTGTGAAAATAATTCAGTTAATTTGATTTCATAAAAAGGCCCACAGATGCAACACAATTCAGAAGTGGGCATATGGCTGAATGTTAATAAAGTTATTTTAATGTTTAAGTAGGCCACCCTGACTATAATTTAGCAGCTTATGTGCCTAATCCGAACATCTCAGATGCAATAGCAGTGCCAAACGCACCTGGCAGCAGGTGGAAATGACGTATAAAAACATAATTCAGAATGGTAGGTTTATATAGTCATAACTTGTATTAATAATTCTGGATTCTGAAAAGACTCCACTGCTTTTCCTCCACCAGTGGTTTTCACAGACGCTTTGTTCTTGTTGGCTGTAAAACAGAGGCCATCAAGGCTATAAGCATACATTCTCTTTCATAACAGCTGAGGAGTTGGCAACAGCTAACACTAGTGGGAGGCTGATTATGGAGGGGGTTGAGAGTCCAGTCTGATCCTGGTGCAGCCTCTATGTGCTGTGTAATTGAGAGAGAATGTGAAAAAAAATATGCCTAATTCTATATAATATTTAGAAAAATCTCCCAAACAAAATGTAAACCAGCACTTTATGTGGGTCCAGTAAGTGAAGAGAGGGTGAACTTGAAGGAGGACATAATGTAGCCTATATCACATCTTTCAAATGCACCTAATACCTGCACGGTGATGTGGTGAAACGATTTGCGATTGACATAATCGCTCTCATGCTCTCTCAGGGGTGCACTGATTGGGATTTGTGTGCAGTCAGTGGCTTCTAGTACTCTTGGCAAACCTAGGGGAAATGATTAGTCATACGCCTCTCAATAGTCTTTATGGAAGTACATTAGACCTATTTTGATATTAGTAATTACCCGCGATTGCATAGCACCCTTCTTTAATTTGCAGAGCGGTGAGATGGCCAGGGAAAATGACAAATGCATCCAACAGTATACGGTCATGGCCAAAAGTTTTGAGAATGACACAAATATTACATTTTCACAAGTCTGCTGCTTCAGAGTTTTTATATGTTTTTGTCAGATGTTTCTATGTTATAATGAAATGCAATTAGAAGCATTTCATCAGTATCAAAAGCCTTTATTGAGAATTACACAGAATTCATGCAATAAGTCAATATTTGCAGTGTTGACCCTTCTTTTTCAAGACCTCTGCAATTCTCCCTGGCATGCTGTCAATCAACTTCTGGACCAAATCCTGACTGATGGCAGTCCATTCTTCCATAATCAATGCTTGGAGTTTGTCAGAATTTGTGGGTTTTTGATTGTCCAACCGCCTCTTGAAGATTGACCACAAGTTCTCAATGGGATTAAGATCTGGGGAGTTTCCTGGCCAAGGGCCCAAAATCTTAATGTTTTGTTCCCCGAGCCATTTTGTTATGACTTTCGCTTTATGGCAAGGTGCTCCATCATGCTGAAAAAGGCATTGTTCATCACCAAACTGCCCTTGGATGGTTGGGAGAAGTTGCTCTTGGAGGACATTCTGGTACCATTCTTTATTCATGGCTGCATTTTTAGACGAGAGAGCCCACTCCCTTGCCCGAAAAGCAACATCACACATGAATGGTCTCAGGATGCTTCACTGTTGGCATGAGACAGGACTGATGGTAGAGCTCACCTCCTCTTCTCCGAACAAGCCTTCTTCCAGATGCCCCAAACAATCGGAAAGGGGATTCATCAGAGAAAATGACTTTACCCCAGTCCTCAGCAGTCCAGTCCCTGTACCTTCTGCAAAATATCAGTCTGTCCCTGATGTTTTTACTGGAGAGAAGTGGCTTCTTTGCTGCCCTCCTTGACACCAGGCCTTCCTCCAAAAGTCTTCGCCTCACTGTGCGTGCAGATGCCCTCACACCTGCCTGCTGCCATTCCTGAGCAAGTTCTGCACTGGTGGTGGCCCGATCCCGCAGCTGAAACACCTTCAGGAGACGGTTCTGGCGCTTGCTGGATTTTTTTGGGCGACAATTGAACCCCTCTCCTTGAAGTTCTTGATAATTCGATAGACGGTTGACTCAGGTGCAATCTTACTCGTTGCTATAAACTTCCCTGTTAGGCTCTTTTTGTGCAATGCAATGATGGCTGCACGTGTTTCCTTGCAGGTAACCATGGCTAACAGATGAGGAACAATGGTGCACCATCTTCCTTTTAAAGTGTCCAGTCACTCAATCATGACAGATTGATCTCCAGCCTTGTCCTCATCATCACCCACACCTGTGTTAATGTGTGTGACACCTGTGTGTCCCTGAGTTATATTAGCAGGTCCTTTTGTGGCAGGGCTGAAATGCAGTGGAAATGTGTTTTTGGTGATAAAGTTCATTTTCAAGGCAAAGAGGGACTTTGCAATTAATTGCAGTTGAGCTGATCACTCCTCATAACATTCTGGAGTATACGCAAATTATAAAATTTGATATCATTATAAAAACTGAAACAGCAGACTTTGTGAAAGTGTAATATTTGTGTCATTCTCAAAACTTTTGGCCATGACTGTAGAGCGCAAGTGCCACCTTGCGAATCATACGACATACATATTCTTGCTCAGAAGTTCAGCATCACCGATGGAATAGATGAATTGTCCACTGGTAAAATATGTACGTGCAAGGCACTTTATCTGCTCAATTGTAAGAGCATTACTACGGGTGATGGTAGAGACATCAGCCTCCATCAGCTGCCAAAGACAGCAAATTTGCTCAGCCGAGAAACCACACCTCTAACAGAGAACATCAGCCGGGTATGTCAGCGGATTCTGGCAGTCTCTGAAAACCCTCGCCCTGCGAAGAGAGCCCCTCATGATTTCAGCGGCAATGTCAAACGGATCATCCAAGTACGCCTGCATTGTTGGTGGAGGGGTGGTACTTATAAAGGGTGTAGTTAAGCACAAACCTCAGGTTAACCAAATTTCCATGGCAGCATACCTTGATTTAAACCTGTCCACCTTTCGTAGTGCGGCTTAATCGGGAAGTTACGCCACACGTCATCAAGTTACTCTAAGTTTCCCTGATAAGCCAGTAATCATTTCATAGTACAGGCCCCTGATGATCAGTGTATAAATATAATGACATACACATAAGCTACACACATAGCTGATCTACTCCTCCAGCGCTCGAAAGATCCAGATCCACAACTCTGCTCCTCTACCGTCATTGGAGTTCTCACAAGGAGAATAAAAGTTGACTCCTCTCACCTTAGACCTGCCTCTATTAATGATGGCATTATAGCTAACTTCTTTAACCCATCTAAAAATTAACTAGTTAGTTGCACCAGAGATTTTTTGCTTTTTGAGATTCGCTACCTTCAGTAAATAGAATGTGGATGTATTGTCAGGTAAGCTTGTGTGTAGTGACCAGATTCAGAACACTGACAGACAAGAGGCAGAGGTGCGCTGTGGAATCAGTACATTGGGAAACGTGAACACTATGAACTTTTTCTTCGAAGTACAAAATCCAGAAAATGTCTAAATTTTACCTGAGAAATCATTGCTAATATCAACTCTTAAAATTTAAGACAGACTGGAGAGATATTTAAGACAAATTAAGACTTTTTAAAGCCTTATTTCTGTAAAAATGTATTTAACTTTTTAAGACTCTGCAAGGACCGAGAGACACCCTGTGTTGCCCTTATTACTGGTATAATAATCATGTAGCCAGAATTGAGTTGATGATCATATCCATACCTATTTATTTTTCAGAACTGTGTGTTAAGTGTGTTAAATCTCTCACTTATTATAAAGTAATTAGTTAAGCTGGAGTTGTACATCGCAAGGCTGTCTATGGCTTAGAAGAAGATCTGGTTTTGGACGTTCATACACATTCATGTCATTCTGTAAATTGGGAATATTTGTGGTTTTAAATTATCCTCTTTTTCAGCTGCTACATTTGCCAACACTACTACATCCTTACACTGAACCTCTGCTGAACACACACGCACGCACGCACACGCACACGCACGCACACGCACACACACACACACACACGCACACACACACTTACTGTGTCACTGCCAGGCTTCCAACCTGCTGGGCACACTGTAAACATAGACAGAAGAGACACTGGTTAGTACTGAATGTGTTACACTGTATGTGTGTGTGTGTGTGTGAGTGAGTTTGTGTCTATGCTTGCACTACGCGTCCGGTATTCAATAAATGTGTGCAAAGGAGTGCCTAATTGAGTGTGTGAAATTAGTACGGCATCAGATTTGACAATGTGTGTGTGTTACCTTCTCCATGTTTGTCAGTATACTGGGAAGCCTGTGTGTGTGTGTGTGCGTGCATTACCTTCTCCATGTTTGTCCGTATACTGGACAGTGTGTGTGTGTGTGTGTGTGTGTGTGTGTGTGTTTGTGTGTTACCTTCTCCATGTTTGTCGGTATACTGGAAAGTGTGTGTGTGTGTGTGTGTTACCTTCTCCATGTTTGTCCGTATACTGGAAAGCCTGCACCAGTCTGAGTGTTTCGTCCACAGAGCGTCCCACTGGTAGATCATTCATTGTGATCTGTCTGAGCGTGCCCTTGTCATCAATGATAAACAGGCCTCTACACAGACACAGACAGACAGACAGACACACAGACGCAGAAAAAAAATTGTATGCAAATACCTGAATATAAATATTTGAAAAAATAGTCCCTAAACAAATCTGTAGCTTCCAATACAAAAATAACATCCAGGAACCCTTCCAGTCAGGCTTCAGAGATAAGCATTGCACAGAATCAGCCCAAGTTAAAGTTTAAGATCTTCAATGACCTCCATCTCTCATCTGATAATGGATATATATCAGTATTAATCCCATTGGATCTTAGTGCTGCCTTTGACACTATTGACCATCGTATCCTACTACACAGGCTTGAACACATGATAGGCATCAAAGATTCTGCATTAGCCTGGTTCAAATCATACCTCTTTGGTCGCTACCAGTTTGTACATGCTCATAATGAATCATGCCACACCAAAGTAATGTTTGGTGTACCCCAAGGCTAAGTGCTAAGGCCCGTTATTCTCCCTCTACATGTTACCTTTGGGATCTGTTATAAGGAAACATGGTTTTACTTTCCACTCCTATGCGGATGACACCCAGCTTTAGTTTTCCATGAAGCCTAATGACTGTATGCCAATAATTAAACTTGATGCCTGCTTCCAAATCTGGGTGACCAATAATTTCTTATCTTTAAACTCAGATAAAACTGAAGTTGTGATAAGTTGTGAAACCTTGGGGTCATCATTGACCAGGACTTCTCTCTGAATAGTCATGTAAAACATATTTCATAAATGTCCTTTTTTCATCTACGTAATATTAGAAGGTATTATACGGTTCGACAGTTCCTATCCTTTGAGGATGCGGAAAAAATAATACATACATTTGTTACCTTCAAGCATGATTATTGTAATGCTATGTTCTCTGAGTGTAGTAATACCTGTATTAAAAACCTACAGCTAATTCAAAATGTCGCAGCCTGAACACTCACTAGGATTAAAAAATATGAACATATCTCTCCTATCCTCACTTCCTATGAAAAGAATAAATTCTCAAATACTCCTCCTAGCCTATAAAGCCCTAAATGCCCATGCTCCAACATATAACACAGACTGCCCTGCTAGACCCCTAAGATCCCAGAATGCTGGTCTCCTTGTAATCCCAAGACTATCAAAATCCACAATAGGAGGAAGAACTTTTTGCTACCGTACGTCTCTCTTGTGGAATAATCTTAAATAATCTAAAATAATGTGCAGGAAGATCATCACTCCTTATGGGTCTTATTGGGAGGGACTGCCTCTGCTGTCACCCCCAGCTGCAAGGCATGGTGGCCACTGACCATCTCTGCCATGTTGCCATGCACCAAACCTATCGTGTCATGCCGCACAACTCTCTCTCTCTCTATATATATATATATATACACACATATGACACATATATTCAATGAAGTCTGAGAGTAGACTCCACCTACACCTCAATCATCTCTGCCTCCCACTGGCTGACTCCTGTCACCTACTCTCACTGAGAGGAATGCGACCAACTTCACAGGAGGCCCATGCCAGGATTGACTCTCCTTCCTAGAGGCCCTGCGACTGACTCCTCCTCACAATGGGACTGTAAAAATGGACCCTGCCAAAGTTACCCCCCGATCGATCCCATTCCTTGACTAACATTATGCCTGGCTGCTACTATACTGTCCAGCCAGAACTTTAGACAACCACCTATGGCTTGACTACCATAAAATGTTGTGGGACAATATTTTGGAATTATGATGTTATTACATTACATTTAGCAGACGCCTTTATCTAAAGAGAGCACATAAACAATAGCATACAAAGTGTACAGTGTTCACAGGCAAAGAATAGAATAGATAAGTACTAGTGCAACAGTTACATACAAAAAGGTCTAGTATACAGATGTCTGAATGCAGGGGAATATTGCACACTGGTTATACAAGTTGCACAGATTATCTTTGCTCAGTGTATATATTGCAGTAGAGGTTTCACCAGGCTGGGGAGAGTCTTTGCATGCCTCTTGAGGGTCGAGAGGGATGACCCTACTCTTGTAGCAGCTGGTAGCCTATTCCACCATTGAGGAACAATGATGGAGAACCATTTGGACTGGGACTGCCAAACGGTTTTGTTTCTCCTTATTCATATTATTAAGACCCCTGGCAGTTGGGTTGGGCCCTGGAGCTGCGATCTGCCCAAGGTTCCTTCCTAGACTAACTAAACGTGCGCACGTGCATTTACAGGGGTTTAACAAATAATGTAAACACCCTTATACCCTCTATAGCAGCTTAATCTTCCAGGTAAACTCTGGTCTTTGTAAGTGAGGTGAGGTCCCAAAGGGTGTGTGTGTCTATGTGTGTGTATACCTGAGTGTGTGTCCCTGGTCCTCCAGGTAGACTCCGTAGTCTTTGCTGATCTGGTGCGTGAGATCAGACAGCAGTGGAATCTTCATGGGACCCAGACCTCCCTGCTTCCTGGGCGTGTTGATCCTGTTCATTACACAACCAACCAATCAGCAATGACACACACATAGCAACTAGCCAATCGGCGCTCACACATCCACCTAGCCAATTAGAGCTCAGATACACATGGCAACTAGCCGATCAGAACTCAGACACACACAACAACTAGTGGAGAAAGAAGTACTGAAACTCAGTACTAAAGTAAAAATACAAATAACCAGCAAAATATGTACTCAAGTAGAAGTAGAACTACAACATCAACAATCCTACTTAAGTAAAAGTCATAAGTACCTGCTTTTAAATGTACTTCAAGTACTAAAGTAAAAGTACTGGTGAAATATGTTGTCTTTTAATGGTGTATATTTCAATACAAAGAAACAGGCCTATGGAATTAGCTCCCATATGAAGTTGCTGCTAACTAAAAGGAAGGAAAGGAAGGAGCTCAGTGAAGAGCAGAGGGACTGTGTGGCATCATCAACCTCAAGAGAAGAGATGGGGCCAGGAGGTGGAAGAGCAGATGGCACAAGGATCCTTGAATGAGAGATGAAGATTCTGAAGATTGCGACAGAAGGGGTGAGGAAGACACACTTTGAGCTGAATAAAGTAGTGGTCAGAGAGCTGTAGAGGAGTGACCATCAGTAAATGGATGTCTAAGTGGATGTTCATATCACCGAAGACAAACATGAGACAGTCATACTCAGAGATGGAAGAGAGCAGAGTGTCCAGCGTCTAGGAAATCACCTATTTGCCCAGGTGGACGACAGATGACGACCACATATATTTTTACTGGTGCTGTTACCAAGATTGCATGGTATTCAAATGAGTTGTATGTGACTGATGTAGCAGTTGAGTACATTTCCATTTGTCAGATATTAACAGCCCCCTACCACCCCCTCGTCCATGTGAATGTGAGGTGTGGAAAAATGCATAGTTGGTGGAGAGTGCAGTAGGGGTGGCATTGTTCTGTGATTTGATCCAGGTCTCTGTAAGTGTCAGAATGTCCAGAGAAAGATGGTTCACACAGGCAGTAATGAAGTCTGCTTTGTGTGAGTGAAAGGTGTGTGTGCATATGTGGTTACTTGGCCAGGTGAGTGTGTGTTTACCAGGCTAGTTGTGTATGTGTGTGTGTTTGAGCATGTGTGTTTACCAGGCCAGGTGTGGGTGTGTGTGTGTTTACCAAGCCAGGTGTGTGAACTGAGAGTCCACTGAGCATGCCACCACTTCAGCATTGATAGCTTGGAACTCCTGAACTCGATCACTGAAGGCGATGATCTCTGTCGGACAGACGAACGTGCTGCAAGAACACACACAAATGGAACGCCAGTTACACACACATATTGTTGCTCTAATGTCATGTGAATGTATGAATATGTGTGTGTGTGTGTGTGAGAGAGAAAGAGAGAAAAAGTAAGTGTGTGTCTACGGGTCTACTTACAAATCAAGTGGATAGAAGAAGAACACCAGATATTTTCCTTTATAATCTGACAGCTTCAGCTCTTTAAACTCTCCACCAATCACAGCAGTTCCTTCCCAGTGAGGGGCGGGCTTCGATACTGTAAACCAATCAAAAGTGAGGTTTTAGCTACTGATGGCGCTTTTTGGACAAGGAGTGACATTCTCAGGTATCCATTTCAACTGTGGAAACTCTCTGAGACTAAGACTAGAACTGCCACATGTGACGTTGAAAATGTCTGCTCTGTCGCACAAAATGCAGTGATTACTGGCTGTAAAGAGACCCTGTGGTATGCCATTGGATATCCTCATCCTCAAAAACCCGAATGCAACGTCACCAGAATGGTTGGTGTTTGTGAACGTTCTTAGCTTACCATTAGCTTGACGTAAGATTAACTGCTAATTGTGGAATAAATCTGACAGAACATTGCAAAAGTAAAGCAGGGTTATTTTGTATTGTTTCTGGCTGTTCAAACGAGTGTTACTGTGTAAAAAACAGCAGCCTAGCAGGTTCTTTTCATGCAGTTCCTCTCAGTTAACCTAAAACTGCTACACTGTTAGTTAGCTCTGAAAACCAATGTGGTGGGGGACCAGGACAGATAGATGTGCATGAATACTCTGTTGTTTATGATGATGTTAAGCAGGGAGGTCTTGATAAAAATTTTGCATTTGTCTGGCATCCCACAAATCGTATGAAGTCAGGTGTTGTGTCATCAGTTCTTAATTTTGATGACTACAATGTAAGGGATATGTACAGATAGTCAGCACCTCTCACTCACCAGTACAAGGCGCAGAAATGTGTTTGACAGATATGAAGAGAGGTAGACTCATTCGCAACAGCGGCTACTTTGAAACTAACTACATCCTGTATGATATTAATTCTTGATTGAAAGGCTGGGCGCAACAAGTTCAAGTTCACCCTTTCAACACGAAGAGTTATCTGTTAAAATAAGTTGCTACCACAGTATGTTGCTGCACAGTCTGACGTGGGCTACAAATACTACGGCATACGTCAATGCAACCTCTTGATCTGACATTTTGCGTTTGTTTTGTTTCATTTGCTTTTAATCAACACAGCGTAAAGAAAGAAAGAAAAAAAACAGTGCCACACTCTCTGCACAGTGACCAATCCTCGAGGGCCCTGCTGGAGATCTGTAGGCTACTGCTGCAGAACAGTGTTAGAAAGACCAGCTTGCTCACACTCTCTGCACAGTGACCAATCCTCGAGGGCCCTGCTGGAGATCTGTAGGCTACTGCTGCAGAACAGTGTTAGAAAGACCAGCTTGCTCATGCCGTTGGTGATCCACCGCCGTGCAGAGAAGCCATCCGTCAACAGTCTGCTGATTCAGTCATTTGTGTGCACTGCGCACATCCATATCGCTGACAATCACACTTGTGTCAAGAAATGAACATATAGCCCAGTCTCAGCACACATGTGGACATTAGGACAAGTTAGGACAGTAAAGTCCAAGTCCTAGGTAGGCAGCAGTGTTCTCCTCTCACTTCACCTTCATCATTTCGTCTGACCCCTCCCTCCATTCAATTCAATTCAATTCAGTTTTATTTATACAGCGCCTTTTACAATAGTATTGTCTCATGGCGCTTCACAGAAGGAGCACCCAAGAGCAACAGGGGCAGGAAAAACTCCCTTATGTTCAGTTAATCTAGGAAGAAACCTTGGGCAGATCCACGACTCAAGGGGCTAACCCAACTGCCAGGGGTCATGGAGAAAAATTACAATCAGTAGTAACCATGACAGACTATAAGTTGCCTATGGTTTAGCTAAGGTTCATAATAGTTAATAAACATTTTTGAATGCTTCTATTCAAATAATGCGCTCCGACTGATCTGTTTGCCATCAAGACAAAGTTCTTGCTCCATCATGCCTTCTTTGGCTGTCTGGGACAGAGACAGAGTGTAGTGAAACTGGAGCCGAGGCTGTGAAGAGGGTGGTGAGATGTGGGGGAGCGGTGGCAGTGTGTTCGGATGCATCATTCACTCATGGTTCCAATGGAGGCCATGTGCCTGCAGAGGGCTACGTCCCTGAGCTCAGAGAAAGGCGGCCCTGCTTACTGATCGTTTTGGCTGTGTGGTGGTCTCCGATGCACTGACACACCGATACAGACTATAGCTTCTCACATGCGTGGACCAAATGATGCCATCCTCATAACCATCTTGGCTGAAGACAATAACCTATCCCATATGCGACGTCACTCCTCGGTCCCGACTTCAAAGCAGCCACAGTCACATGCTGGACACAAACTGACTAACCATGACTGGGTCCATAGGCTCCATGGATCCTGATCCCGTATGGACTAATGCCCATTGATTTGCTTCTGCTTTTCCTGTAACTTTCTTTTTCTTAAATGATTTCTTATGCTGGGCCATGCTGTGAATCTGTCTACCTGTACATAGGTATCTCTCCCAGAATTAAATGCAGAACAAGATTCAAACATAGAAATTAGTGCTTTGCTGAGAAAAATTTCAGATAGGTCTGTTTAAAAATTTGGATAGTGGTACTGGCTGGTAACTTTAAAATCTACTAGCCACATTGGCTAGTGGTCAAGAAAAGTTAATTTAGAGCCCTAGACATGTGTGTACTTCGCTGCTTCACTTTTACTTTAAGGTCTGAGTGAACATTACTAGTGCCAGTCTGCTACAATGGTCACATTAAGGGACGATCACAACTCAGCTGACTGGCCAAAGTTCATGCACCTTCTGCTCTTTACTTCGTTAGTTTGTTTTACCTGCGATTAATCTATAATTAAATCCAAAGTGTTCACATCACCCCAAGCATTATAGCAATGCTGTTATACAGTCTGTGTAATACCACTACACTCTGGACTCAAAGACCGCACGACCGACGCCAGTTTCAACCGTATCTGAGCTGTCCAGTCTTCTCTCTGACGTGTCCCAACACTTGCGCCAAAACGGAGCTGAAGTCCGCTTAAACAGAAGACCATACGGCACAGTCCCGACAACCTCAAAATCAATAAGATGAAGACTGTGTTGACACACAACTAATCCTACAACACTAACCTCAATAAGATACTTTATACTTGGCATGCACACGTCTTCAATAAAACATGGGTCGCATTCAGCTAACATTAACGTTAAGCGTTCATCCTGGAGTGTCGAACAAATCGTAACGCAGTTGGAACGCTAGATGGATTACCATTAGCTGGACAATACATACTTTTAGTACTGCATTTAAACTCCTGAAAGCTAAATTACTTCTAAATCTTTCGAAATATGTTAATGTGAAGGCTAAGTAACGTTACCGTGTGAGACAGGGTTAGGCTAAAGGCAAAGATCCTTACTGACCCTCTCTGGTTAAGGCGACCGCTGGAAATAATAAATTACCGTTCAGTTAGCAGTCTGCTAACACCTGCTAACGTAACCATATGGAATGACAAACCTGAGCAGAAACAATTACGAGCAGTAAGTTTAAGACAACACTGCATTCAGTTCAGTTAAATTACAAGAAGATATACACGGTTAGTGGTAATCGCACTCACTTTTAGCTTTACTTAGGTGCAAAGAATGATCAGACACAGGCACTCTGAAAGCCTCTCCGGGATAAACGTGTCCGCCTGCATAATTGTAGCATTCTTGTTTTCCGTTTGCAGCATCTTGGGCGCAAAGAACTAAATCCAGAAGCAAGAGCAGCCCACAGACAAGGCTGAAAGAACGGGTCTGGAAAACTGTATTGCAGCGTTGTGCCTCCATGCCTCCAACTTGCAAGTTGCACGTCTGCATAACAAACAGGAAATTGAATTTGAAGGAATGAAATCGCCAAAAATAAGTTTGTCCTACGTGAAGCCCCGTACACCTGCAAACGCCCACTTCTCCAGATTGGCCAGCAGATGGCAATCGAATTTTTCTAGCCGTAACAGTGTGTGGCAACTGCACATAATTGTTAGGGTTTCCTTTAACTATTTATTTATTGTCTCCAAAATTAAAATAATGCACAGCATAAAAAGAGTTTTTCCTTAATATTTAAGCTAACATCTCCGTTTTGTTTGCATGCCTGTAGCCCTAAACCATGTAAGGCAAGGCAAGTTTATTTATATAGCGCATTTCATACACAAAGGCAGGTCAATGTGCTTTACAAAGATGAAGACAAAGAACAGTAAATAATAGAAAATAAATTGATAAAAATAGTAAAAAATAAAGTAATAAAATGAAGTAAAAGTTAAGTAATAAAAGAAATTATAAAATAGTAAAAATAATGTAATAAGATGTAAAGTAGTTGAAATAAAGTAATAATGTGAAGTCAAACTTAAATAATAAATGATTAAAATTTAAATAAAGATACGGCAGTTAGCAAAAAGCATTTGAGAACAGCTTAGTTTTTAGTCTAGATTTGAAACTGCCAACAGTAGGAGCCTTTTTGATGTCCTCTCGGAGTAGGTTCTGTAGCTGAACTGCATAGTATCTAAAGGCTGCCTCACCACACTTTGTTCTAACAACAGGTTTTACCAGAATTTTTTTCTGCTGCGATCTAAGAGAATCTTAGGGTTGTACTGCTGAAACATATCAGAGATTAGGCTCTGTCCCATTTAGATACAAACCCTAGCTGCCGCACTTGGAATCAGCTGAGGCTGTTTGATAGTATTTTTTGGAAGGCCTGTGAAAAGGCCATTTCATGTGACTGTCAAAGTTTAGCTTGCTGTCAATGAAAACACCAAGTGTACTACCCTCACCAAAGTGTGGGAACCTTAGCTAGACATTGACTTTCTTTATTCGTGATGCAAACTTTATTGGAAATTCTTCACACATAGCATCCAAATTCAAACAGACAACAGGAACGTGAAACTAAAAATAAAAAAGTAAAGAAAATAATTAGCTTCACAAGCTTTCCATACAAGCTATGCTAATGACCTTCAACTCACTGCTAACTCCAGTGCCTAACATCAAGCTACAGCTAACGTTTTTATCCATATTTTCTAAGATGCTCATTAACTTGTTTTTAACCACCAGAAATTGACATATATCTATGAATTTAACATGATACATTAACTGAAAAATATATACAAGTCATGCCTCTGCTGGAGAGTTAAATGAATTGGCTTGTTCTCTAGCGCCTATGTAAACACCAGCCTACCTCATTCCTATTAACCTTTCTACTCCCCACTTCAGACCTTAAAGGTCACTATTAACTAATAAATGTCTCTGGACCCAAAGTTTCAGTCTTTAGGCAGCAGAAGAACTACTTCTGACACAGGTCTCTGGAACAACTTTGACTCTTTGCCTGCTGTCTTGAGCTCCACCTTCCTTTCTCTGCCATTGGCCATGCATTGTGAGCAACTAGACTGTCTTTCAGGAGCACAATGTCCCCTTCCTTTACATCCCATCGTGTCTCTCCACTTTTGTCGAGCTTACAGAGTGGGAAGGTACTCCTGTCGCCAGCGACACCAGAAACAGTCGGCGAGGGCTTGCACTTGTCTCCATTGCCTCCCTTCCTGTGAATTACCCGTGTGGTGGAGTAACCCCACCGTCTGAGTGAGGATCATTGCAGGGGACATTACTGCAGGTATGAAAGGTGACTCTGGGTCAGTGGAGACTGGGACGAGGGGTCTGGCATGAACTTTTGCAGCTACTTCAGTTCAGTGTTCAGGACGTCATGGGTGAGCTGAGAGGCCAATTAAATGTTCCCATGACCCCCCATGTGCGATGAGTCGGGTGGGTTGAACACCCATGACCATCCTCGCTGGCTCAAGAATTGCTGGACTGAAGTGTTAGTTTGGTTTTGGCTAAGTCCCAGTTCCTTTGCAGCTGCGAAGATATTTGATCTTATTTGTTTATCTGATCTTATGACCGCCGCTAGCGAAGCTAGCGAAAGCGGTCATATTGGTGTTGCTGCACGTTTTTTCCCTTTTTTTTTTTTCACCGATTTTCCGTCAACGATTCCCGGGACACTGAAACTCAGGGGGAGATGAATGTTTGTAGGCATGTAGCCCTAGAAGTTTGTGAGCGAATATGAGCTTTTGGCCCCCAAGGGCCCCCCCCCCCCACTGTGCCAGTGTCCGTCAAAGAGGGGGAGACCGGCAAAAGTTTTCGCTGAATAACTCGATGAACCTTTCACCCAACAACACGAAATTTTTGTAATATGTCGGTGTTACAGAGACGTATCGACCCAGCCCATAAACACTCACTTGAAGCATAGCGCCACCTACTGATTAGGGTAAATGCAAAAATTGGGATTTTGAGTTGCCAATATCTTGGACCGAGAAGGTGGGAACTGCACGAAATATGTCATGCACGATCACCACAAAGACCTCTGAAACCACAGCACATGCCATAAGATTTGGTCCATAGGGGGCGCTGTAATTGTAGAAAATGTAATTTTGCCTATTATCTAGAGAATGCTAATGTTTACAACATTTTTTTTTTTATCGTGAAATCTATTGAACCTCATGCATGGAAAACACTGGTCGACGCCCACTTCCAACGAAAACAATTTACATGAAATTTGAACATTGCGAAAACGAATCTGAACGAACTCGTCATAGGCCGTTAATGTGAATCTCACCAAATTTGGTATACGTCATCTACAGACAATGCTGACAAAAAGTTATCAAAGGATTTATCTTGAGATGAATTGTTTCGAAGTTACACGTCAATAAACATTTAACACGTAGCTTAAAATTCTTTAAAAGTACATATCTTGGCTTTTAATTGCTCAAATTTGGTCAAACTTGGCATGCCATCTCTAAACAGCTTTTTTGTCATGTGTACTAAATTTTGTGACATTTCGTCATAGGGGGCGCTGTTTATCGCCGAAGCTAGGTGTCAAAAAACAGTTTTTGTTAAATAACTCGTTAACATTTTTGCCCAAGATAACGATTTTGTGTTAGTATGTTGGTGTTACAGAGACGTATCAACCCAGCCCATAAACGCTCACGTGAAGCATAGCGCCACCTAGTGATAAGGGTAAATGCAAAAATTGGGATTTTGAGTTGCCAATATCTTGGACCCGAGAAGGTGGGAACTGCACGAAATATGTCATGTACGATCACCACAAAGACCTCTGAAACCACAGCACATGCCATAACATTTGGTCCATAGGGGGCGCTGTAATTGTAGAAAATGTCATTTTGCCTATTATCTAGAGAATGCTAATGTTTACAACATTTTTTTTTTTATCGTGAAATCTATTGAACCTCACGCATGGAAAACACTGGTCGACGCCCACTTCCAACGAAAACAATTTACATGAAATTTGAACATTGCGAAAATGAATCTGAACGAACCCGTCATAGGCCGTTAATGAGAATCTCACCAAATTTGGTATACGTCATCTGCAGACAATGCTGACAAAATGTTATCAAAGGATTTATCTTGAGATAAATTGTTTCGAAGTTACACGTCAATGAACATTGAACACGTAGCTTAAAAATTTTCAAAAGTACATATCTTGGCTTTTAATTGCTCAAATTTGGTCAAAGTTGACATGCCATCTCTAAACAGCTTTCTTGTCATGTGTACTAAATTTTGTCATAGGGGGCGCTGTTTATCGCCATATATAGGTGTCAAAAGACCTATATATATATATATTTTTTTTTTTTTATATAATACTCCATACAAGACAATCTTATGACTACCATCTCTACACAAACACCAAGTGGCAAGAGTTCAAATTAACACATGTAGGCTACATACATACTATGACAACACCTACCCTTTCATAAATCACTCCTACACACTACAAAATCACACACAATCTCATTCATTCAAAAAACACATCCATACCCACTTCCAAGACATAATTTCCAATCTCATTCCCACCTCACAACACTGTTCTACCACACACTTGTCATGCCAACAGTTCTCACATTTCAATACACTGCGGCGGTCATACCATGTATCGCTATGCGGTACATCTAGTTTGTTTTGCATGTCTACTTATTGCGAAGAATCACCTAAGTGTAATTGATGCAACTGGAGGTATCCAAGGAGTCGTTGATCTCAAAATGCACGACTCAGGAGCTCATGCAACAGAAGAGCATTGTCTATCTCTTACTTTAGGCCTGCCCACCTCGGGGCCACAACAGATTTGTTGTCAGAATCCATCTCGTTGAAGACCTTTTGTCCAAGGATTTTCAATGACACCTGAGTCAGCTTTATGAAGCCTTTGCAGGGTGTGAGAATAGAAGGACGGCCATTTGCCAGCACATTGGTCTTGAATGTGCCCACAGCTGGTTTATGTGCAGTCCCTACACACACATCCCCAACAAGCACCCATCCTAAATCTATTTTTTCAGCCAAGGGGGGAGCATTGGGAGGTCCACTCACTTGCTGCCAGACTTTATGGACTCTCACTATATCTCTGCCAAGCAAGATAAGTATTTCTGCATTTGGATCAAGCTCTGGTATGTGTGCTGCTACACTTCTCAGGTGTGGATGGTGGTGGGCTGCATCAGGCGTTGGTATTTCAGAACTATCATTGAGTATCTCATTACACTCAATTAGAAGCGGGAGTGATAGGTTGGTGTGCCCATCACATAGGCATCAAAATAAAAGTCTATTTTCCTTAACATGAAATAAAAGTCCTAAAATTATTCTTAACTGCCTGAAGGGCAGAACACTCCCCATCTGACCTTAAAGGTCACTATTAACTAATAAATGTCTCTGGACCCAAAGTTTCAGTCTTTAGGCAGCAGAAGAACTACTTCTGACACCAGTCTCTGGAACAACTTTGACTCTTTACCTGCTGTACTGAGCTCCTCTTCTGAACTGATAGCCTACTTCCATAGTTTTGTGAAGCTGCTTTGTCCAATTTCAAATTATTACTGTTGCCAGGTGGAAGGATAAAGCTGGGATTGTTCCTTCTCCGTGCTGTCAGATAAAATTGGCAAAGTAGTCAAATGGAGGGAAATACACACTGCTTGAGGCGCTCCCGGGCCTTCTCTAGTGCTACATCTGGGTTGCAGCAGAACACTGCTTGAGGCGCTCCCGGGCCTTCTCTAGTGCTACATCTGGGTTGCAGCAGAACACTGCTTGAGGCGCTCCCAGGCCTTCTCTAGTGCTACATCTGGGTTGCAGCAGAACACTGCTTAAGGTGCTCCCAGGGCTTCTCTAGTGCTACATGTGGGTTGCCTACATCTACAGAGCAGATCTTTTTAATGTGCTTGGCCGAGCACTTAATCAGCAGATCCAACATTTCAGTGTGTGTGAGTCCCAAGCCTGCAGTGGCATTACAGAATGATGACTGCCATGCCACATAATTTTCAGGTTTGTCATCAAATTGGCAGAGGCTGGTTCTCACTAGATTGCGGCAAGGTATCGTGCCAAGTGTTCCGTCTCGGGTGCCACACTTAGGGATGGCAGAGCATAGAAAAGGATGTATGATGGTGCTGTTACACTTAGTGAAGCTTTCTGAGGGAAATGGATTTTCTTGGGCATTGCATGTCCGCTGTCTTGACTATGTGGTTTCTAGTATGAGATGCGCTCTTACTTGACCAGATGATTGGTTGGGGTTTTCACCTTTTTCATGTCTTTCATCCACATTCAGGCTCTTCTCTGATGTGGGATGCCATGTGATGTAACTCTCTTCAGACATTGCTGCACCAGGTAATGTGACATGGACAGATGCTAGAATCCTTGTTGGGCAAAGTGTGGCTTGTGCTGCAACGTATTCCTTTGTATGTGGTGCAGTTTCCTTTTGCAAGACCTCTTGTGAAGATGAATCAGACTTAACTGAATCCTCTTGATTTTTGGCTGCTTCTAATGCCTTGGCTTCTGCAATAGCTGCAGCTGCCTCTCTTTGAAGTGCCAGTGCACCTAATTCACCCAATACCGATCCAATATCCCCACAGAATTAGGAGATGGGCATCATCCTCAGCTTTTACTTCCCTACTCTCCTAACTGGGCTTTATTTTCCAAGCCAAGACAAAACAGGAGAAAACAACAGGCATAAATATTACAAATGGTTATTTTGAATATGTGTCAGTGTCATTACATTGTATTTGATGTTTGTGGGCCAGGGTCTAATTAGGCGACTGTCATTTTACATTTTTTCGGCATGAACCTAACGCTACAGGACTTCGGTAAAACAAACTTTGTTTCTATGCAGGGTGCTGGTGGAAATCAGTAGGCTGCGGCAAATGTTGATTAAATTGTTTCTATTGCATCAGTTTAAATCAATATTCATAAACAACTGAAGAAGAATCTTCATTTGATTATGGAGAGATGTGTCTTGCAATATGCAGTTTTTGTTATGCTTTGGGTGAGTAACCTTTAGCTGCTATATTACTGACAATGAGACTCAACATGAGCGAAGTTTCCCAACAGGACCATTCAGGTTAAATATTCATTAAAACTTACAGTAAATGGCCTTAACTTTATGATAATTTTATAGATAGCTCTTATAATAGCTATAAAAAATCTGTGTGTTCATACCTTGCAGCTGCATCTAGCTGACATACTTATAACATGTCTTTACATAGTAGCACAAATATTGGAAATATTGAATAGCACAAATATTGGATCAGTGCATCCCTAATTATTGCAATAAGATTGATTTTGAATACCTTTCAAAGCATGCTATGGCTCCTCTGGGCCTTGACTGACGTAATATCAGTGCAGCGGCAGTGCATCGTGGTACTTGCAGTATTGACGGTTTATGCAAAATACTGGCGGGCCAGTTCTGATAGACATTAGATACTATCTGTGGGGCCTGTAGAATTACATCAGGCCTTGAGTTTGACAGGTGTGCAATAAGTGATTATAAATAAGTAAATATGGGTGTCATCATATCCTATCAGCAATGATAGGAGACTGAGTTGTTCTTGATAATTTGTCCAAGTGGGAGCATATAAAGGATTGTGATGGTCCAAGGATTAACCCTTGGGGGACACCATGGGTCAAGGAAATTGATGTTGAGATACAATTTCCAATGGCAACAAAGAAACCTCTGCCTTGTAAATATGATTTTAACCGATTGATAACTGTACCAGTTAGCCCAACCCAGTGTTCAAGTTGAGTCAAGTGTCAAAAGTTGCACTGTGGTCCAATTGCAGCAGAACAGATGTTTTGCCAGCATCAGTATTAAGATGTATGTCATTTATAACTTTAATCAGCGCTAAGGAAGCATTTATGATCTGAAGCACATCAGCAGTTATGAGGTGAAGAACAGATTTGAAAAAGTTGGTTGGCAAAATATCCAATATTGAAGGACTGACACAGGTGGTTGCAGATTTTGAGTTATTTTGCAGCTGAGACAGTATATTCTGTCGTATTTTATCAATTTTGCCCTTGAAGAAAGATGCAAACTCATTGCATTTATTAACTGAGAGAAGTTCAGGTGTTAATTGTGCTAAGGGATTAGATAGCTTCTCAACTGCTGTAAATGGTACACAAACATTGTCATATTCCTGTTGATGATGTTGGAGAAGAAAGACCGATTTCAAATGTCATAATTATATTTGCAAAGATTCTCTATGTGGATTTGATAATGGACGTGAAGT
This sequence comes from Tenualosa ilisha, assembly GCA_015244755.2. Lineage (NCBI taxonomy): Eukaryota > Metazoa > Chordata > Actinopteri > Clupeiformes > Clupeidae > Tenualosa > Tenualosa ilisha. The sequence continues at coordinate 229,882 of PYXC01002285.1, read as the reverse complement.
TTAGATTTGCTGAGAGATGCTGTTTTTGCCACCCAAGTAACATGTTTGTTAAACCCCCATGCTCAGCTGAAAAGTTCCATTGGCTATGAATCTGAATGAATGTAGGTATTGCAGATTTCTAGCAGGCCACTCCAAAATCTACAGGAATGCAGGAAATCCCTGAATTCAAAATTTCTGAATGTATCTCCCTGTATTGTCAATCTCCAGCAGAATGACCCAGAACACACCAGAATGCAGGGGAGCACGTGAAAAATCGTAAATTCCCACTTATCCCTGCGCCCACCTTGTGTGGCTGTATGTGTGGCAAAATTGCCCCCCGTGCCAAGATAAATCTCACTCCAAGGTTTTTGAAAAGTTGCCAGCCCTAGGCTGCCCGTCACACACAGATACCCATGCACATGCCACATGTTTTGGTGGCGCCACCAGATGACGCAGAAACAGCAGACCCATAAACTCTGACGTCACTTTTTGGGAACGCTGCGACGCTACCCGTGTGGGCCAGCAGGTTTGTTCATGAGTGCGGGCGCTGGAGTATGCAGAAAATGCTGTCCATAATAGCCAACGTTTTACGGGGAACCACCAGTAAGAATGTACGTTGCTCTTATGTATGTATGGTTGTTTTGTTAGATTAAACAATAGCCCTAGGGCTAACCCTATATGCAGAAAGAATTTGTTGACAATTCGTGAAAATGCTAGACGTACCATCACCAGCCATGGTTGAACTGACCTTGTCAGCTAGCAAGCTAGGCAATGCTTTGGCTAGCGCTTCTTTAGGAGGAAGCTAACACTTTTCTAAAAAATGTCTATCTTAACATGTTGTGTGCTTTGCTTTAGTGTTAATTCGTGTTGGGTTAAGCAAACTTGTAGTCGTTGTAATTGGCTCGGTACCCCGCTAGATACCCTGTAGCTCTGAAGGAATGCTAAGCTAATGTCCTGTATCACTTTCATGGTCGTCCTGAGAAGTGTCAAAGCAAAGACATCTGAGCTTAGCATTGTTGCTAACAACAGGCGACGGTAGAATCGGAGATCATAAACTTCACTTGTTCACGGATATTTGACATTTCCTGATATGATGATAAATTTTGAAACTGATTCATGAATACTAACGGTTGTGATGAATGAAATTGTGAGCTAGTTTAATGAGTAACCCAGGCTTGTCTTCCGATCTGTTAACGTTAACGTGCCGTGGCTGTAACTGTAAGTGCAGTTTGTATTAGTTTGTGATGATCTAGATCCGGGGTCTACGTTAAATGTATCTGATTACCAGTGTTAAGGTACATTAGTATGCAAGTCTTAACAAAAGTAGCGTTAGGTTGAGGATTATTTTTCTCTGTTTATCCAGCCAGACTGAATCTGTGCACAAGTTTTAATGGATTCCTCTTTCATTGAAGGCTACCATATGCACACAGAAGTTCTTGTAGATATTCTTGCGTTACAACAGACTGCAGGCCACATCGTGACAATGCATCTGACACTTCTCATCATGAAGTAGTATTACACTGGCAGTAGTGGCAGAGTCTCAAAGTAACATTGGGTCATGTGATCAGAAAGCCACTTAGACGCTCTGTGGGAACTTTTTGAAGTCAGGCGAGCTGTTGGTTCTTATCCCTGTGGATTATACAGAAAATTAGTGCTGTCAATCAATCAAAGAAATAGATTTGGCTGATTATAATTGAATTGTTATTATTCCCATTTAACCATGACATTTGTTATTTATCTATTTGTCATTATCACACACATACTGAGCATGCCGTCCGTCAGAATGAGAACACCACCCCGGAGCAGTGATTAGCTGTTGTCCTGGTAATAGGTTAGCTGCCAGGGCTCAGGTGTCTTACACAAGAGCACCACAATTGTGGATCTGAACATGGGAGAGATATTCAACCTCACCCCTCCACCACATTTACCATCCTGGTCAAAAATTGAACCGGCAACAGATCTTCCCCAACCACTAGGTCACAGCAGACATCATAGCTGTCATCCACTGTATCAAATACTCAACCAGTAGGCCTACAGAATTGTTCATGTCTTTGCTCTCTGAGTGCTCTTTTTTCATTCTTTTAGGCAGTATGGCATTATGTTCATTAATTGGCCTGTTTGCTATAATATAATTGAGTTTTTCACTGAGGTTTAGGCCATTAACACAAACACACTCTCACACTCACATGTAGTGGTGGGTAATTGAGTTTTTCACTGAGGTTTAGGCCATTAACACAAACACACACTCACATGTAGTGGTGGGCAATATAATTGAGTTTTTCACTGAGGTTTAGGCCATTAACACAAACACACACTCACATGTAGTGGTGTGTATTGTTTGGATTTTAGCAGGACCAGTATCAGTATCAGTACTGTTTATTGATCCCGGTTTTTATCGACACTCCTATCAATACTTCACTCTGTAGTAAGGATGAGGACGTGATAGATATAGGCCTATATATATATATATATATATATATATATATTTGGGACACTGCTTTGCTGTAGTAATACTGGAAGTAGACTTCTGTGTTTGCCTAAACTAATTGGAGATGTTGCAGGGCTTCAAGTTTAAGCGGTTTGATTCAGTGCTAACCAAAGTAAGTAGCTATAGGTAGTCACGCTGTATTATATAACAATCCTTGCAAGATTGTTATTATAAATTTTTTTTTTAGGGCAGCCAAACAATTAAATTTTTTAATCGTGATTAACTACATAATTTTATGAAATTAATCACGATTAATTGCAAAACATGAAAAAAATACTTCTTTAAGCATCTGTTTAAAATGGTTGTGGAGGCCTTGGCCAAAATAATGATATTTCATGTGTAAAATACGATTTGGAGAAATAATTACTATATTTTTGCAAAACTGTAATGGCTGCAAGCTACACTTGTACTTCGAGGAGCAAAGAGGGTAGTAGGGTATTATCGTTAGGCTACGTACAGTCTCCAAAGGGAGGTAATCGCATTCATGATCATAGCCCATCGGCAATCACGTTGCGTTTCACCCGAAAAAGTGAAAGTAAACTCGCATCGCATATGTAGGCTGCATAACTTAACTGGCCATGTTGCAGGCTCATTTGAGAAGTTGTTGAACCACATTTTATCACAGTTAATGTTATAACTTAACTAGCTTTTGCTTGCTAGTCACCAGCGAAAATCTGTGATCCACTGGCTCCGTCAGATTTTTTTTGCAATTGTGAAGCGTCCTGCATTTTGGACGGAGGTGTGTCATTTCAGATTTCAGTTAGCTGCTCCTAACTGGTTGTTTCTACTGCATAAGCACAACACTCTACTTTCATTCTTTAGTGGCGTCGCGTTTGACAGATTCATTTGCATAAGTTGAGCAGAGCCCACCTTCTGACATGACGTAGCTACATGCCACCCTCCTGAGATGCGTTGCGTGATGATTTGTTGTGCTCTATTGCTCTAAGGCCGTGCTTTTAAATATTGCGCTGTCTCCCTTGTTTTAGTGTGTTTTTGTCGTCTCCCCAGCTCTGCGGCTTTCTGCGGCTGGTTAGGGCCTCGGGCTTGTAACTAAAGGCTTGCCGGTTCGATCCCCGACCACAGGGCTGAAGTGCCCTTGAGCAACGCACGTTTACCCCTCACTTTCCCCTGGGCGCTGCTATAGCAGGTAGCCAACTGCTCCGGGTTAGTGTGTACTTTACTTCACTGTGTGCTGTGTGTGTCTCACTAATTCACCATTGGGTTAAATGCAGGGACCAAATTTTCCTAACGGGATCAAAAGAGTATAAATTATTATTATCTATCAGATTCTGACAATCAGAGGCATGTCATTGATCTCATCATGAAGCAGATCACACCCTCTTCCACACAAACAAGTGAAAGGGCTTGATAGATGCAGTAGAATGACACAATAACATAAAATACTGATAGCAGCACCGGTTGTAGGGGAGCTTAACGATACTTTGTCACCGACAAGGCATGAGCCAGTATCAATGAAATACCAGCCCTCGATACCCATCCCTACTTACATGTATATTTATCTATCTATCTATTTGTTTATTTAAATTGAATGTGTAACACTGGCAAGTTTGCATTATAGGCTGTTTTTCTGCATGGGCACGACGCTCATGGAAAGGGAAAATTACATCGGTAGCTGCCTTCAACAATTTGACAATTGTTTTTTTTTTGTTGTTTTTTGAGACTAATGGCTTTCAGTGAAGGAGCCCTGGGGCTTTTGGCAGGCACATCCAAAACGCTATTTTCAAAACACAGTTGTTGCATCTTGTCTCACATTGTGATTTTCAGTACGCATCTTTGCATTAGACATTTTGAAGTACTATGAATCTTGATAGAATTTATCATTATGTGTTTTTATTTTTGTTTTGGTTGCATACCTCGTTAACTGCTAACTATTGTATGTGTAATGAGTGGTTTCCAATCTTTTATGCTTCTATTTTCTGTCTTCTTCTTTGGCTGCCTACTAAAGGGAGCCGAGGTGGCCACAGAGGTAAGGAACCACATAGATAGTCAGCTGTGTTAGCCCAGCCACCAGTTTGGGTTGTCCTGCTAAAGCTAGCTCGGCCATAAGCTGAGCCACATAGCACTGTATGGGATGCGCTGCTAAGGCTAAACTAATCTTGCTTTGAGGAGATTTAGCAATTAAAGCATCACAACTTCACAACAACAGACTGCTTTCATTCCCTTAAACCTGTATGTTTGCTCTTTTTTAGATGGAAAGATGACTTTTATTATCCCATAGAAAATTCTGGAATTATTTATGTCATCTTTCTCTCCATTTTTCTCCCATGCCCTTGTTTATACTCCTGCTCTCACCATCCCCTGATCTCTGCTGTCTAATGTAGTGTTTGGTCATTAGTCTAATGGTGCACAGAAGAGGTACCATAAACACCACAGAACAACAAAACAAACAAACAGAATTGGAACAGAAGGAGTATTTTGATGAAACAGCAACTCCTCTGTAGATTTACAAATTGTCGTAAAGGCCAGCCTGGTGCTAGTAGGTTTACAATGCCAACTGTGACCGAAGCCAGCCTGGTACTAGTAGGTTTAGGCTACACACTAACTGTGGCCAAAGCCAGCCTGGTACTAGTAGGTTTAGGCTACACACTAACTGTGGCCAAAGCCAGCCTGGTACTAGTAGGTTTAGGCTACACACTAACTTTGACCAAAGCCAGCCTGGTACTAGTAGGTTTAGGCTACACACTAACTGTGGCCAAAGCCAGCATGGTACTAGTAGGTTTAGGCTACACACTAACTGTGGCCAAAGCCAGCCTGGTACTAGAAGGTTTAGGCTACACACTAACTGTGGCCAAAGCCAGCCTGGTACTAGTAGGTTTAGGCTACACACTAACTGTGGCCAAAGCCAGCCTGGTACTAGTAGGTTTAGGCTACACACTAACTGTGGCCAAAGCCAGCCTGGTACTAGTAGGTTTAGGCTACACACTAACTGTGGCCAAAGCCAGCCTGGTACTAGTAGGTTTAGGCTACACACTAACTGTGGCCAAAGCCAGCCTGGTACTAGTAGATTTACATTTTAACTGAAAGGAAAGTTCAGGTAGCATTAGCTGCTGGTTTGCAAACTTCTTTGTTCAACCATTGTTCTCTGTACCTAATTTCCTTGTTCTTATTCCTACTGGCAGCACTGAGTGACCTCAATCAACAGAGCTGGTGTTTGAAATACACTGAAAAATTGCTTTAAGAGGATATCTAGACAACATGGGACTCAAGCATTTCTAAAGGGAACAATTTTCAACCTAGCTGGTTCACTGGGTGTTGCTCTGATAAAATGCGTCAAGTCACCTTACTGAACACGGTGCAGCATAAGTGCTTCTGTAATTAAAACAAAAAACTGTGTTTTTTGGCATGTTTTATCTCAGACTTTTAACAAGACAAAATACTGGTTGATGGCCAGCCATAGGCTAGCCCGTCAATGCAGGACTAATCTTGGAGTGAAAAGGTGCTAGGCCTAGCCTATATGTTGTAGTATGATGACGTCAGTTATGACACCCCTTACTCAAGGGTATCAGACAGCATTATACAGCACCTTAACCCCTTACACCAGGACCCTACTGCCGTGGAAAGAATCATGTGGACTATTTTAGTCCATGTTATTTTCCCATGGAGGACATTTTTATTTTCATGTATACATTTAGCAGACACTTAGGCTATCCAAAACTACCAAAAGAGGACTGACCTTCAGAGTACAAAACAATTAAAACCGTACTAAGAATACAACTTGTTAACAGGAAATTGACAGATGATGGTAGTGTAGGAGTGTGATGGTAGTGCAAGCGAAAAGAGATGTGTGAGAAAGACAGTGTGTGTGGCAAGAGTATGTTGTAAGTGCATTCCAGGTATTTGTGCTTGTAGAGTGTGTGGACAAGAGGTGCTCTCGGAATAGGTGGGTCTTCAAGAATTTCTTGAAAGTGGAGAGAGTAGCCTATGCCCTGCTCTGTTAACATTTGGGAGGTCCTGTGGTTGTCCTGTGCAAGGTGTGCTAGATGATGTTTCCTGGAGGAACAAAGTGACCAGAGTCACTGTGTGTCAGTCAGGGCCACTCTGGTTCCCTGGTGCTTTTTCCTTCTGAACATGTTACTCAGAACTTTCAGTGATGTACCCCTTCTCCATCTTCTCCCTTTCGTCTAGTCCTCCACTCGGAGAGCCATCCTTCAGCTCCTGGCCAATCAGGGAGAACTTGCTGACATCACTTTCCCTCCATCCAGCCCAATTCAGTATCAACCCCAGTCATACTCAGAACACAAGACACATTCCCACACACACTCCTCCACATTCGCCGATCCTCCATCTCCCCTTTTATGTCCCCCTGACTCGCTCTTGGGAAACGAAAGATTCCAGCCTTGCCCTCAAGAGCATTCCTTACCTCCCACTGGTTACATACCCAATAACCATGAGGCTGATGAGAGTTGGCTAGATGATGCAGACTCTGTTAAACCCAGCTTTGAAACCCAGGGTGTCCCTCATATCCTCTCCTCAGAGTCTGTCACCCAAGAACCTTACACAAGTGCCCAAACCTCATCGGTCGTCCCTTATGCTGGCTGTTCAGGCCATCTTGCAGCTGCTGCAGAATCTGCAGCTAGAATTTGCCAGAACCAGCCGGAGACAGACCAATCTCTCACAGAGTCATGCACACAACCTGAGCTCACTCTAACCAAGCCAACCTCACCAGATTCTGATGTATATATGTCTGTAACAGAACAGGCTTCACCTCAAAGAGGGTCGGACATAGTCTTACCTCAGCCACCTGCAGGGGCCAGCTCCACATTAACCAGACCCACATTAACAGGAGATAACATGGACCTCCATCTTAGTAAAATAGTAGACTTGAACTCTACTTCATCCAAGTGCAGACAAATAGAACCGGATGTGCACATAGGTCCAAATGAACAAGCACTTGAAGCTACTGGCCTCAACCTGACCTTAGATCCAGCTCCATCCCAACCTGACACTACCCTGGACAGCAGTGACTTCACACTTGACACTACCCTGGTTTTCAGTGACTCCACCCCTGATCAAGCAGCCACAGACTTGACCTCAGACTCGATCAATTTTAAACTCTTACTAGAGGTTCCCTCCCCCACAGACCCTCTTCCCCCTCCTGCACCACCACTTCCTACCCCAACACCTGAGCCCTTAGCACTGCTCCCTACCCCCACACCTCATAACTCTGTAGCATCCCCTACCCACACACATGTGCCCTCATCAGTGCCCCTTACCCACACACCTGAGCCTAGTGACTCCGTCACCTTGCGTCCCCCCCCGACCTTAGACAGCAGCCCTGGAGGCAGAACTGAAGAGACTCCAGGACCACAGCTTGCTGTGAGTACCTGTATTCTCTTCTGTCTTGCCTGCTGTGCTAACCATTGATATTATGTGGTTATTATGTAATATCTATGGTGCTAATTATCTTGCATACCAGCCAACCCTAAACCCTGCACAACTGCCATACAAACTAACCGTAAACTCTGCATAATGGCTCACCTAACCAGTGGTCTAGCAGCCATGCAGTGGAGCATGTGAATTGTTTAAGATAGTGTTTAAAGTAATGTTAATTGCCTGGATACTCAGGCTGGTTTACGTTACAATTATTTTGGTTTATAGTTAAAGGGATTATCCAGAGTGAATCAAGCTGTAGCCCTATTGTTTCACATTGCCAAATGCTGTCGGTACGTATGAGAACAACCTTGGACTTCGGCCCAAGAAAGAGCCTCCAACATTAGTCACTCCTTTGCTGGGCCCCCTTAGGTCCATCTATGCTCCATTATCCCCAAGTCCGTCCCTCCCCATAGATGCTTTAGATGTCCACAGAAATACAGAAGGATTTACCCTTTCCTAGGTCCCTTTCACTCGGATAGGGATGATGGGCTAGTCATGGGATCATCACAAGCTCATTTAATTGGATGTTGATGTAACAGAATGGGAGGGGATATCGATCGATATGATCGCACATTCCTGCTGAAGCTTCGGCGATCTGTCCCCAAGGCATCTGTGATTTTTAGCAATTAAACATCCTCAATGACATTGAGCCTCAAACAATTTTCAGGGCACAAGGATGGAGGACAGAGGACCATGATCTGAGGAAGCATATTGGGAACCACCTATGGTCTCACTCATCCACAGATTTCCTGGGAGGGATGGGATGGGATGGGTGGGATCTCTCTGATGTAGTGATTAAATTTGTCAGAAAGTGAACCATGGACAGTAAAAAAAGTGCACAGAATGTTTGAGGCCTAATTTTCAGTTTTCAGTTAGGTCCAGCGTCTACTGCGCATACTCCTAGTTCGTATGGTCACGTTGATCTGACGAACCTAAACATGGTACCTTGACAAGTAGATGTAGCATCAGAAATTCAGACAAATATGACAGATGTAAGTCTTCTACTGTCTGTGAAATGTGACCTTAGGTGTTCCTAAGTATTGTGTTTAAATTACTGTATCTGTTAGCGTCAGATACATAATGAAATAACTAACATACCTGGGCTCCCAAAGTCTGATGGAACACTATCAAGATATCACCCCATATAAAAGTTTCTAACAAGGCAATAAAACATGATTATGGATCCTGATATACAGTGTTGTGTTTTCTTCGGTGTACAACAACGCTGAAATCAAGGCACAGGATGTCTCACATGTAAAGTTATTTGATTTTGATGTGACGCTAAAATGAAAGCTAGCCAATGAAATGCTAACAGCTCTGAGGCCTTTTACTGGTGGAACCAGCTCTTAACCAGCTCCATGGGTGTATTCCTACTCCCTCGATGTGAACGCAGAGAAGTCTTAGTGTCTGTTCCTCTGAGCTTGGAGCCCTAAGATAAGGACATTTCTCAAGCGAACCCTAAGATAAGGACATTTCTCAAGTGAACCCTAAGATAAGGACATTTCCACAAGTGAACACTAAAATAAGGAAATTGCTGCCAATGATACAAGTTGTATCTGCTGAGCTTAGAGGGAGGGGCTGCAATGACCTGCATGTGCTAAGGAATGTATGTGTGTTTGTGTGTCTTTTTGTGTTTGTATGGTGTTTGAGAGGTGTGTGAGAGTGTTGTTATGTGTGTGTTTGCGTGTGTCTGTGAGAGAGAGAGTGTTGTATTGTGTATGTGTGTGAAAGTGTTGTGTGTGTGTGTGTGTGTTTGAAAGGTGTCTGAGCGTTGTGTGTGTGTGAAGGTAAACTGATGTGTGCTCGTGTGTATTTTCTGCAGGGTGCTCGGGTGGTGCTGTCTTCTCGGGGCTACGCTGACTTCACCCAGAAAGCCACTTTCGACATCAAGGTGAGAAACGCCTGTTGCTCAGACCAGCTGGGGTGGATTAAAGGGCACTTGTTGCAGTTCGCAGAGGTGCAACGTATGTGGGACACTGTGTGTGTTCATGAATATTGATGTATTTCTTTTTTGTGTTCTGAAGCACTTTGAGCTGTTAGAGAGATAGACTGATAGTACTTTTATTATCTAATAGAAAATTGAGGCATCCTGTATCATCCATAACATTACAAACAACACACATCAGAAACTATAGTATGGTCCAGCTGTCATTACATTTACATTTACATTTACATTTAGGCATTTAGCAGACGCTTTTATCCAAAGCGACTTACAAAAGAGGATAACATTAGCGCATGAATACTGTAGGAATGAACAGGAGGATGTTGTGGAATATAAATTTGTAGTACATCAAGAAGCTGATAAATAGCTGAATATGCTAAAGCTTTAAGAAATTAAAGCATTGGAATATTAAAATAAAAGAATTTAAGACAACACACAAAGCTAAAAGTTGCGATATTAAATTTAACTAAACTAAATTTGGCTGGGCACCGAAATGTGGTACTACTACAGAACTACTATGGGCCGACATAAACGGTAGTAACCAGGCTGAATGACGACGCGGATTTCTGTGCTAATTCAATTTCTAGCTGTTTATTTTAACGCAGCCCGGTCGTTCTGACATTACGCATCATAAGCATCACTGCAGGTTGCGTCTCTGCAAGTTGCACCATCATGCGGTGATAACAGCGGAGCTATATTTATTCATGGCTAACATAAACCACCTTTTTAAGGTGGCTAAAACTGAACTTAAAGCAGAAGGATGCGCCATGTGTGACAGTGTATCCCCACAAAATATTTCCCTTCTTAAAACATTTCTCAGAGCTCTTGTTTAGCAAATAGGCTACACAAAGCATGTAAAAGTTGACCCTGCTGCAAACTAGTTTGAGTTGTAATTAGAAAGCTTTCTGATATTCTGTTTATTAAATTTTTTGAATCTCAAATAAGCACATACATTTACACATATACACAAATACATTTACACATATACACATATATATTTACACAGTGATATTCCCGAGCTGTCATAGACGTTTCCCAGGTGTAACACGCATGCTATGCTATCGCTAGTTCACTTGCCCTGACAGAAGGTAGCCTACAGTCACAAGAGTTAAAATGCCTACAGCTGAACAGGCTGTAAACACTCTTCCAACACCAAGATGTAACATGTTTAAAAACTCATGTGAAAAGGAGGGACATGTCGAATTTCATGATGAAGCATGTGACGGCACAGTGACAACCTTGAATGAGAAAAACGACTGTGCACAGTTGTGTGCGTTTGTCCTAGAACTATCCATGTGCACCCCTATGGCTAGCCATTTTAACAGAAGATAGGCTATAGCAAGCAGTCCAAATGTTATTTTAGATATCAGTTACTGGAAACATTGCAGCTGATATTGGTAACAAAGTGAATGTATAGCTCAAAGCTCCTACATTTAAAGGTGAAGTTGATAATAGCAATATTCATATAGTATTATTATTATTATTATTATTATTATTATTATTATTATTATTATTATTGTGACTACTGGTTTGGGTTTCATTTTCCTCAGGTACTGATCTAAGTACTGATCAGACCAGGGATGCAACGGTTCTCGGTTTTAAATCGAACCAAACGATACACCCCCTGTAGTTCAATACGCTGACATGAATCGCAGTATGTCGGTAGATTATTAAAATATTAATCTTTTATGTAGTTTTCCGAAACTTGTACATTATGCAGCAAGCCTTCAAATGTCTCTGACACGTTGGGAATTTCCCTTCAACCAATCAGTGCGCCTTATGCTAACTAGTCTGGAGAGAGAAAGACACAGAAAAAGAATGAGAATCAGCGCGCCTCAGAGAGAGAGAGTCAGAGAGAGAGAGAGAGAGAGAGAGAGAACGAGAAGCTGAGCGTGCCTCATGCTAATCAGTCTGGTGAGAGAGACAGCGCGAGAACGAGAACCAGCGCACCTTATGCTAATTAGTCTGTGGAGAGAGAGAGACAGAGAGAGAAACGAGAACCAGTGCACCTTATGCTAATTAGTCTGTGGAGAGAGAGAGACAGAGAGAGAACGACAACCAGCGCACCTTATGCTAATTAGTCTGGAGAGAGAGAGACAGAGAGAGAAACGAGAACCAGTGCACCTTATGCTAATTAGTCTGTGGAGAGAGAGAGACAGAGAGAGAAACGAGAACCAGTGCACCTTATGCTAATTAGTCTGTGGAGAGAGAGAGACAGAGAGAGAACGACAACCAGCGCACCTTATGCTAATTAGTCTTGAGAGAGACACAGAGTGACACAGAGAGAACAAGAAAGTGAGCGCGCTTCATGCTAATTAGTCTGGAGAGAGAGAGAGACAGAGAGAGAACGAGAAACTTAGCTTAGCTGACGTTCAATTCAATTCAGTTTTATTTGTACAGCGCCTTTTACAATAGTATTCAAAGGTAGTAGGTCCACGGTAAGCTGTTCATTAGCAGTGACGGGGGCAGAGATGCACTCAGAAAGGTAATTGCTGCTATGTGAGATTTTGGGCGCAATCAGAAGACCATTTACACAGATGAAGCGTTGTGTGGAGTGAAAGGCGTCTGGTACGGCACGTGTGCTGCTGTTAACTGTTTGTCAGATCCCCAGTCCCGGGAGCTCTCAGTGAGTCTCCTGTATTTTTATAGCAGTTCCCAATTTGAGGTGAGGGGTTAAAACAAGTGGCAGTAGCAGGTGAGTGTCACAGTGAGGGGTTAAAACAAGTGGCAGTAGCAGGTGAGCGTCACAGTGAGGGGTTAGAACAAGTGTCAGTAGCGGGTGAGCGTCACAGTGAGGGGTTAAAACAAGTGGCAGTAGCAGGTGAGCGTCACAGTGAGGGGTTAGAACAAGTGGCAGTAGCAGGTGAGCGTCACAGTGAGGGGTTAAAACAAGTCACAGTAGCGGGTGAGCGTCACGGTGTGAGACGCAGAGCAAGGGAGAGTGTGAATTAGTGATAGGCTGAGCATTGGTCCTATTGGCTAATTGCTATAGTATTACATAACTATGTGCTGTTATATGTACGTTAATTGCTGTAGTGCTACATAACAATGTGCTGTCATATGCAGGCTAATTGCTATAGTACTACATAACTATGTACTGTTATATGTAGGCTAATTGCTATAGTGCTACATAACTATGTGCTGTTATATGTAGGCTATTTGCTATAGTGCTACGTAACTATGTGCTGTTATATGTAGACTAATTGCTATAGAGCTACGTAACAATGTGCTGTTATATGTAGGCTAATTGCTAGAATGCTACGTAACTATGTGCTGTTATATGTAGGCTAATTGCTATAGTGCTACATAACTATGTGCTGTTGTAAGGCTAATTGCTGTTGTTGTTGGCAGAAATGTGACATCCACAAGCTGGATGAGGCTCCACCCTTACAGGCGGAGCTTACACGGGAGGAGGGGCTTCAGTACTACAGGACCATGCAGGTGATGCGCCGTATGGAACTCAAGGCCGACCAGCTCTACAAGCAGAAGATCATCCGTGGATTCTGCCATCTCTACGATGGACAGGCACGCAAGCACACACTGTCCATAGTATACACTGATTCACAGTCACACCACCACATGTACACACACAAGTGCACACACCATCTATATACATAGAAACACACACAAGTACACACACTGTCCATGCTATAGACACTGATACACACACACATACATGCACACACTCACTAATTGTATTGACTGGCTGTGTTGTGGTGTATTGTGGTGTGGTGTGTGTAGGAGGCATGTGCGGTAGGCATTGAAGCTGGCATCAACCTGTCAGACCACCTCATTACTGCCTACCGTGCCCACGGGTACACCCTCACACGCGGCGGCACCGTCAGAGAGATCCTGGCGGAGCTCACTGGTGAGGACAGCATTCTGGGAATCTGCTGACAGACTATGTGTGTGTGTCTGTGTCTGTGTGTCCTTCCAGCGTGTATACTTACGAGCCGTGTGTGTGTTTGTGCGCGCGTGTGTGTGTCCAGGGCGTCGAGGAGGCATCGCCAAAGGGAAGGGTGGCTCCATGCACATGTACACCAAGAACTTTTACGGGGGAAATGGAATTGTGGGAGCCCAGGTGAGTTTACCTTGACCTCTGACAGCTCAGATGCTAACGATTCCTCTAATCTGCTAACGATTCCTCTAATCTGCTAATGATTCCTCTAATCTGCTAACGTTTAATCTAATCTGCTAACAGTTCCTCTAACCTGCTAACGATTCCTCTAACCTGCTAATGATTCCTCTAAACCTGATAGGTTAACAAAATCTCAAATTTTATTTGGCAAATAAGACATAAAATATGTAGGCAAGAATGCAAAAGACATGTGAGTTTTTAATGTATGTGTGTGTGTGTGTGTGTTACAGGTTCCTCTTGGTGCTGGTGTTGCCCTTGCCTGTAAATACATGGAAAAGAATGAAATTTGTGTTGCTCTCTATGGTGATGGTGCAGCCAATCAGGTAAGTTTTCAGGTTGGAGGTAACCAGCTGATGTAGTCAGATAGTATTTAGTGCATGAAACTCTCACTCTCTTAACATTTTTGGCTAGATGTTCTTACTGTTGGATAGAATACATTTCATCCACAGGGCTGCTAGGCTCTATTCTCCTCCACAGGGCTGCTATTCCTATCTATAGGGTCTGATCTTGGCGCTGCTCTGACCTCTGACCTCTGGCCCATCTGCTCTCTCTCTGTCAGGGTCAGATTTTTGAGACATACAACATGGCGGCTCTGTGGAAGCTGCCCTGCATCTTCATCTGTGAGAACAACAAGTACGGCATGGGCACTGCTGTGGAACGCGCCGCTGCCAGCACAGACTACTACAAGAGAGGAGACTTCATCCCAGGCCTACGGGTACGCACACACACACACGCGCGCACACACACACACATGCTGCCAGTACAGACTACTACAAGAGAGGAGACTTCATCCCAGGCCTACGGGTACGCACACACACACACACGCGCACACACACACACATGCTGCCAGTACAGACTACTACAAGAGAGGAGACTTCATCCCAGGCCTACGGGTACGCACACACACACACACGCGCACACACACACACATGCTGCCAGTACAGACTACTACAAGAGAGGAGACTTCATCCCAGGCCTACGGGTACGCACACACACACACGCACGCAGCCAGCACAGACTACTACAAGAGAGGAGGCCTACGGGTACACACACACACACACACACACACATAACCTCTTTCAGACATGACCTAGATTTACAGCTGTGTATTACCTGGTCTTTTTACACGCATGTACTAATGTGTGTGTGTGTGTGTGTGTAGGTGGATGGCATGGATGTTCTCTGTGTGCGGGAGGCTACCAAGTTCGCTGCAGATTATTGCCGCTCTGGAAAGGTTGGTATTGTTTATTATTGTTTATATTATATTATGTGTAGAACAGAGCGTGTGGTAATTAGGGGTGGGCAGTATAAATGACGTACAGTATAAATTAATATTATGTGTAGAACAGAGCGTGTGGTAATTAGGGGTGGGCAGTATAAATGACGTACAGTATAAATTTGGCCAATGGTAAAGATTTTTATTATACCGGTCCACCACGATAACTCAGTTCAGATTTGGTTTTAATTTGCATTAGGCTATGTATTCATATAATGTAGGAATAGACTTTCAAAGTAACACTTACAAGAACAAACAAAAGATGTACATTTTTATCGATTTACGCAAGTCAAGAACCTAGTCATTTACGGCTAATTTACATGTGGTTGGCGAGTCGGACCCAAAAGCGCCACGTAACAGTTTATTTAGGGTAAAGGGGTAAGGGAGTGTGTGGATGCTCTTCGAGTGGCGGGTCAGATAACCAGGGCTGGGGAGCAGAGCGGGAGTCGAGGACAGGCAGCAGGTCAGAAGCCGGGGCAGGAGAGCAGAGCGGGAGTCGAGGACAGGCAGCAGGTCAGAAGCCGGGGCAGGAGAGCAGGGCGTAAGTCGTGGGCAGGCAGCGGGTCAGAAGCCGAGGTTCGTTGTCGATGTCCTTGTCGTTTCCTATTAAAGTGCAGTTGAAAAGTTTTAGCAGATGCAGGCATTTCCCTCACGTAAAACTTTCAGGTGCGCTGAGTGACTGAGAGCTCTGTGGTGCGTTGCTATGTGGTGTCTGAGTGAAACATCTATTTGGCAAGAAGGGCCCACACACACGTTCCACAAGCTTAAATATTCCACAGCCATGTTCAGTTGCTCCTTTATCAAGGGGGATGGATACGGGGACATATTGGGACATCTTTGTTTGCGTTTTATTCTAAACTACTTTTCAATTCTTTGCAGATTTCTTTTAGTTTAATTATATCAGTATTTTGTATTTTTCATTTAAAGATGATAAATACTTTTATGATCCTGTAGGAAATTCTGGTATCCTTGAGCTTCCACATGCCATACACATGACATACTTTTTGTTCCAGGCAAATATAAGTATAAGTTGGCTACACATTATAAAAGACAGAGTAGTGCAAAAGCTTAGTCCAGTCCTTGATATATACAACAATAATAACAAGCAAAAACTGATGCTGAAATAGAAGTGGGTGGGGGTTTAAATTAAATTTTTAGCTTAGTTTAGTTTTTAATTTAAACATTTAACATTTTTAATTTAATTTAGTTGTATTCTGATTTTTTAGTAGTAATGATTTGAGCAGACAAAGTTTGACTCATCTTGGAGGTTGATGTTGGAGTGTTCACCTCAATGTTATTTTTAGCTCAAAACATTCTGAAATCAGTGAATTAGCTCATTATTTTCTGGAGAAAAGCACAACTTGTGTCTGTCTCACCTGATCAGTACTCCACATTTGAAATTGTATTTTTAAGTTATATGAAGAATATATCACAATATATACTGCACACCATCGATGCTCGAATTTATACCACAATATGAATTGTAGGTCACCTAGTGTTAATGTCAATGTTACGTGAATGTCAATGTCACGTGAAGGTCAAGAGATGTATACAGTGTGCTTATCTTGTCTTACATAGCTGAGAATTAGAGCATGTTTAAGCTTCTGTCCTCTAAAGTTTGTTCAAATAATTAAGATAATACATTTGAAAACCAGGGTCCTATGCTGATGGAACTCCAGACATACCGTTACCATGGACACAGTATGAGTGACCCTGGCGTCAGGTGAGCTGTCATGCTTATGATGTAAACAGTGGTGATTTTAGCACATCATGGAACAACTTGTCGAATTTCATCTCTACTTGACTGCATGAAACTCATCATGTGTGTGTGTGTGTGTGTGTGTGTGTGCGTGCGTGCGTGCGTGTGTGTGTGTCTGTGCGCGCGCTTGGACGTGTGGTCATCAGCTACCGTACACGAGAGGAGATTCAGGAGGTGCGTAGTAAGAGTGACCCTATCTCCATGCTGAAGGACCGCATGCTACAGAACAACATGGCCAGCGTGGAGGAGCTCAAGGTAACGCGCACACACACACACACACCACACACACACACACACACACACACACACTCTCTCTCACACTCACCCCTGTGTGTGTGTGTGTGTGTGTGTGTGTGTGTGTGTAGGAGATTGATGTGGAGGTGCGTAAGGAGATCGAGGATGCTGCCCAGTTTGCCACCACAGACCCCGAGCCACCCCTGGAGGAGCTGTGTAACCACGTCTACTACAACGAGCCGCCCATTGAGGTGCGCGGGACAAACCCATGGAGCAAACTGAAGTCCCACAGCTAAACCAGACACAGAGAGGTGGGGGGGGGGGCAGAGAGAGAGAGATGGAGAGAAGAGAGAGAGAGATGGAGAGAAGAGAGAGAGAGATGGAGAGATAGAGAGAGGGAAAGGAGGAGATACACACATGTGGACAAAATCCTAAAGGGTGGTAGGGTGATGGAGAAGGGAGAAAAACACCATCTCACACACACACATACACACACACACATACACATCCCTAATCCTTTTGGAGATGAGAGGGAGTAAAACCAACACATCAGAAGTTTTTCCAAACCCAGTTCTGGCTGGGATTGGTTGAGCTTTAGAGAGAGAGAGAGAGGGAGGGATGGTGGTGGAGGAGGTTGTCTGTTGATCAGTTCTCTCATAGAGAGGGGAGAACTCAACTCTTTTTCACCAAGCTTTGTTTCAATCAACTCTGTCATTCATCAAGCCTTGTTTCATTCAGTCTTTTGGCAGCTTTCTAAAGAAGGGGAAGGAGACTCAGATCTTTGCCTTTTGTTTAATATTATGCATCAAGTCAAGAATCATTGCCATTAAAATCCTCAAAGGTTTTAAAGCCTGATCTCGTTCAGAAAACCAATGCCAACATCCCTGAAGCCTTCAGAAGCAGGAGGTGGCTGTAGTTGTACCTCTCTCAGATCAACCTGAACACCCTTGAATTGATACAATCCATTCAGGGTGTGTCTGTGTGTTTCTGCCGTGTTCAGAAGTCGTTTGCACCTTTAACTTTGGTGGGAGTTGAGGAGGTGCCAAAGTCTGTTGATCTCACCCTGGACTGAAGGATCAGCAGCTTCAACCAACAAACTGCCACCTATCAGTCAGCGACAAACAGGTCCATTTGCTTCTGTGGGGTAGAGACTACATGAGCTCTCAGATCTCTGCTCAAATGGTGCTCCACAACTAGAGCAGATCAGCACAGTGTTGCAAAGGGAAAAACCACAACAGACATTTTCATCTTGCCAAATTTACACCTACTACCCAGATGCCTGTATTGGTCTCAGTCTAAACTCGCATAACCCCAGCAGCAAGTTGCCAGTACTAGTGTGTCTAGCGTCTTGCCTCATCTCTGTGTCGAGTGCTTCTGCTGCTGGGGGTCAATCAGATCAGGTTCAGGTGCCTAGGTCCACGCTGTCAAACATTTCCTCTGTTTTATGGAGAAGGCCCAGTTAAGAGTTAAAGCAACAGAGAGAACCATGAAACAGATGAAATGCTCTCATGATTTTCATTTTCCTTATTTTGGAGTTGACGCAGGGTCAGGGATTAGGATTAGGATTAGCCTAGCATACTCTTCCATTTTAGATGCAGACTCTTCTGTTTTTGTTTCCGTTCCTGAGCTTTACTCTTGTGCTGTTTCTGCCTCTCCCAGTTAGCCTCTGCCTCACCAGTGCAGCAGTCTCCACTTGGCTCGTATTTATTGGAAGATTGTTTTTCTTTGTTACATGACATTAAAACAGATCAAATACCATGTTGTCTGTAAGACTGTTTTTCTGTTCATCAGAGAGATTGAATCTGATAGGTTGTAATGATTAAATGAGTGGGCAGTATGGTGTGTAAATGCTGCATATATTCTCCAAGATTCATAAAATCAAACGCACACTACTGGCAGAGAGGGTAAAAGCGGGCGAGAGACGCAAATGTTCATTAAATTGCATGTTCTATTTTCGCAAGTGGGAGGGGACAAAATCTGAGACTATGGCGACCATAGGCTACTTTGCCATCTCGCGTCAGTGCGCAGTCAACCTTCAGATAAAAACGAACGGCTCTCTTTGAACCGGTCTTACGCATATTGAACATCTTGGTCTCTTTTCTCTTCAAATGAGACGTAAAGTTACTAAGAGTCTGTCTGTGCCTTGTGCCGTCGTTTTCCTGTTATGGTTCTGCACCGAGTGTGTCCGCGTTAGCACATTTTACCAAATTGCCTTGAGTGGAACTATCTACCCTTCGACCACACAGTCGAGTCTAGCTAATTCCTAGTGTCATGCCTTCATTTTGTTAACATTTTGTTTTCAATGCCACTGTCATCAATGATAATGAGCTATCAGATATTGTCAGTATTGTGCATTTGTTGGCAGTCTCAACTCAATCAAATATTGAAAAAAAAAAACAATTTATGTTTCATAAATGTATCAGACAAGTGTAGTAAGATCCATACATTCAGCAAACCAATCAAAAACTTGCATATGCGTCATGTGACTTGAGATATGCCAATGGAGAGTCAAGTTAGACAAAGTAAGGACCGCAAAGAGACGACTCAGCCCAGAAGTTACCGATATGACGAGAAGCGCCGGCAGCGGGCTGAATCTGTCTACAATCTCGTACGGTGCCAACGAGTCACTCTTTGGACTCTGGAGAAATAATTGGGTGTCCGTAAACTGATCTAGCGAGTTAACCAACTTGTTCAGTCAACATAATAGCAGTATAGCAACATACCTCTGTATCATCAACGATTTTTGGACTTAATAGTCAATTCAGTTTTATTTCTACAGCGCCTTTTACAATAGTATTGTCTCGTGGCGCTTCACAGAAGGAGCACCCAAGAGCAACAGGGGCAGGAAAAACTCCCTTATGTTTAGTTAATCTAGGAAGAAACCTTGGGCAGATCCACGACTCAAGGGGCTAAGCCACCTGCCAGAGGTCATGCAGAAAAATTACAATCAGTAGTAACCATGATGGACTACAAGTTGCCTATGGTTTTAGCTAAGGTTCATAATAGAGTATTATCCCACTTTTACATTACATGGTAGTCAGTCTATAGGTGGTTATCAGGAATTATGGCTGGACAATGTAGCAGCGGCCAGACATAGTGTCAAACTCAAAGGAGTGAGATGGGTCATGGGGGTAACAGTAAGAGTCCATTCAGCGGTGCTGCTAAAAATTTGGGGCCCTATGACAGAAAATTATTTTGGGCCTCCCAAACATTGATTATAATAGGGCCCCCTGTCAGTGCCAGGCCCTTGGAATCATCCTAACTTTCCCCCCCTGGCGGCGCCCCTGGGTCCATTTGACAGTGCCATTATGAGCGGGGATCAATCACAAAGCCTCAAGGAAGGAGAGTCGGGCCTAGCATCGGCGTCCAGGAAGGTCCTCTGTGATGGAGAGTCGGTCCTTACATGGGCCTCCTGTAGTGTTGGTTGTAGTCCACTCAGGAGGGGATTACTTTGCTCTGTCCAATTAAACAAATGTCAGTAATGTCATTCAGTGAAATAATATCTATCCATGTACATGAACTAGATCACTATGTTGTTTCAATTTTTAGGTCGGCTCTTCATTTAAGAAAAGACCCTGTTATGAAATGTATCGTAACAATTTTAAATACCAGACTTTATAAATAAATTTGAACTTTAACTCTAAGGTCTGCCGTTTTCTTTGAATACATGTAGGCCTCCCAGGTCCTTAAGGAAAATTTAGTCGTTAGTCATTAATGGGTTTATAAATAGAGCACCTACCTATCTGTCTATGTATGTATGTATGTATGTATCTACCTATCTATTTATATGTCTGCTGAAGCCATAATTTCCAATAATGATGCATTTGCTGTATTTCATAAGAGTGAGTAAGTGTTTAATTCTTATAACTTAACACTTCATGCGGGGTTACGACCATGGTCCCAGACCCTATTTTGTTTGATACGGGCAGAGCGGAGATGAGTTCGAGATGGTCTCCATCCGAGGCGAAGTTTGTCCTCAGCAGGTCTGCCACTGAGCCAAATCATCGCCATCTAGTGGATGGCGTTTAACTTGACGCGCAGGTAAACTTTTACACGTCATGACGCAAATATGAAATGATTACCGGAAGCCCGCGACTGTAGTAGACTAGTTGATCTGAGAAAAGTAACCAAAAGACAAATGGATACATGTGTAATGTAAATTATTCGAAAATCGCGTAGCACCGAACTCTCTGCGTTGAGACGACCCGCGTTTGTGATCGGGGAGACGCGTTTAATGCATGCATTACTGTTGCAAACTTTGCCCTCGGAGAATTGTAGCGTGACTAATTTATCAGTTGTGCCAAAGTCAGAGTTGAGCTCAAACTCACCAACGTGATTATAACCGACATATCTGTTCAGGAAAACTCTCGGTAAATTAAGTTAATATGCCGCTGGCTCAGTTTCCAGATCCGTTTCAGAAGTTGCCCGTAAGCAATGACATTGAGGTAAGTAGTCGTGAGGCGCCATGTCGCTGCGCTTCTCTTTTCCCGCTGAGAACTAAACTAAACTTTGTTCCCAATCTGCAGGTTAATGCAGGCAGAGGGGAAGAATTCACAACTAAGTAGCTTCGTTAGAGCCATGCTAGCTGGTTTGCGAGGCGTTGCCAACTTCAAAGCTACATATTTATGTATATCAGTGTGTAACTTTTAAAATATTATTTCATGAATGTGCCAGACTGTCAGTGTCAGGTGATATTGCCGACCATACTAACGGTAAGTCTGGTCTTCTGTTGTCTCGGTACGGGGTGGTAACGCTAGCCTTACGCTAGTCGGTGGAAAACTTGAGCAGGCTTGCCCCAGTGGGAGGAGAGTTACTTTATCAACTCACAAGTGTGGAAACGGGAAGCAGTTTTGAAATAACGTTATTAGATTTTGTGACAGCATAATTTGAGACACATTTCACTGCATGGTCAAACATATTTCCACTCCACCTAACAGTTTCTTGCCTGTGGCATAGCTGAGGCAATTTTTTGAATAATGTATTTACGTATATTACATCATAACAAATACAAAAGTAATGTATATTGTCAAAGCTATTTTTAGAAAAAGCTGTAATTCCATTAAAACCATTTTCAGCATGAGTATAGTATTTACCAGCTGGTATTCACCTCTGTAAACTTAGTTAAGATTCAACTGTCATTATTATCTTTTTAATGTAGTTTTTGGAATCCTAACTGAGTCAGGTCACACTTAAAGTTCCTCCCTGTTAGGCCATATGATGGAGAATGTCTGTGTGAATAAATAAATAACACATCTGACAGTTATACAAGTTCTTCTCATATCCAGAAGGAGAGCATGTTAGGCCCCATTTTCCATCCTGTTAGATTTCACATTGGAATCTATGGGGCCTAACAGGGTGGAATGTGAGATGGGGAAGTCCATTAGAACTCAATGCGCTCCAGCCTGTCTGTGAAATAACTTCATTTTTGAGTGATGAGTTTGACAACATGTAATCTAGAATAGTTGAGCATGTCATCATTCTGATAAAACACACACAAAAAAACATATATATTTATACATATATATGGTTAATTATAACTATATTAAATAATATTGTGTGTGTGTGTATATATATAGTTAATTATAACCCATAGACCATAAATGCGAAAAGCCACTTGTCACTAAAACAAAACAACTCTTCGGTAACCAAAACAGTCCAATCAGAGATGAACTGAAATGCCAATTTCACACATTCACTCTGCCAAGATTGAGCTGCCAGCCATGCTGTAGCCCTATGTGTTTTTGGCCACTAGGTGGCACCACTGCAAAAAACTACCGAAAAGTACTGCGTCATGATTTTGTCCAAAATACTGCATTTCTGCAGCAAAGTGTGCAGTATTTTACATGCAGCAATTTTTAACAAATAACATGGACATGAATATAATAAATTGTTATTTAGAAGAGAAACAAGTGTGTGCCAGTGTTATTACATTGTATTTGACGTTTATAGACCTAGTCTAATCAGACACCCGTCACTTTAAATTTCTCCCATGAACCTATTGTTACTGTGTGTTCACACCAAGAGCTACTAAACCTGTAAAATCACTGTTGTCGTTCATAAAAAATAGCTGCTAAAATATCTGTGTTCACTCTTGTCACTTTAATCAGTCATGACGCGCCCACTGACATTTCATGTCCAGCTGAAACACGTCGTAGCTAATCTGCGTAAAGTTGAGTTTTCATGTCCAGCTGAAACACGGAGTAGCTAATCTGCGTAAAGTTGAGTTTTTAACTAAGATTTCAACTTTTTTTCTTTCTTTGCTGGTGTTGCTTTAGTGACTGTTGTCCTTCCAAAAAGAATCATTTCTACTTCACACAGGTACAGCACTGGTTCTCAAAGTATGGAGTGACCTCCAGTGGTCTGCGAGGGGATTTCTAAAAATATGTTAATTTAGTCAGTGGTTCCGAGAACAAGCTAGCTTACACGCGAGTCCAAAGTAACATTATTAAAAGGCTAAAGATGAGTTGTTCTCTGAACACAAAGAGGCAGGCCTGTAATTTATATTAAAAAACTTTAGGCTATCTGAATTTGCAGTGCCTAAAAATTGTAGCCTAAGCAAGCCCATAGATTAGTGTCTTGTCTCTAGGCGACATCAACGTTCCACATTGAATTGCATTGGTTCTGATTAGGACAGCATTTGGATTTTGGGTGTCTAAATTAAATTAAAATTAATTATTAAAATTAAAAATTAAAAACCATACTGATTTCTGCGTCATATGCATCCTACAACAACATCTAAAAGGTTGAAAAACATTTTTGCACATAGCTCAGGGAGGAGGCTCGGAGGGAAGTGGTCCCTGAAAAACATATTTTGGACAAAGTGGTCTGTGGTCTGAGAAACACTGCGCTACAGAACTTGGGTGAAATAAACTCTGTTTCTAAGTGCTAGTGGAAATCAGTAAACTGCTGCTGATGATTTTGTTTTCTATTGCATCAGTTTAAATAAATGTTCATAAACATAAATAATAATAAACTTGAGTAGAATCTTCATTAGATTATTAAAATCTTCATTGGAGAGATTTGTCTTGCAATATGCTATTTTTGTTATACTTTTGGTGAGTAATGTTATACTACTACATTACTGACTGGTAGACTCAATGTGAGCTAAGTTTGCTAACAGGAACCATTCAGGTTAAATATTTGTTGGTTAAAACTTACAGTAAATGACCTTAACTTCATGATCATTTTATCAATAGCACTTATAATAGTTCTAGAAAATTTGTGTTATCATACCTTACAGCTGCACCCAGTCAGCTGAGGGCACAGAAGTGCACAGTAGCATAGTGAGGTTTTTGCAGTTAAGTTTAGGGAAACAAATCGGCCCATAATTTTTCCAAATCCGATCAAAGCTTTTTTTTTTCCATATCGGGACCAATATCTGATCAAAATATTGGATCGGTACATCCTTAGGCCGAATAGTGAACCGACAACTATGTTGTGTCGTATTTTTCCGTTCTTTTTTTCTGCTGACAGCACTTGGTGACCTTGAGCAACAGGGCTATGGATTCATTCACACTGGATTTGTTCTTTAAATAGCAGCAATCTCCAGTTTCTAGCCTGCACACACAACAGTGTGTGCACAACAGGTGCGTTCAAGTTGAACTTTGACTGAGTCCATCTGACTGACACTATCTGCTGGTGCAGAGGGAGGGGTGAAAGAATTCAGCTGGACAAATATACCTGCAGTTTATCTTGCGTGACTCATGGGAGAGATTGCAGAATTTAGTTTGCATTAAATATGTTTTGAATTCCATTTATATTCATTGAAATAAACATGATGGCTGCTGAAATAAAATTTATGATGTTTTAATAAACCATAATGGCGCACATTCAAAAGGCCTGTTTTGTTGCACATTCAGTGTTAGACTGAATTTTTGTCATGTAGTCAAAAAACAACAAATCAATTAACAGAGTAGATTGTTTGAAAGTTTTCAGTCACAACATTCCTTCAGTTTGGAATGATGTTTTTGCAGGAAGGACAGTGCAAGATATGCATCACTTTTGTCAAGGGATATTCAAGCCAATCAGGGCGAAGTTTGACATTGTGAAAGTGGGGTCTAGGCTCATGCAGTACCTGGAGAGCAACTGCTTAACTGCTCTGCAAGCACCTTGCTTCCGTGATAACTTAAGGTCATGTGACATGGAATGCGGCACTGTGACCACTCCCATCCAGGTCACATGACAGCATTTTAACCAGAATGCATCACCTTTAGTCAGCCCTTCACAGCGCTGCACATTGATCTTGAATTCGGCAAGAATTTGTCTGCGCCCTGCAGGACTACAAGATACACCTATCAGACACACCCACACATCACGACGCACCAGAGAGCATACATTACCAGACACCGGGCAGACACGCCCACACACCAGTCAGACACACCCACACATGATGACGCACCAGAGAGTGTACATTACCAAACACCATTCAGACACGCCCACACCCCAGTCAGACACACCCACACATCACGACGCACCAGAGAGCGTACATTACCACACCCCGGTCAGACACACCCACACATCATGACGCACCAGAGAGTGTTCAGTTAGCATTCTCCTGGATTTCCAACTGAATGTAATCGCATGCTAAACCAACCTGCAGTGCTACATGTTTTTAATGAGTTATGGGTGTGTACATTCAGTTAGGGAAAGGTTATCCTTGATGCCAACTGTAAACACTTTGACAAACAGTTCAGAAGTCAACATATGAAACACATGAAGGTCTTGATTTAGAGTCATAGAGGTAAGTCATGCTACGACTTACGCTACCACACATTATGCCTCTTGCAGCCTGCAGACTTTTCTACACAAACACACACACACACACACAAAAGCAGGTCCAGCTTATTGCAGCAGTGCTGGACAGACAAGTGTGTCTGTCTTATCAATCAGGTGTGACCATCCTAACAAACAGGTTTGTTCATTGTAACTAGTAGGTGTGGTTATTCTAACAAACAGATGTGACCACCTTAACTAGCAAAGATGTGTCCATGTTAACAAACAGGTGTGACCATTTTAACGAACTGGTGTGTCCATCTTAATTAGGAGGTGTGTCCATCTTAACAAACGGATGTTACCATCATAACTACTAGTTGTGTCCATCTTAACAAACAGGGTTGTCCTTCAATATGTCCAGTGGGCCCAAACACCTAAACCACCTATGTTGGAAATACCATGACCAGCATAATGGCCAATTAACCAGCAGCCGTACCAGCATGGAAACTGATTAACCAGCAGACATGACCAGTATATTAGCTGACTAACAAAAAGATTTGGTCGGTATAAAAACTGACTAACAAACAGATTTGGTCGGTATAAAAGCTGACTAACCAACAGATTTGGTCGGTATAAAAGCTGACTAACCAACAGATTTGGTCGGTATAAAAACTGACTAACAAACAGATTTGGTCGGTATAAAAACTGACTAACAAACAGATTTGGTCGGTATAAAAGCTGACTAACCAAATCATGATGCTCCTCAAGCTGTACCAGCATGGAAACTGATTAACCAGCAGACATGACCAGTATATTAGCTGACTAACAAAAAGATTTGGTCGGTATAAAAACTGACTAACAAACAGATTTGGTCGGTATAAAAGCTGACTAACCAACAGATTTGGTCGGTATAAAAGCTGACTAACCAACAGATTTGGTCGGTATAAAAACTGACTAACAAACAGATTTGGTCGGTATAAAAACTGACTAACAAACAGATTTGGTCGGTATAAAAGCTGACTAACCAAATCATGATGCTCCTCAAGCTGCTGCTCAGAACAGACAGGGTGCAGAGATGGAGCCCTGAGTGTAGGTGAGTGACATCACAGTGGAGGCTTTGAGAGGCGTCGCTCTCCAATACAAGGTGCTAGGCACTCCACAATGCTTAGAGAATGGTTTGTTTGTTTGTTTTTGGATGCATGAAACACTGAATTGTGTGAAAACAACAGGCAGCATGATGAGTCTTTACGAGCCAAACGTGTCTCATATGATCTGAGTCTTTACGAGCCAAACGTGTCTCATATGATCTGAGTCTTTACGAGCCAAACATGTCTCATATGATCTGAATCTTTACAAGCCAAACGTGTCCCATATGATCTGAGTCTTTACGAGCCAAACGTGTCTCATATGATCTGAGAATGAGCCAAATGTCTCATATGATCTGAGTCTTTACGAGCCAAACGTGTCTGATATGATCTGAGAATGAGCCAAATGTCTCATATGATCTGAGTCTTTACGAGCCAAACGTGTCTGATATGATCTATGATCTGAGTCTCATATGATCCTCTCAGGTAACTGATGATGCCATGGGGGAAGAGGACCCTGTTGACAATGTAAGTGTGTGTGTGTGTATGGTTATGTATGTGTGTATGAATATATGTGTATGTAAGTGTATGTGTATGTAAATGAGTATGTAAGTGTGTATGAGTGTGCTCATGCATCACTGAGGCTGTGTGTATGTGTGTTTACAGGACTGTCCGGATGTATGTTAATGAGGCGTGTGTGTGTGTGTTTTGCAGGAATACTCTGCAGTGGAGATCAATATCACCCACGTGGTTAAAGAAGGCTCAGAGAAGGCTGATCCATCACACTTTGATCTCCTCAAAGTTCTTGGACAGGGATCCTTTGGGAAGGTGTGTACGTAGAGAGGATGGCTTCAGTTATACCCATTGTATATAGGTACTTATGTGAGGCTTACATTGGTTTAGTGTGTGTGTGTGTGTGTGTGTGTGTTAGGTGTTTCTGGTGAAGAAGATTACAGGCCCAGATGCAGGCCAGCTCTACGCCATGAAAGTGTTGAAGAAAGCCACACTTAAAGGTAAGCATGGAAGAGGGTCTACACACACACACACACACACACGCACACGTACACAGCTGCCCTTCAGGAGAACCTGCTGAAGGACGGTTTGGGTTAGCGTGTGTGTGTGGTTTGGGTTAGCGTGTGTGTGTGGTTCGTAAATCCATAAAAATAAAAATAAAAACAGGTCCTCTACCTCTACATCACTGAACACAACTGAAATTGACAGGACTGGAGGACTATTAGTATTTGCTGAGATGTACTAATCTGGCCTGTGTGTGTGTGTGTGCGCATGTGTCTATTTCTGTCTGTGCCTGTGTGTGTGTGTGTGTGTGTGTGTGTGTGTGTGTTTCTGCTCTACAATAGTGAGGGATCGAGTTCGCACCAAAATGGAGAGAGATATCCTGGTGGAGGTCAACTACCCCTTCATCGTCAAACTTCATTATGGTGAGTGAGAGTGTGTGTGTGTGTGTGTATGTGTGTGTCTGTCACCATCTCCCTCCTGTGTCATACTGTATGTGTATCAGTGTATGTGTGTGTGTGTGTGTGTGTGTGTCTGTCTGTCTCCATCTCCCTCCTGTGTCATACTGTATGTGTATCAGTGTGTGTATGTGTGTGTGTGTGTGTGTGTGTGTGTGTGTGTGTGTGTCTGTCTCCATCTCCCTCCTGTGTCATACTACTATGTGTATCAGAATGTGTGTGTGTGTGTGTGTGTGTCTGTCTCCATCTCCCTCCTGTGTCATACTGTATGTGTATCAGTGTATGTGTGTGTGTGTGTGTGTGTGTGTGTGTCTGTCTGTCTCCATCTCCCTCCTGTGTCATACTACTATGTGTATCAGAATGTGTGTGTGTGTTTGTCTCCATCTCCCTCCTGTGTCATACTGTATGTGTATCAGTGTATGTGTGTGTGTGTGTACGTGCGTGTGTGTGTTTAGTGTGTAGAGTGTGTAGAGTATGTTTAGTGTGTGTAGAGTGTGTGAGTGTAGAGTGTGTTTAGTGTGTGAGCGTAGAGTGTGTTTAGTGTGTGTGTCTCCATCCTCTGTCGTGTAGAATGTGTCCATTTGTTCTGGTGGGTTTTGATTGGGGGAGGTGTCCGGGCACTAACAATTAGGGAATTATGAGATTAGGTTAGTTATTGATAAGGGGTGTGGCTATTGATTGGGTAGCGGAGGGTTGGCTGGTGTTTTCCGTGGCCAATAGGAAAGGCACCTCTGTGCTCCACGGACACCACTGTAGCAGGCAGTCCACTGCTCAGGTATACACTACACAATTTTTTCATGTCGTCTGTGTGTGTGTGTGTGTGTGTTTAGCATTCCAGACAGAAGGGAAGCTCTACCTGATCCTTGACTTCCTCCGAGGGGGGGACCTGTTCACCCGCCTATCCAAAGAGGTGTGTGCCTTCTGTCATACACTTTCTGGCATACTCTTTCACACTACTTATATGTCACACACACACACTCATACAATCACTAATACATCACACACACACACACACACACACACACATAACACTTACACAACCACATACATTAATTCAGTTTTCAATTCGATTCAGTTTTATTTAGACAGCGCCTTTTACAATAGTATTGTCTTGTGGCGCTTCACAGAAGGAGCAACAGGGGCAAGGAAAAACCTCCTTAAGTTTAGTTAGTCTAGGAAGAAACCTTGGGCAGATCCACGACTTAAGGGGCTAACCCAACTACCAGGGGTCATGCAGAAAATTACAATCAGTAGTAACCATGACAGACTACAAGTTGCCTATGGTTTTAGCTAAGGTTCATAATAGTTCCAGAGTATTATCCCACTTTACATTACATGGTAGTCAGTCCATAGGTGGTTATCAGGAATTATGGCTGGACAATGTAGCAGTGGCCAGGCATAGTGACAAACTCAAAGGAGTGAGATGGGTCATGGGGGTAACAGTAAGGGTCCATATGACAGCGCCATTGAGAGGGGGGGTCAATCAAAAAGCCTCAGGAAGGGGAGTCGGGCCCAGCATCGGCGTCAGGAAGGTCCTCTGTGATAGGGAGTCGATCCTGACATGGGCCTCCTGTAGTGTTGGTTGTAGTCCACTCAGGAGGGGAGGGTGAGAAGAGTTCGCCGGAATGAGGCAGAGTTGACACTCAGCAAAGATAAATTGTGGACAGAGGAAAATAGTGAATTAGGCCAGGCTCACACATCAGAAAGCAAATGTGTAATTTGGGCATACATATACGTGTATAAATATATATATATAAATATTAAGAGAGAGAGAGTTGTATGGCATGACACATGAAGGTTGTGTGGCGGCACTAGGCTATAGCAGCATAACTAAGGTATGATGCATGGTAACCCAGCACCACTGCAGGGATGGTCAGTGGCTGTGGGGTGGTGGTAGCGTAGTGGTTAAGGAACCTGGCTAGCGTGTAAGTAGCCTGGAAAGTTGTGGGTTCGAATCCCGGCTGCCACCATTGTGCCCTTGAGCAAGGTACTTAACCCTAAGTTGCTCTAGGGGAGACTGGCCCGGAACAATTGATAGTTGATGAGTTGTAAGTCGCTTTGGATAAAGGCGTCTGCTAAATGCATAAATGTAAATGTAAATGGCTGCTATGCCTCGCAACTGGGGGCAACAGCAGAGGCAGTCCCTCCCAAAAGACCCATGAGAAGTGATGATTTGCCATGCACCATCCCTAACTATGGGAAACAGTAAAGAGGAAGGTTTTAAGTCTAGACTTAAAGGTATTGAGAGTGTCCGCTTGTCGAATGTGAGGGGGGGGGGTATTATTCCACAGGAGGGGTGCACGGTAATAAAACTTAGGGAGCCAATGTAGGGAAGCAAGGATAGGAGAGATATGTTCATATTTTTTAGTCCTGGTAAGTGTTCGAGAACAGAGCATTGCAATAATCGAGCCTGGAAGTAATAAATGCGTGTATTAATTTTTCAGCATCCTCAAAGGATAGGAACTTTCTAACCTTAGCAATATTTCGTAGGTGGAAAAAAGATGTTTTTGAAATGTGTTTTACATGACTATTTAGAGAGAGGTCCTGGTCAATAATTGGAAAGGCCTCATTAGGCCTCATGGAAAGGTAAAGCTGGGTATCGTCAGCGTAGGAGTGGAAAGTAATGCCATGATTCCTTATAACAGATCCAAAAGGTAACATGTACAGGGAGAATAACAAGGGCCCTACCACTGAGCCTTGGGGTACACCAAACTTTACTTTGGTATGGGATGATGACTCATTATGAGCATGTACAAACTGGTAGCGACCAGAGAGGTATGATTTGAACCAGGCTAATGCAGAGTCTTTGATACCCATCATGTGTTCAAGCCTGTGTAGTAGGATACCATGGTCAATAGTGTCAAAGGCAGCACTAAGATCCAATAGGACTAATATTGATATATATCCATTATCAGATGCGATAAGGAGGTCATTGAAGACTTTAACTAGGGCTGATTCTGTACTATCTTTAACTGTAAAGCCTGACTGGAAGGTTTGCTGGATATTATTTTCATTTAAGAAGCTACAGATTTAGTTAGACACTATTTTTTCAAGTATTTTTGATACAAATGGGAGGTTAGATATGGGTCGGTAGTTAGCCAGGACATCAGGATCAAGGTTGGGTTTTTTAATAGATGGTTTACACACACACACGCACTCAAAACCACTTATAAATCACACGCACACACACACATATACACAGACATCAGACACACACAGGCATACCACTTATACATTACACACACACACATATAACCCATTATACATTACACACACACACACACAATTTGTGCAATGCTGTGGTGTTAAACCCGTACATTTGACATTTGTGTTTTGTTCCAGTGTTGTTGGTAACTGTTGTGTGTGTGTGTGTGTGTGTGTCACAGGTCATGTTCACTGAGGAGGATGTTAAGTTCTACCTGGCAGAGCTTGCACTGGCACTTAACCACCTACACACACTTGGGATCATCTACAGAGACCTGAAACCAGAAAAGTACACACACACTCACACACACACACACGCACACACACGCACACACTCATTCACTTGGGATCATCTACAGAGACCTGAAACCAGAAAAGTTCACACACACTCTCACACACGCGCACACACACACACACACACACTCATTCACTTGGGATCATCTACATAGACCTGAAACCAGAAAAGTACACACACACATACACTCTCACACACACACACACACACACACACACTCATTCACTTGGGATCAGCTACAGAGACCTCAAACCAGAAAAGTACACACACACACACATACTTGGGGTCATCTACAGAGACCTCAAACCAGAAAAGTACACACACACACACTCACACACACATACACTCATTAACTTGGGATCATCTACAGAGACCTCAAACCAGAAAAGTACACACACACACACACACACACACACACACACACACACACTCATTCACTTGGGATCATCTACAGAGACCTGAAACCAGAAAAGTTCACACACACACACGCGCACACACACACACACACACTCATTCACTTGGGATCATCTACATAGACCTGAAACCAGAAAAGTACACACACACACACACACACACACACACACACATACACTCTCACACACACACACACACACACACTCATTCACTTGGGATCAGCTACAGAGACCTCAAACCAGAAAAGTACACACACACACACACACACACACACACACTCATTCACTTGGGATCATCTACAGAGACCTCAAACCAGAAAAGTACACACACACACATACACACACACTTGGGGTCATCTACAGAGACCTCAAACCAGAAAAGTACACACACGCACTCTCTCACACACACACATACACACACACTTGAGATCATCTACAGAGACCTCAAACCAGAAAAGTACACACACACTCACTCACTCGCTCGCTCACTCACACACTTGGGATCATCTACAGAGACAAGAGAGAGACAAGAGAGCCAAGTAATTAAAGGAGAAATGTGGTGTGAATCAGTCAGTGTGACTGACTGACGCTGATGAGAGCTGTGGGTAGGAATGAGAATGAAAGAACTTGGTGCAACACAGCAGCCAATGCTTAGGCAGGGGGACTTAACACACATGAAAATACAAATTTCACATCTGTGTGTCTGTGTGTGTGTGTGTGTCTGCATGTGTGTGTGCTTGACTCCATAGTATTCTCCTGGATGAAGAGGGCCATATCAAATTGACAGGTGTGTATTTGTCCTGGTATAGAATGACACATGATGTGTGTGTAGACTGGGACCCATGTGAAGAAGGTGGTCAACCACATGAGTAAAGCCTCACTTTTGCTATTGTGTCCACCCACTTCTGCAGCTCCAGCTTTACCACTCGGCCTTTTTATGTGTGGCTGCTGTGTGTGTGTGTGTGTA
Organism: Tenualosa ilisha; assembly: GCA_015244755.2. NCBI lineage: Eukaryota > Metazoa > Chordata > Actinopteri > Clupeiformes > Clupeidae > Tenualosa > Tenualosa ilisha. The sequence continues at coordinate 196,524 of PYXC01002285.1, read as the reverse complement.
GTGCATCACTACTCTGCTGTGTGTGTGTGTGTGTAGTGCATCACTACTCTGCTGTGTGTGTGTGTGTGTGTGTGTGTGTGTGTGTGTGTGGTGCATCACTACTCTGCTTTGTGTGTGTGTGTGTGTGTGTGTGTATGTATGTATGTAGTGCATCACTACTCTGCTGTGTGTGTGTGTGGTGCATCACTACTCTGCTGTGTGTGTGTGTGTGTAGTGCATCACTATTCTGCTGTGTGTGTGTGTGTATGTAGTGCATCACTACTCTGCTATGTGTGTGTGTGTGTGTGTAGTGCATCACTACTCTGCTGTGTGTGTGTGTGGTGCATCACTACTCTGCTGTGTGTGTGTGTAGTGAATCACTACTCTGCTGTGTGTGTATGTGTGTGTAGTGCATCACTACTCTGCTGTGTGTGTGTGTGTGTGTGTGTGTGTAGTGCATCACTACTCTGCTGTGTGTGTGTGTGTGTGTGTGTGTGTATGTAGTGCATCACTACTCTGCTGTGTGTGTGTGTGTGTATAGTGCATCACTACTCTGCTGTGTGTGTGTGTGTGTGTGTGTATAGTGCATCACTACTCTGCTGTGTGTGTGTGTGGTGCATCACTACTCTGCTGTGTGTGTGTGTGTGTGTGTGTGTGTGTGTGTGTGTGTGTGTGTAGTGCATCACTACTGTTCTGTGTGTGTGGAACTATGAACACGTTAGTCGGACTGCCAGTCTCTATAGACTGCTGTGTTTAAATGTTAAAATGACCTTTGGCCTGTTCTTGATTAAATTTACTAAAAGTCACGAGAAATGAGATTATATCCCATGAATGCACATCTGCCCAGATAATATCGATGTCTGTCATTGTTAATATTACAAGTACCACAGTGCACTGACACAGCACTGATATTACATCAGTCGAGGCCCATAAGAGAGTACGCTTTGAATGTAATTCAAAATAAATCTTATTGCAATAATTAGGGATGCACTGATCCAATAAGTTTTAATGACCAACCTGCAAATATTTAACCTGAATGGTTCCTGTTAGTGAACTTAACTCATATTGAGTCAGCTTCTCAGTAACAGCCTAAGGATAGGACCAGAAGGATGACAAAAATTGCATTTTGCAGCTGTGCTATAAGTCAGTGAAGATTTTGATTAAATTGTTTATGAATATTTATTCAAATGAAACCATAATCAACATCTGCAGCAGCCTACTGGTTTCCACCAGCATCTTGCATAGAAGCAACGTTTGTTTCACCAAAGTCCTGTAGCGTTAAGTTCATGTGGGAAATTTAAAGTGGCAGGCGCCTAATTAGACCATTGGCCCACAAACATTAAATACAATGTAATGATACTGGCACACACTTGTTTATTTTTTAATTATATTTTAAATAACGATTTATAATATTTATGTCTGTTGTTTTCTTCTGCTTTGTCTTGGCTTGGAAAATAAAGCCCAGTTAGGAGAGTAGGGAAGTAAAAGCTGAGGATAATGCCCATCTCCTAATTCTGTGGGGATATTGGATCGGTATTGGATGTCGACTATATTCAAAACCCATGTATTGGAATCGGTCTTGGAAAAGTCGGATCAGTGCATCCCTACCAATAATAGAACAACTAATAGGCTCAAGATTTAAGCCACATTCAGATTCATGTGGAAAACTTAAGTACATCAGAAATATTGAATATGTCCGGCCCTCTACTTGGACCCAGTTTTTAAATTTCGGCCCACTGTGTAGTTGAGTTTGACACCCCTGCATTAATGCAACCAAAAATTCCATTTGAGGTTATTTGTTTATTTGTTTTCTATCCAGTACATTTACTTGTTTGTTGTTTGTTTGTTTGTTTTCTATCCAGTACATTTACTTGTTTGTTGTTTGTTTGTTTGTTTTCTATCCAGTACATTTACTTGCAAGCATACTTCCAGTGACTCCTGGCTAGTGAAATGCTACTGAAATGTTACTGAAAAATAGTCACTGCACAGTTGGATTACTGCACAGATGGCGAATTTGACATTACCAGACTTTATCAGTCCGATGCACTCTGGGTTGAAAACGGCAAAAAATAACCAGTGGGACGGGAATGTGAGACGGCTTTCAACCCAGAATGCATCACTACAGTCGCCTGCAGCCAGTTTGATGAATTAGCTAATTTGCCTAGTGTAACCAAAAGTCTGCTTCTGTTTGACTAGCACACTAACCAAGGCAGTTTTGAGAGGTGTAAACTAGTGTGTTAACCAAGTTAGTTTTGAAAGGTGTAGACTATGTTAGATCGCACATGCGTACATATCAGCATGCTTGCAGACTCGACCACTTCACAGCAGAATGAGTTGGGTCTGAGGTCTGCTCCCTGTGTGTGTGTGTGTATAGATTTTGGCCTGAGCAAGGAGTCTGTGGACCATGAGAATAAGGCCTACTCTTTCTGTGGGACTGTGGAGTACATGGCCCCAGAGGTGGTGAACCGGAGAGGCCACACCCACACAGCTGATTGGTGGTCCTATGGCGTCCTCATGGTGAGTAGGCACACCCATGCTGTCAGCCATGCTAAGCTCAGTCATATGTACCAGCACAGTATTAGCATAGCAATGCCAAAGTCATATCTGCCAGCACAGTATTAGCTATGCTATGCCTAAGTCATATCTGTCAGCACAGAATTAGCGATGTCTGTCATATCTGTCGGCACAGTATTAGCTATGCTATGCCTAAGTCATATCTGTCAGCACAGAATTAGCGATGTCTGTCATATCTGTCGGCACAGTATTAGCTATGCTATGCCTAAGTCATATCTGTCAGCACAGAATTAGCGATGTCTGTCATATCTGTCAGCACAGAATTAGCGATGCTATGCCTAAGTCATATCTGTCAGCACAGAATTAGCATCATATCTGCCATCACAGTACTAGCTATGCCTACGTTATATGTCAGCACAGTACTAGCTATGCCTACGTTATATGTCAGCACAGTACTAGCTATGCCATGCGAAGTAATATCTGCCAGCACAGTATTAGCAATGCTAAGCTAAGCTAATATCTGCCAGCACAGTGCACATAGGAACCATACACTGCAATATAAAATTGTGGCTACTACTAATTTTTGAAAAATTCATTGAAAGAATAATATTTCTGCTGTGGATTATTATGGATTGAAATCAAAACATGTATTTAGCCATTTCTGTCAGGTTACATGCACATGTTCATGCCATTTTCATTTGGTCTCTTGTATAGTTTCTGAAATTCTGATTGGTTGTTTGAGTTCAGAGCATTCTAATTAGTTTCTGATATTTTGACTGTTTGCAGTTTGAGATGTTGACAGGGACTCTGCCCTTCCAGGGAAAAGACCGAAAAGAAACAATGACGATGATTCTCAAGTCAGTCCCCCCACACACACTCATCTCTCTCTCTCTGTTTCTTTTCTCTCTCCCTCTCTCTCCCTCCCCCTATCTCCAGTGCTGTCTGAGGTCAGTTGTGGTTTAAAAAATGGAAATTGGAAATATATTATTGTTATCTATTACTACTGACTAATGTAGCACTACCAAAACAACCAAGGCTGTGATTGTTGTGTTGATGTGCAAGTGAGGGATCCTATGAGTTGGGTATTGGGTATGGGGTATGGGGTATTGGTTCCTCCTTCTCCAGCCTCCTCTCCCCCTCTCTAGTTCTCTCTCCAACAAGAATGAAGCGTGTGTGTGTGTGTGTGTGTGTGTGTGTGTACACGGACTTGGTTGCCAGAGTGTGACTTAATGTTGCTGGTCATAGGGCCAAGCTCGGCATGCCGCCGTTCCTGAGCACTGAGGCCCAGTCGCTGCTGCGGCACCTCTTCAAGCGGAACCCTGGGAACCGATTAGGTGAGTCGTTCCTGTTTCAGTTTTGTGGAAGTTCTGAGGAGATTTGCCAGATTAGACATAAAGCGCACATCCTGGGGTTAGGATTAGATCAGACATGTGCACAGTAGATTAGGCATATAGGCAGTAGACTGGTCATATAAACATTAGATTAGGCATATAGACAGTGGATCAGACATCTTAGATCAGCTCAGGCCAGGTATGCCACACACACACTTACATTTACATTATGCATTTAGCAGACGCTTTTATCCAAATCAGCTTACATTTGTCAACTATCAATTACATCAGAGCCAGTCTCCCTTAGAGCAACTTAGAGTTAAGTGCCGTGCTCAATGAACACAGTGATGGCAGATGGGATTTGAACCCACAATTTCCAGGCTTCCAGGCTACTGTACTGACTGCTACACCACCCCCGCCACACATACATTCATAGCAGCACCTTTCCGCACTCAGCATGTAGCTCAGGCCTGGTCTGCCAGGTGTGGCTGATGTCATGATGGACTGATGGGGTGTGGTGATGTAATGGGGCCGAGTGCAACATGTCTGTATACCTCACGTGTGTATGGAGCATTTGTGGGCATAACATCTATGTGTGTGTGTGTAATGTGTTTAAACAGGAGCAGGGCCCGATGGGGTTGAAGAAATTAAGAGACATGCATTCTTCTCAACTATTGACTGGAATGTATGTAAAACACACACAGACACACCGTGTCAGTCACAATCACACATTCATGTATCTAAAACAGACACACAGACACACCGTGTCAGTCACAATCACACATTCATGTATCTAAAACAGACACACAGACACACTGTGTCAGTCACAATCACACATTCATGTATCTAAAACAGACTGACAGACACACCGTGTCAGTCACAATCACACACCGTGTCAGTCACAATCACACATTCATGTCTCTAAAACAGACACACAGACACACTGTGTCAGTAACAATCACACATTCATGTATCTAAAACAGACACACAGACACACTGTGTCAGTAACAATCACACATTCGTGTATCTAAAACAGACACACAGACACACCGTGTCAGTCACAATCACACACCGTGTCAGTCACAATCACACATTCATGTATCTAAAACAGACACACAGACACACCGTGTCAGTCACAATCACACATTCATGTATCTAAAACAGACATACTGTGTCAGTCACAATCACACATTCATGTATCTAAAACAGACACACAGACACACCGTGTCAGTCACAATCACACATTCATGCAAATACCCTGCAACCCCCCACCCACCACATACGGACACACTGAAATTCATAACGACAGTCACAACAAACAATCTGACTACTCAGGAATAGCTGGGGAGAGTTCTATAGGCACTGCATGCACAACTAACAGGTTTTAAAGTGCCCTTGCCTACCTCTATATGGTGTTTTAAATTGTTCTCTGAGGTTTCCAGAGATGGGCTGAAAATGGTCCAAGGAGACCTTAACACCACTATATGCAACCTTTTTAAGGATCTCTTGAGTAAACCTGCTTCCACACTGCTCAAACACCAACAGACTCCAACAAACACTAACAGTTGGGTCAGTGTGGAATGTTAGTCTGTGATTGTTGGATGGAATTATGTGAATCTTACTGTTCTGAAGTCAGTCTTTTCAATTAGAGTCTGGAACTGGAACTCGTTTATGAACATTCTAAAGACCAACTTTAGAATGTTGGAGTTTGTTGGTATTAGTTGGGCCAATGTGGAAGCAGCTTAAAGCGCCTATGATAATGAGCTGTGCTTTGATTTGCTGCTGTAGTATGTCAGCATTTTCAGGCACGTTGAGTGAATATTTACATTCGTTCTCTAATGTCAAAATTGCAAGGGATTTCAAAACTTGAAAAAGAATTTCAAATTTCAGAGTAATGTATAGGGTTTAACACTAGCCAACCAGATAACTGCTTTATCATCACAAGGTAACTGTTACAACCACAGGTTAAAACTTAAAAAGCCTGTTGTATTCGCCAAAGCTGACAAGTCATTCTTTTTGAAATGCACTGGATACAGAAATAACAATGGACTCCAAACTTTCACTGCAGCAGTTTGTCCCTGACCTCCTCTTGTTCAGCATAAACTAAAAGGGAGACGTTGCTGTTATCTTTATTTCACAGATATCCACTGATCTAGCATAGTTAGGATTCTGTGGGCCAAGCACTAACCAAATTGAGGAGTGCATAGATGGGGCGATAATTCAGTGCCATTCGCCAGTGTCTCAGGGTTTGGGCAATCCTACGTAAAATGGACCAACTTTTTGAATTGGCCTGATTTCTCCATTTATTTCATTCCAATGGCTACTGCAAACAGCAAAGATAGTATGACATTCACATGCACCATAAAACACAAACTCATATAGACATATTGTGTTGTGTGTGTGTCTGTGTGTGTGCGTGCAGAAGCTTCTGCGGAGGGAAATTTCACCACCTTTCAAGCCAGCTGCTGGGAGACAAGACGACACTTTTTACTTCGACAAGGAGTACACCGCCAGAACCCCACGTGGTGTGTGTGTGTGTGCGTGTGTGTGTCTGTGTACAGTGGGGAAAACAAGTATTTGATCCCTTGCTGATTTTGTTGGTTGGTTTTGTTGGTTGAGACAGAATATCACAAAGAAAATCAAGAAATCGACTTTTGAAATCGAAATTTGTATTCATTTATTTGCATTTTATTGAGGAAA
>PYXC01002285.1:152500-185000 GCA_015244755.2 Tenualosa ilisha | reverse complement strand
GGTTCATGTTTTTTAGTCCAAGTGAGTGTTCGGGCCGTGACATTTTGAATTAGCTATAGGTTTTTAATACAGGTATTACTACATTCAGAGAATTACATTACAGTATTCAAGCCTGGAGGTAATAAAAGCATGTATTAATTTTTCCACATTCTCAAACGATAACAACTTTCTAACTTTAGCGATTTTTTGTGTTCTTGTTTTTTACATGTACCCCGAGGTCTTTAACTTTTGTGTTACATGACGGTGAAAGGTGAAAGTAAGTTTTGGTGATTAGGTAGAATGTCATTCAGCTGTTAAAGGCCTATCATCACAACTTCAGTTTTATCTGAGTTTAAACATAAGAAATTATTGGTCATCCAGATTTGGAAGCAGGCATCAAGTTTAGTTATTGGTGTACAGTCATTAGGCTTCATGGAAAGGTAAAGCTGGGTGTCGTCAGCATAGGAGTGGAAAGTAATGCCATGATTCCTTATAACAGATCCTAAAGGTAACATGTACAGGGAGAATAACAGGGGCCCTACCACTGAGCCTTGGGGTACACCAAACTTTACTTTGGAGTGGAATGATGACTCATTATGAGCATGTACAAACTGGTAGCGACCAGAGAGGTATGATTTGAACAAGGCTAATGCAGAATCTTTGATGTGTTCAAGACTGTATAGGAGGATGCCATGGTCAATAGTGTCAAAGGCAGCACTAAGATCCAATAGGATTATTATTGGTATCTATCTATTGTCAGATGAGATAAGGAGGTCATTGAAGACTTGATTGAAGACACACACACACACACACACACACACACACATTAATATCAGCCCCCCCTACCAAACAGGTTACAGACACACACATACACACACCCCCTAACCCTAACCATAGGTAGCCTAACCCAAAGCCCGCTGAAAATATTTGCAGAGATGTAGATGCAGAGAAATCTGTCCTGTAGAGAAACATTGCAGAAGAAATCAACTGTGTTTTCTGTGAATAATAATTAATATGGAATACTCAACTTTGTGTGTGTGTGTGTGCACAGCATGTCCCTCCACTGCCCCGAAATGCTCGTCAGTTCTCGGATGTGTATGAGCTCAGGGAGGACATAGGTGTGGGGTCCTTCTCTGTCTGCAAGCGGTGCATCCAGCGGAGCACTGGAGCCGAGTACGCTGTCAAGGTCTCTGCAAATCCCATAATAATAACACTGTGTTACATTTACATCACTCAACCCCAACATCCAATAACAATAACAGCACTCTATTAGGTTTCCATCTCTCAACCCTAACATCCTATAATAATAACCACGTTCTTTTACATTTACATCACTGGAAATCCTAACATCCCATAATAATACTGTGTTACATGTATCTGTCATGTAATCTGTCAATTCCGACATACTACAATAGTAACCACACTGTGTTACATTTACATCACTGCATCACATTAGGGTGAGACTACTACAGCTTGTTGTTAGAGGGCTTCACTTGCTTTCCTTTGGTAGAAAAATTATGAAATCCTCTGAGATGAGCAAGCTAGCCTGCTAATATGACACTACAGTTGTGATCTGGGCAGATTTGGGCTCTCGAGATGAGGGTTCTTACTGTGGCTTAGAAGGCCTTAGGAGCTTCAAAACTACTGCATATGCTGTCGAGGTCTCTGCCTGTTAACCTGGTTATATTTAATTAGTACACAGCTAACTATATACTCATTATATACTCATTTAGTATATATAACTATATACTAAATCATCTGTCTGTCCGTCCAGATGGGTCTGCTGTTGAGTGCACTTACTGGTCAACTTTGTGAATTGATCTCTAAAGGAATGTCGCACTGAGCATCTGCTGTCTCTGAAGTCTGAAGTGGCTATAGTTCAGACTGTGTGGCTGAGCCAGTGGTCTGCAGCTGTGGAAACACTTTATTTTACTGATTCTTTTCTTCTTCTTCCTTCCAGATCATCAATAAGGCTAAGAGAGACCCTGCCGAGGAGGTGGACATTCTGCTTCGCTACGGACAGCACCCCAACATCCTTACGCTCAAAGACGTAGGTGAACATCATTGCACTCAGAGACATGAATGTGGCGTCATAATTGAATGTACGTTTGTAATGGCCGCTCAGTCTATCTGGCTACTGAACTACTGTCTGTGTGTGTGTGTGTGTGTCTGTGTGTGTGTGTGTACGTGCAGGTGTATGATGACGGGCGCTCGGTCTACCTGGTCACAGAGCTGATGAAAGGTGGGGAACTGCTTGATAAGATCTTGCGCCAGAAGTTCTTCAGCGAGCGCGAGGCAAGCGCTGTTCTGCACACCATTGCTAGAACCGTCGACTACCTGCACACACAAGGGGTAAGTTACTGCTAGAACCGTCGATTACCTGCACATAAGGGGAAAGTTACTGGTAGAACCATAGGGTACCTGCACACACAGGGGGTAAGTTACTGCTAGAACCATAGAGGTCAAAATCAAACTGTAAACTTGGTGTGTTAGTTGGGTCATGAGCACCTGCATAATATATATATTTTTTTTTTGGTTGGGGGAGGGCGATTAAGAACTCCTGGATTAGCCTGGAACTGTTTGTTAGCCTTTGGTTTCTCAGAGATATTCTTTCATTACTGTGTGTTCAGACCAAAAGTGGTAAAAGAGACAAGGTAGCTGAAGAAGCCCAAAACGCAACGCTGGACAAACGTTAAAGGTGACAAAATCAGACATTATGTCAAACATGCGAATGGACACAGCAGCAGTGAGCCATGGGGTCAAACACGCGAAAGCTCAATCCTGCTTTTTAGTTAAAGGAGCCACAGTCATACTCTTGAAACAAGTGTTGCTCAGCCTAAAACTCTACATCGTTGTTCTTGATCTACAAAAAGTTACATGTCATGAAAGAGAATAAAACGCCTACATACACTGCATGCAAAAAAATATCAGTTATTTAACCGCAGCCATTGACTACATACAGTGTTAAATCAGAGTTTGGACGACTCACCATCCTTTTCTACGGATTTAATTGCCATATCGTCTTAAATATTAATAAGTGTGTTGCAAATTTAAGAACTGGCTTTGCCTGAAGCCCAGCCTGTAGTTGGTTAGACCAGTGGTGTGAGGAGCAGATAAACTGCACTCCTGCTTACAACATGAATCATCCCTCTCTATGGCTCTGATAGGAACCAAAACTACACAGTTTGTTCTCGGGGACACACATGACTGAAGGATGTTGACATTCTGATACGTTGCCACCGAACTGTATCATGGCTCATTATCATAAAGTTCACTTAAATTTAACTTTCTCATGATGTTCTAGGCACCCAAAACACTCACCGCTGATCACGCTGCCTCTCAGTAGAAAATGCTGTCTGATCACGCTGCCTCTCAATAGAAAATGCTGTCTGATCACACTGTCTTTAAATCGAAAATGAAGATTTGTGATTTCTGGCGCTCTTGCCGCTTTTACTGCTTGTGATTTGAACGTGCAGTTACAGCCAATCTGGAACGTGCAGTTACAGCCAATCTGGAACGTGCAGTTACAGCCAATCTGGAACGTGCAGTTACGGCAAATCTGGAACGTGCAGTTACGGCCAATCTGGAACATGCAGTTACGGCAAATCTGGAACATGCAGTTACGGCCAGTCTGGAACGTGCAGTTACGGCCAGCCTGGAATGTGCAGTTTCGGCCAATCTGGAATGTGCAGTTTCGGCCAGTCTGCAATGTGCAGTTTCGGCCAATCTGGAATGTGCAGTTACGGCCAGTCTGGAATGTGCAGTTACAGCCAGTCTGGAATGTGCAGTTACGGCCAATCTGGAATGTGCAGTTACCGCCAGTCTGGAATGTGCAGTTACGGCCAGTCTGGAATGTGCAGTTACCGCCAGTCTGGAATGTGCAGTTAGTTATCTGGAATCTGGAACAAATATTTGGGAAGTGCCCAATTTTGCAGGGCCTTGATACTTGTGATTTTAGTGGACACCCCCACCTGTCATTTAGATTTTAATAGACCCCTCCTACTTGTCTTAGACCCCTTCCTGTCTCCTCACAATTACTCTGAGTGGTAACTCAATTAACCCTCTGTCTGTGTGTGTGTGTGTGTGTGTGTTCTCGTGTGTGTGTGTACTTGTGTGCGTGTGTATGTCTGTACACACAGGTGGTTCATAGGGACCTGAAGCCCTCCAATCTGCTGTATGTGGACTCGTCAGGTGACCCCGCCTCCATCCGCCTGTGTGATTTCGGCTTCGCTAAGCAGCTGCGCGCCGACAACGGCCTTCTCATGACACCTTGCTACACCGCCAACTTTGTTGCTCCTGAGGTGCCACACCACACGCCTCTCTCTATCTCTGTCTCCATCATTATGTATGTATGTGTGTGTGTGTTTGGGGGGGGCGGGGGATATGACGTGGCCTGTGATGGATGTTTGTGTGTGTGTGTGTACGTTCTGAACAAACAGGTATGATGCTGCATGTGATGCGGTGTGCGTGCGTGTGTGTGTGTGTGTGTATAGGTTCTGAAGAAGCAGGGGTATGACGCTGCCTGTGATGTTTGGAGCCTGGGTGTCCTCCTCTACACAATGCTGACAGGGTATGGCACCATGGCATCACATGACCTCTCCACATCTCCCTCTCTGAATCACTCCATCTCTCACCATCTCTCCACCACATCTCCATCTCTGAATCACTCCATCTTTCACCATCTCTTCACCACATCTCCATCTCTCTATCACTCCATCTCTGCAGAACACTATCTGTATGCCTTAGTCTAACTCTAGCCTTCCTCTAGGTCTCAGGCTCCCCATCAGTGAATTAGTGGAGCTGAGTTAGTCAGGGGCGATGTCCCCTTGAATGGCATTTGACGATGTGTACAGTAAAACAATTGTGATGGACGATGCTGTTGTCAAAAAAAGCAAGAAGTGGGTGGGGGAGGGTCCTGAAATGACACTGAAAATATAAACAAGACAAAATTAAGCATTTTAAGAACATGACTAATCACACATGCCATGAGAATGCAGAACTCAGGACAGCTGCATGATCTGGAGTGGGAAGATCTCTTTTGGAGCCATTATAATCTACAAGTAGTTGATCATTTTGATCTCAAGAGTAGTCCGCTGTTGGACCTAGCAGGTTGCTAACTTGCTAACAACTGAAGGTAATTTACAGTAAATACGCACGTGTAGCTTCTGTGAAACTGTATCTACTTAACATGTTTGTCATTAAAAACTGTATTTGGAAATGAAGTGACTACTTCAAGCACTGAAGAAAACATACATGCCAGATAACAGTTAGCTACTGTTTGGGCAGTCCTCTTAAATGCATTTAGTCAATGAGCTTCGCTTCCCCAGACAACGTGTATTTGTTTACCAAACTCTACCATGTGTCACGTGTTTTGGTTCTGCAGTCCCGGAGCAAGCTATCTTAAGTCATGTACTGGAGTGGCATTCTGTTTAGACAGGGAAAGACATAAAGTTTGAACTTTTCCTTATAATTATTACACTGTTGCTGTATAAAATGCCGTAGGCCTACGTTACCTAGCCTATAGCAGGAATAAATGCACATATCTGACAGGGTGCGGGCATGGCATCAGAATGTTGACAAAATGTTGACCATTAATGTCAATCATCAATCACAATAAATGATGGTATCGTTAATCAACCCAACCCTAGGATGAGTTTGAGAACAAGAGCTGCACAAAAGTAGGTCTCTCCCTCTTTCTTTCTGTCTCTCTCACTCGCCTCTATTTCTGTCTTAGCTTTACTCCATTTGCAAACGGGCCTGATGACACTCCAGAGGAAATTCTGTCTCGCATTGGCTCTGGAAAGTTCTCCCTGACTGGTGGTTACTGGAACTCTGTCTCTGCAGAGGCCAAAGTAAGGCTCTTAGGTTTAAACAAACACCCAGGGTTATAGTTAGGGTTATTTTGAACACCCTCGGTGTAGTTCAGATATTACATGAGCTGTGTGTAGATCAGGTTGTAAAGAAACTGTGTAGTTCATACATTAGTATTAAAGGAGCTCTGTGTAGTTCACACTTTAGTATCAAACGAGATCTGTGTATCTGTTCATACATTAGTATTAAAGGAGCTTCGTGAAGTTCGGGTATGAAGGAAGCTCTGTGTAGTTCAAGTATTGTAGCTGCTATGTATATACTTTCAGTTTTGAGTCATCTTGAATGCAGCGTTTAAAAAGAACGAGAAAATTTGATACGTCACAGACCAAATAGCAAACCAGCAGCCAACTTGAACTGATGGGGTACAGGATGCTGAAGGTGAAAGGGAGCTTCTGTGTCCCATGAGGCTGATGTTAGCTGCTGTGCGCTCTTTGCTTTATGTCTTATCAGATTTTCTCAACACTCTGTGACCTTGAACAACAGGGCTATAGATTGACTAACACAAAGGATTTCTCCTTTAATGTTGTGTGTCTGTGTGATTTCTCCTTTAATATTGTGGTCTGTGTGATTTCTCCTTTAATGTTGTGTGTCTGTGTGATTGTGTGTGGCGTGGTCAGGACCTGGTCTCCAAGATGCTGCATGTTGACCCTCAGCAACGCTTAACGGCTGCTCAAGTCCTCCGGCATCCTTGGGTCGTGTACAAGGACCGCCTGCCTCAGTATGAGCTACAGCGCCAAGATGCTCCCAATCTAGTTAAGGTATATGAACCTATTCACTCATCTTTGGCACACGCACGCACACACACACACACACACTTTCACTCACTCACCAACTCACCCATACCCACACACACACACACACACACACACACACACACACACACACACTCACTCTTACACATACACTCTCACTCTTACACACACACACACACTTTCACTCACTCACCAACTCACCCATACCCACACACACTCTCACTCTTACACACGCACACTCTCACTCGTACACACACACACACGCACGAAAGTTACAGTTTCTATAAGACTAAAGGTGTATAGTATGTAGTGTAATGTAGGATCTAGGAGGTTAAAGGCCTATGGTGGCTAATGTAATATCTAGGAGGTTAAAGGCCTATGGTGGCTAATGTAATATCTAGGAGGTTAAAGGCCTATGGTGGCTAATGTAATATCTAGGAGGTTAAAGGCCTATGGTGGCTAATGTAATATCTAGGAGGTTAAAGGCCTATGGTGGCTATGACGTTAAAGTTCTTGAATTACCACCTTACACTCATTGTGTGTCATAATTTATTACGCAACAATGAAATTGCTGATTCAATTCAGTTTTATTTATACAGCGCCTTTTACAATAGTATTGTCTCATGGCACTTTACAGAAGAAGCACCCATTTTTGATTTTATGTATTGATAGATGATTTTGTACATCAGTCAGTGATCTGCATGGCAGATTGTGTGAATTCTCAGTGATCTGTGTGTCAGTTGGTGATTGTTTTTTTCCACTATTTCTCTCTCCCTCTGTCTCTGTCTCTCTCCCTCCCCCTACCCCTCCCTCTGTCTCTCCCTCTCCCTCCCTTTCTCAGGGTGCCATGGCTGCCACCTACTCTGCCCTGAGCCGCCATGTCTCCCCTTCGTTGGAACCGGTGGGACGCTCTAACCTGGCCCAGCGCCGTGGGGTCAAGAAACTGCCCTCCACTGCTGTGTGACCTCAGAGTCCCCACTGCATTACCTCTACTAGGCCCTCAGATAACCTCAGGACATCCTTCAGATAACCTTTGGGCAACATCCAGACCACAAGTATGGAGCCGTTAAATGCCAAAATTCTTTCTGAAACTGATATGCGCGAAGATTTGAGATCTCCATTGCATTCCCCTGTTCTCTAGAACATTCTGCCTGCAGTCCTCTTAACTATATCCAAGTCCATGTTACCAAGTACCCACGGTGACACTGTGCAGAACACTAAATCTGTGTCAAAACCCTTCCCAACCCTGCAGATGACCCAGTATAACTCCACACAAGTTGACCTGCATAACCTCAAAGTTGATAATGATGTCCAGTCAGGTGAAAAGGAGAACATGTGATGCTGTGTGTCTGGCACACTGGTCTCAAGTTCAACCTCAGGGTTTCCCCAACGCTTTATAGTTAAGCCTTCACAACAAACACCTCCCACCTTGACTACGTGCCCCGACCAGAAAAAGGAAATCCCTTATGTCCAGCGGAGTTTCCATAGAAGTCCATAGAAGTCCATTCTTCTTAACAGATGACTCACAGGGTTTTCGTCACACCAATAGCATACGCATATCTTGTGAAACTGCACCTGAGCGAGAAAATTAGCTTTGAACTTACATAAAAATGATAATGAATATTTGGTGAAACATCTCATGATCTCTACTCAAATATGGCAAACCACATCTCAAAATAAAAAGGAGAACCTACAGATTTTAGTGGTGTAAATTCCTCTGTAATTACTCTATACTCTATAATTACTCTATACTCTGTAATTACTCTATACTCTATAATTACTCTATACTCTGTAATTAGCGGTTCCAGAGTAATCCGGTTGTGAATCACATCACATTTCTGCACCACAAAATAAATCATTTCCTTTCCATATCACAAGTTGTTCATAAACCCCTGTCAGCTAACCCTGACCCTGACCCTGTCAGTCATATAGCTGGGGCACATGACATCATCAGGGCTTCTATATTGCCAGATTCCAGACAACCCACCCAATCCAGATATATTATAGACAACCCACCCTATCCAAATATGAAAAGATATTTCTTCAGGTGTGCCTGAGAGTGGAGGTGCGTTGTAAGTGCACACTTGTACTAATTTTAAGCCAGGAGATGTTCTTTGAAGAGCTGGGTCTTTAAGAATTTCTTGAAGGTGGAGGGGGTATCTGTTGCTCTGGTAGCACTTGGGAGATGACAATAGTCTGGACTGACCTTTCTAGGAAACTAGGAAGTCCAAACTTTCTCAAGATACAGTAGTCTGACGACAGTTAACAATGGTGGCGCTCACAGACACACTTGGTGATAAAACATAAACCTAGTAGACTGGGTTCAAACAATCAATTCAGCGATTAAAGTGACATAAGGCTGTATGCAGGCTGTTTCCATTCATGGGTGTTGAGAACATTGTGGATGTACACAGTACACAGAGCTTATTTAAAAGAATGTAAATAGCGTTTTTTACTTATTCTCATCTTCTTGTTGAAAAGTAAGCAAAGTCAGAGAAAAAGATTAAACCATCTTTATTTCACCAACCTAGATGTTGCCATGATCAGTTAAGTAATTGTACATTTCCTTAGAATTTAAACTTAGTAGTTCAACTACTGAATTTCCTCTCATTGCTTCTATTTCTTCACATTAGGAGTCTCTTACCTACTTTTCCAGCAAGACTGGTGTCAGGAAAATGAATAGATTAGGGTTGGGTAAAGGCAGATGAATAGATTAGGGTTGGGTAAAGGCAGATGAATAGATTAGGGTTCGCCTAGGTGACATGTTCTGCTCACAAACATCTTTAAAATACACTCTGTATACACCAACAATGTTCTTGATAGTTGAATTTATGTGTGGGGACCTTTAGTGTTTTAAAATATCAAATAGTTGTATAGATATAACTATCTATCTATCTCTCTCGCTCTCTCTGTATAGATATACACATGTATTGCCAATATTTCATTTAACACAATACATTTGGTATGGAAACTGGCATGAAGCCCAGATAGCTAAATGCTGGCACTCTGCTGTTTTTTGGTTTTTTTTTGCTGATGTGTCCTGGCAGCCTGCCGGCTTGCTTCTCTTTTGCCATATATGGCAAGAGTGGCGCACAGCTGGAGAACCGGCGAGCAAAAAGCCAGAGGACTGCCAGCACCCTGCTATGAGGGTATATCATGTCTGCATGAAATTATTTGATAAATTGGAAAACAAAGTGAATGAGGTTTACAAAAAGATTCGATTTGTTATTGCTGCATACTTGCTGCTGGCAGTCAAATTGTCTCCTCATAAACTAGCTAATTCTAGATTATCACGGTCTGTCACTGTCTGTAGATTATCGCGGTCTGTCACTGTCTGTTTTTTGTTTAAGTTCCCTCTAATTTGCCTGGAATAGTTTTGAGGTTGGTCCTTGTTTATATGCTTCAAATAGACTGTTCAGTATCCCACTTTTCTGGAATGCAACATCACGTAAGGGACAATGAACAACATAGTGTTTTTTTCAGTGAATACTGCACTTTTGAAGTGGTGATAAGATCTTGGTGGCGATAAGATTTGAAACATCTGTTTAAAGTACCATTAGTCATATTTCACCCATGTACTGCTAATCATTGTTTTTGCTGTGCGTTTGCAGAATCTCTTAGGGTTAAGGCCTTGCTATTCTCATCCAGCCCAGCACTGCTATCAAAGAACCATTTATTGGATGTTGTTTCATAGTGCAAAGAATTATGGGGCTGTTCATGCCTGCTTTCACTTCATAGGAACCACCAGTGTCCACTATGCTAAAGGAGGCTTCATAGGGACACAAGTGTCCACTATGTTAAACAAGGCTTCATAGGGACCACCAGTGTCCACTATGCCAAAGAAGACTTCATAGGGACACCAGTGTCCACCATGTTAAACAAGGCTTCATAGGGACCACCAGTGTCCACTATACTAAAGGAGACCTCACAGGGACACCAGTGTCCACTATGCTAAAGGAGACTTCATAGGGACACCAGTGTCCACTATGCTAAAGGAGGCGTTATAGGAACCCCCAGTGCTCTGGGTTAGCCATTAGTGTTTGCATGCCAAGCCCCTGTGTTGGCCACCTATTGTTAGTATTCTAACCACCTAGCCCTGATCATACTTGTACTGTAATTCCCTGTCATGCCTCCAGAGGGTGTTGTTTTGCATACATACACAATGGAAGTGCTGCGCTGTTGTGGATGTAATTCTGTGTTCATGACTACTTAAGTCCTGCACACCCATTTAAGGAATGTTTTAGTATTTGATGTCTATCACCAGATTGTCACACTCCCTTTTGATACTCTACACTCCACTTTGAGACTTATTAAGTGAAAGTAATGGATTTGGTGATGGTTGAGGTCTCTGGGGGTTAGGAACCCAGTGGGTTCATTGTGTGGAAGATTCTGGTTGGTTATTCTTGCTCCAGACCATCACTGCCTTTTTTTTAAATACTTGAAATACCAGGACATGCCCAGATCCTCTTCAGCCTACTGTGTTTCGCTTCAGCCCAGGCTATGTAAAGCACACTGCACATAATGCCTACTATTATCTCAGATTATCTTTTAAAGAAGACATTTAATCACTTTTTGTACATGAGCATGATACTGCATCTAGACAAGTATAGATAAAGGAGGTTAAGGAAGTTAATCTGCTTGTATTCATTCGAGACATATGCAGGTTTGTGAATGAAAGGGACTGTATATGTATTGTGTGGGAAAGTTTGTATGAATTCCAAATATCATGTGTAAAGTTTTATATTAATCTGTTTTAACAAATGAATGATTGTATTTTTTGTCAGATGTTTTTTATGATCAAGTGTAATGGTTACAAAAATGTGAATGTTTTTATATACATGAACCATTTCCTTCCACATTCCTTCCCAGAACCCTAAAGATCCCCCCACATCTCCCAGTGTTAAAGAAAGTTAAAGTTGTTGTCCTTGGGAGTTTGAAATGCTTGATTATGGTCCATGTTTTAGTTTCTACTGAAGTTTTAATTCACATTTTCTGACTTTCACCCCTTGAGGAAGCGTGTCCCAGAACCCCTTTCACCCCTTGGGGAAGTGTGTCCCAGAACCCCTTTTTAGAGCTTTTACATTCCCTGTGCTCTTCTGGTCTCCCTGCTGTCTAAAGAAGTGTAGAGCAGGCTACTGACTTATCTGTTTAGTTTTGGGTAAGAAGTGAGGGATTCTTTCTTTATACCTACATATTTAAGTTAAGGAATCAAAGAGAGTCAATTTACATTGAGCTTCTGTCTCCTCTGCTGTGTGCTAACTCTACCAGTGATCATGATCTAAGTCAATAAAAATAATTTTTTCTACCTAAATTGACTTCATTCATTCTGTCACAAGTGTTTTGTGGGACAATGTGGTTGAAGGGTTAATGTTAGGTAGTAGGGCTGTGAATTAGGATGATGATGATGATAATATTCATAATAATAATAATAATAATATTCATCATACAGTTGTACCCAGTGACACTGTACAGTAAAACAAGACATATAGTTATAAAGCAACATAGAGATAATATGTAGGGACACAGGACACTTGTTAAAAAGATTCTACAGTGACAAACATAACATGTAGGGACACAGGACAGGATGCTTGGTAAAAGACACTAAAGTGACACATAACATGTAGGGACACAGGACAGGATGCTTGGTAAAAGACACTAAAGTGACACATAACATGTAGGGACACAGGACAGGATGCTTGGTAAAAGACACTACAGTGACAAAGTTGTCAGCAGACCAAATCAAACATGAAATGAAAAAAATTCATAAGAAAGGTCATGGTGAAAAGGTGAGTTTTTAAATTGGATTTGAAAGTGGAGAGTGAAGTGCATTGACGTGGTGCAAGTGGGAGGGTGTTCCAGGGTGTAGGGTCACCCACCCTAAAGGGCCTGTCACCCATGGAACAGAGCAGAGCAGAGGGGGTGGGTAGGAGGGGTGCACGAGTAGTGCGTAAGGTGCAGGTGGGCTGGTATGAGGTTAGGCGCGATAGGTGGGTGCTAGATTATTCTGGGCTTTGGAAATGAGCAGAAGGATTTTGAATTGGATTCTGTATTGCACAGGAAGTCAGTGTAATTGAGTGATATGTTGGTCTTGTACAGGTGAGGAGTCGCTTCAGAAGACTTTGGGTATGTTGTAGACTGTTTAATGGCCTTGCTAGGACATCAAGATCATCCTTGAGATTATTGGGCAACTGTTTATCTCATGAGCCCTATGAAACCTAACCCTAATGAGCCTGTATGGCCACCATAGTAAGACAAGTGACATCATAGGGTCATGTGTTCATACTCAAACTGTGTAGACTACCATTCCTACTGATACTGAACTGATAAGGGTCAGACTGGTAAACGGGTATGGCATCAATACTGAATCAATCCTGTAAATCCCCACCCCTATTTTCACTTGAGTTGAATCATGTGAAGTCACCACAGTAGGATGTACTGATGCAAAACACTGTTATTTGGTGTATCATCTGCCAGCACAAACACCAGCAGTGTGTCCCTTTAGCTGGGATTAAAGATGTGGAGAACATACCTGATGACATGAAGACACGCCGCTGACCAGGAGACACACAACAGAAGACTTAATGCAGTCATGGACCAGACCAACTCTGACGAGAAATGCCAGTTGAACATGGATAGACTGATTGTGTGAGAAGAGGATCAGGCTGACAGAGCAGAGAGTGAACTGTGACCAAAGGACGGGAGCCAGAGAAGGCCACAGAGGGGCGTCCCTTTTTTTGGAACTCTGTTTTGGCTACTCTGTCAGAACCACTAAGACGCCTGACAAGGACGACACCTTTCAGGTTTGGGTTAGAACACAAACAAGCTTTCAGTGCCCTTAAGGCAGAGCTAACTAGACCCTAAACTACAGGCCTGTGTATGCGTGCAGAGCTAACTAGACCCTAGACTACAGGCCTGTGTATGCGTGCAGAGCTAACTAGACCCTAGACTACAGGCCTGAGTATGTGGGGGATTAAACACCGTGCAAGGTCTATTCTAAGCCCACACACATGTTCTCTACAGTCACATACATCTGCTATTCTCTAGTCACATACATCTGCTATTCTCTACAGTCACATACATCTGATATTCTCTATGTGTCTCTGGATCACATATATCAGATATTTTCTACAGTCGTATTCAATTCAATTCCAATTCAGTTTTATTTATACAGCGCCTTTTACAATAGTATTGTCTCATGGCGCTTCACAGAAGGAGCACCCAAGAGCAACAGGGGCAAGGAAAAACTCTCTTATGTTCAGTTAATCTAGGAAGAAACCTTGGGCAGATCCACGACTCAAGGGGCTAACCCAACTGCCAGGGGTCATGGAGAAAAATTACAATCAGTAATTCTCTCATCAGATATTCTCTATGTGTCTCTGAGTCACATATATCAGATATTTTCTACAGTCGTATATCAGATATTCTCTATGTGTCTCTGAGTCACATATCTGATATTCTCTACAGTTGCATATACTGTATCAGATATTCTCTGCCGTCGTATATGTCAGATATTCTCCATGTGTCTCTGAGTTGCATGCATCAGATATTCTGTAGAGTCGTATATATCTGATATTCTGTCTCTGTGTCTCTGAGTCACATATCAGATATACCCTACGGCAGCATTTACTGGATCAAGATATTCTCTATGGGTCTCTGAGTTACATATCAGATATACCCTACGGCTGCATATACTGGATCAAGATATTCTCTATGGGTCTCTGAGTCACATATATTAGATATTTTCTACAGTCGCATATCAGATCCATCTAAAACAATCTCACACACACTGATGTCCATGCTGCTTTCACACTTGCACTTTATTTAATTGCTCCTTCACTTATTGCACCTTACATATTGCATATTTCACTTTTTTCCAACCTACACCAGCTACCAAGAAGCCTTGTACTTTCCTTCTTGCTGGAAGCGTATATGTTTACCTGTATGTCTTATGTCTTATGTCTATTTATTGTGGATGTTTGTGTGCACTTCATGTCCATGAGTGTAGCTGTGTGTTTTTGCGTGTGTGTGTGTGTTTCTAGTTTAAATTGTACATTTGGTGTCTGGTGAAATGCAATTTCAATCCTCTGTGTAATGGCTGTTACATAGTGAATTGACAATAAAGTACACTTTGACTTTGACTTTGACTTTGACAGATATTCTCTATATGTCTCCAGTGTTGGGCAAGCTACTCAGATATTGTAGTTAACTAAGCCACCAGTTACTCCACATCAGCTTCACTACACTAAAGCTGCCTGGAGACAAAATGTAGCAAAGCTAAGCTACAGAAGTAGAACTACACATGAAGCTACTTTTTAATTTACAAAAAGGCCTAAAAATAAATAAAACGATTCAACTTTCTGCTAAGATTCTATTAGTGACCAAACTATCAGATCCAACAGATATACAATAGTAAATAACTAATAAGAAGTAATTGTACTTTTATATAGGTACATACAGTATTTCTTATAATGCCTACAGCATTTTGCACTATAGTTTTTTCTAGTATATAATGCTTTTTAATATGATTTTACTATTTAAAGTGGCTATAAGGTGCACATGTGAGTGATAGAAGACAAACAATTGATTTTTGCATACATTCTGGACATTTTTTAAATTATGGCACCATTCAGTGCATCAACAATTGCATCACATTACTTATAAGAACTGATCTTTCATGCTTGGCCTAGATGGAAGATTTGCTGCTGTGAGCTGATGTTCTGAAAACGTAGCTTATGGGAAAGCTACCACACTACATGGCCAAAAAATTAACTAAACTAATGAAAATGTATCAGATTCAGAAAGTAGCTTCGCTACTCAGAAATGTAGTTAAACTAGCAGCTTCATAGTGTAGTTAGACTAGTAGCTTCGTAGAAAGTATTTCTCAGAAAGAATAAGAAGAATAAGTTAACTTACATAATCGCCATTGCCAGTATTAATTGTAGTCTTGGAGAATCTAGCCTACATTCCGAACTTCCACTAAGGCCTGTTAGCCTACTTGGGTGTCCCTCTTACGAGTCCATAGCTGATGCTCTTGACAGGCAGTTGAAAAAACAAACAAACAAATAACTTCGATAAAGAAGGTAGCCTACATGTGTGTGTTACTCAGTGCGCGGTGTGTGTGTGTGTGTGTGTGTGTGTGTGTGTGTGGGGGGGGGGGGGGGGGGGGGGTCTCTCATCCGAGCAGAGCAACGGTGAATCACTGCAATGATGCTGAGGCTCGTCCCACCGCCCTGAAACCACAATAGCACAAGAACTAACCGACCGGCCGCGATGTGCTGAGAATCTGATTTCTGGGCCCTGAAACCCTTTGCTTGATTTAGCATCAGGTCAGAGACGTGGAGGAATTTATTCAGTCAGTGTTTATTACAAACAAGGAGATTTTGACGTTGGATTCTAACAAAAGCGCAAGGATGGCCGACACATCGGAGGTCCGCGCAGTCCCAGGTAGGGCTTCGGGGAAAGCGCGGGTGCCACCCTCGGTGCGAGACCGCTTGATGCCCTTGAGCTGGGAGGCTGTGCGTGTTGTTTCTCAGTGGCCTCTCGGTGAAATTAATGTCCTTCAGAAATATTTCCGTAGGCTCGAATTTCAAAGTTGAGGCTATGAACGCGGTAACGTCATGCCACAGTCTCCCCACGGCAGAGTATTATGGGTTAGAAGAGCCTACATTCGGTAGAAATAGCTTTGTGTTAGTTTAAGCGAGTGGCACCGATATCTGCAAGTGCACCGGTTAGCCATCTGCTTTGTCGTTCTGCATGTCCAGGTCATGAAAATAGCCGGACGTCGGTCTCTCTTTGTTAACATAGACGCGCGGCTGGAGGGAGCGGATTTGTATGTCTGTGATGGGTCGCCTGAGTTGTGGACTAACTGCTTGTCCCTGGCAAGCAAGCAATTCAACTATAACAACACGCTTTTAAAGCAATATACTTGATCTGCTTTTTCTCGTCGGTATATTGTGGAGGGCCGTTTATTGTTGAGCAAAAGCGTAGTTCTACTTTGCGTACTTTGCACATCAGCTTGGCGCATGTCACGTTATCGATCCAGGTCTCGGAAAATTACAGAGTCATCTTTGACGGAGTGATGCGCTCTCTCTCTTTCTCCCTTTCTCTCTCACACACCGCAGACACACAAGAAAAATCACATCACAACTTAATTTGCTCACATTCTGTTTTATACAGCCTTTGTAGGCCATGATGTCATAATCTTGAGCCTCCTAATAATTTGAAGTAGGCTAGCATCTTGTTATTAAGATAGTGTCTCTGTTCTTGAAAAAATGACCAGAGATAGCCTACTGGCAATCAGTAAATAAAGGTGCAAAAAACAATAAGCTGCTGCTTATAAGATGATATCTGAAAATAAAGAGATAACATTGCAACATGGAGTTGAGACGTATTTATATATTTTTCATAAAGTGTTGTAAACAGGCTTTTATCTCCCCCCAAGAGAGAAGCAAAAGATATGATCTTAATCTGGCTGCACAGCAGGCCTGCAGAGCCTACAGTAGACACTTTAAAATGCAATCAAATTAAAACTAGGCTATTGCTGCTGACACTGATGCTGAGTGTGGGCCTACATAGCCTGCTACATAGCCTGCTACATGGCCTGATACTTAGCCTGCTACATAGCCAGCTACATAGCCTGCCCTGCCTCTCACAGTGTCCAGTGCTATCATCTTATACAGCCTGTTCTGGTATAAGGGTGCTCTCTTGATATTAATATCCCAATATTAGCCCAATATTAAATGTGAGAAATAGCCTCTGTTCCATGGAGTAGGGGGACCCCGTCCATACCCCGGCGTCCAACGCTCACTACACCCCTGTGTGTGTGTGCGTGTGTGTGTGTGTGTGTGTGTGTGTGTGTGTGTGTCAATTCAGTTCAATTGAGTAGTTGCTTTATTGGTATGACTCATTGAAGCAGTGTTGCCAAAGCTGACATACAACAAACAAAACATGTCAAATAAACCATAAATATCTACACAGCAGTCATGTCTGCAAAATATACTGTAGTATTGGTTAAAAAAGGAAACCAATCTTAAATCATGTGTTAGGGTTAGACATGTACACTACTATATAATGTTGGAAGAATATGTTGACTGCTGTATCACACTGGAAGAACACGTAGGCTACTGTCTACCATTAGAAGGTTATGTAGGCTACTGAATAACATTAGAAGGTCATGTAGGCTACTGTCTAACATTGGAAGGTTATGTAGGCCACTGTCTAACATTGGAAGGTCATGTAGGCTACTGAATAACATTAGAAGGTTATGTAGGCCACTGTCTAACATTAGAAGGTTATGTAGGCCACTGAATAACATTAGAAGGTCATGTAGGCTACTGTCTAACATTAGAAGGTCATGTAGGCCACTCAATAACATTAGAAGGTCATGTAGGGCACTGAATAACATTAGAAGGTCATGTAGGGCACTGAATAACATTAGAAGGTCATGTAGGCTACTGTCTAACGTTAGAAGGTCATGTAGGCCACTGAATAACATTAGAAGGTTATGTAGGCTACTGTATCACATTGGAAGAACATGTAAGCTACTGAATAACATTGCTGTATAGAGCAGGTCCATACTCTATGTGATATAAGCTAAGAGATAACCTTAAGAGACACACATGAGTCCCATTTCAGACACACATGGAACCCAGTCCCATTACAGACACACACAGGACCCGATCCCATTATAGACACACACAGAACCCAATCCCATTATAGACACACACAGGATCCACTCCTGTTAGTATGAACACAAACAGGACCCAATCCCATAGACTTCCGCAGTGACATCAGCAAAATGTAATTGAAACCCTGCCCACGTTTCCATCCCCAAAAAGCCTATGGAGACTAACGATTGGTTTTTGAATAACCGCTGCTGTGACGGAGAAGTCCGAGACACAGACATTTGATGTTTGTGATCCTCGTTGGCTGTTAAGAACGATTGATGATTTTTACTAACCTGCAGCTAACGTATGCTACTAGTCTCTACGCTGGTGATTAACCTGCAGCTAACGTATGCTACTAGTCGCTACGCTGGCTTCGCACGTCACAGTCTCTCACAAAGGTTTCATGGCAACTGTGAAGTTTTACAGTTCATATCTACATACCTTAAAATTGCATTTTGGATAAGTTGCTTAGTCATTTATTTTTTATTACGTGTGTATGTTTTGTTATTTGATGCATACAAACTTTGAGATTTACCTTGTCATGTCATGCAGTTTTAAGGTTTTTGCCATCATTTTCACACTTTAGGACAAATGCATTCAATCACCACTCCATCTGAAATTCATGGATACTTCTCCAGGGATACTTATCCTTGTCAATGTTCACCTCCAATGAAATTATGTACAATTACAGCAAATTTAGATACTCTTATCAAAACAGTTGTAAATGTCAAATGTAAAAGAAAGAAAATGCAATATATTCAGTCAATCTACATTCAACTCTATTTACATATTTGCCCAATTTACCAATTTGCCTAGACTACAGCATATAACTTGTAGAACGTTTTGTGCATACCATTGCTAGATTAGAAGAAAACATGTGTGTGAACATTTTACTACTGTACTGGTTTTACATAACAGAGCCATCACTATAGTAAACCACATCATGAAGTGAGTCAAACGCACGCAAATTCTCTTGAAGGAGTCTCGCAGTGGTACTTCCTCTGTCTTATGTATTATAGGAACTAGTATAGCAGTAGACCATTTAGGAAACAACCACTGTTCTATTGTGATTTGCATCTGGACATTCATTCAGTTTACACAGATACAGAGAAATAATAATTCAGTCACTAGATGGGTAATTTTTGCATCACATTGACAGAGGTCTTCCAATACATAAAATGTCACTTTTGAATGGTATTGCCATATTCACTCAAAATATATATAACATGACATACAGTACATAACATATGTCACAATGTTGGTCTATGTCAAACTGGATGAGAAAAGCTCTATTTTATGAATTTTGTTTCAAGTTGTTTCTGTTCTTTTGTGTTCACTGCACATTGACATTGCTGGCATGCTGAGTGACAGCATGTGCTAGAGTTACGGTGGTGTTAGTCATTTGGAGTGAAGTATGAAGAGTTTGGTGGCTGTTGTGCATTTTGCAGCAGATGTCAACTGGGCTGCTCAGATGTGTGTTGGTGAAGCAGACTGTATGAAGAGTTTTGGAAAGGTAGTCACTGTTTTGACACAAGTGTGAAAATGATTGGCAATAACTGTAATGTCCTTATGCATTAAAGGTTACAGAGATGTTGCATTTTTATTGCCAAACTTTGTTGTTTGTTGTGCGCTGTTGGATACAATGTTTCAGATTTCACAGATTTTTCTTTCGTGGCATTCTGTTGATGCTGGTGTATTGATCTGAAGCTGAAGAATAGAGTCATGCAAACACACACAGTGGAACTACTTAGTAGATGTGTGGTAAGGGATAATGAGTCACACTGTGTATTGGTGAATATTGAATGTCACAGTGAATATTGGTGAATATTGAACATCACGGCGTATATTGGTGAATATTTTGCACGTTCGAGATTGTGATAAGGCCACGATGCAGCGGCAGTATGCATTTTGTCTGCGGTATGCAGTTTTGTTAACAATTTACACGTTTTGATAGCTAACTCAGTCTTATTTCATTCTGTCATTCTCTAGGGCCGCATCCAAAGATTCTTTTGTAAAATCAGTCCCAAATGCAGTGTAACAGAGTTCAAATCATCACAGTCGCAGGCTAACATGCTGCTCTGCTGCAGACGTTGGTCAGGCTGCTAAACTCTAACCCTGTGTTTAAGTGACAGGTCATGTAAACTCTAACCCTGTGTTTAAGTGACAGGTCATTGAAACCTCACAATGAGTTGGGCAAATTGATATGCAAGTGTAATACGACCAGAAAAGTGGAACTTCTTCATAGGTGTTAATCAGTGATATTGAGGTTTTTCACCTTCCTACGTCATAATGCTCACTGGTAGGCAGAAGCGCTAGCATAGTCAATAGAGTATGAATAGGAATTACAAGCTAACGTAAGCTTCATTGGGCCTCATTAATCTCTATGGACTTTTTGGGTTGTGTTTTTTAAATAAACATTGAAACAACAAACAAGGTGGATATTAGCAGCCTGTGTCAGTCTGGTGGTGTGTCAGCTATGTCAGTCTGGTGGTGTGTCAGCTATGTCAGGCTGGTGGTGTGGTTGCATCACACTGTAGTGGGGAAAAATGACTAGTTTGACCGCTAATGTTAGCGTTAGCCACAGATGTGATACCTGGGAAAACCTAGGATAAATGAACCAAATTACAACTTTGCAAACGGTTGTTAAAGCTGATTACAATTTATGATATGGAACTTAAAGACCCATACTCATCGTCTACATCACAACACATGTTAGTGAGGAAGGTAGTTATTACACAGATTGCATAGCAAGTTATAGGTGATATAAATGAGCATTAGCTCAATGCTAACTAATGTAATTTATCACTACACATACAACACAAGCCTACCTGGTTAACACCAACATTATCACTACACACACATACAACACAAGCCCACCTGGTGAACACCAACATTATCACTACACACACATACAACACAAGCCTACCTGGTGAACACCAACATTATCACTACACACACATACAACACAAGCCCACCTGGTGAACACCAGCATTATCACTACATACACATACAACACAAGCCTTCCTGGTGAACACCAACATTATCACTACACATACATACAACACAAGCTTACCTGGTGAACACCAGCATTATCACTACACACACATACAACACAAGCCTACCTGGTGAACACCAACATTATCACTACACACACATACAACACAAGCTTACCTGGTGAACACCAACATTATCACTACTCATACATACAACACAAGCCTACCTGGTGAACACCAACATTATCACTACACACACATACAACACAAGCCCACCTGGTGAACACCAGCATTATCACTACACACACATACAACACAAGCCTACCTGGTGAACACCAACATTATCACTACACATACATACAACACAAGCTTACCTGGTGAACACCAACATTATCACTACCATACATACAACACAAGCTACCTGGTGAACACCAACATTATCACTACACACACATACAACACAAGCCCACCTGGTGAACACCAACATTATCACTACACACACATACAACACAAGCCCACCTGGTGAACACCAACATTATCACTACACACACATACAACACAAGCCCACCTGGTGAACACCAACATTATGGAGTGTTTCCCCAAAGGTGAAATAGAACAAACGTGGATAATTTAAATAGTTTATTAGGGAAAACTTGCACAGAGATCTCAGGGTTATCCTGAATTTGTGTGTCCAGCCTACCGTTCTGGCTGCAAGCAATAATCACTCAGTCTGCCTGTTAAATAGCAAAGTAATATTGTGACAGATTATTGAATGCTACAAGATGTGAAAGCCTGTCATAATTTTCACGTTATCAAGATTTGACATGTTGACAGCAATGAAATTATGATGATATAAACTTTCTGTTGATAACATAGGCTTCTATCGACCAGCTTGTCATTTTGCCTACCAAGGGATGAGTGACGGACGTCACAATGGCTCAACAGGTCATCTGAAAAACCTCAATAATGGGAAAATAATGCACATATCACAAAATCAAGACTGACAAAGCTGTGGTATAGATAAACATAGGGAACACAGGACCTCGGGAACAAATGATCCCATGGAACAGCCGCTGTGATGTGGAATATGATACTCAAACAGAATCAAGTCCCGTCTGTAATTCTTTAACTCCTGTCTGGCTGCTGAGATGATTAACATCTGGTGGGTGATTGCTGGCAGCCTTATTGTCACCCACACACACACATCACCTAAAAACACACACAGACACACACACACTGATCTCTGCAGGTCAGAGTGCACAGATAGTGATTTTAAACCCTTTGGTTGTACAAAAGCAAGTTGAAACTCCTGTTTTCAAATCTATTTCAGAGAAATGGGTTAGGATTAGGAAATGACCAGGAGTCACCAAAGGTCAGAGGTCATGGACCCTTACAACCTAATGTGGAAACAAGAACTGCCATCATTACAGCCATCTGCCTCAGATTAATGGTATATGGTAGAACATACTAGTCTTCCAACTACCTCCTCTGGCTTTGCGCTGTGTGTGTGTGTATGTGTGTGTGTGTATGTGTGTGTATTTGTGTGTGTGTGTATATGTGTGAAGGGAAGCTTAGAAGCAGAGTAATCAGCAGTTTCTAGTGTGGGAGATAGAGAATTAAAGTTCAGTGAAACTGTGTGTGTGTGCATGCATGCATGTGCATTTACATGTGTGTGTGTGTGCATGCATGCATGTGCATTTACATGTGTGTGTGTGTGTGTGTGCGCATGCGTGTGTGTGTGTGAGAAATAGTGACTGCATATGGCAACGTAAAGATGCTGTTTGAGAGTCATTTTGGGAAAGGACAAATGAAGGAACACAGGTTCTAACCCCAACTCTCACCTTGAGGCATCATCTTACAAATGCCCTCAATTGCTGCTGCACTCTAAAACGGTCTCCGACAGTCTCTCTTCCATTCTGTGTGTGTGTGTGTGTGTGTGTTTCCTGTGAGGGTGTTAATGTGTGTGTGTGTGTGTCTGCTGTGTCTTCCTATTTCTTCCTGTATGGTTGTGTATGCATGTGCACGTGCACATGTATGGTTGTTTATGCGTGTGCACGTGCACATGTATGGTTGTGTATGCGTGTGCACGTGCACATGTATTGTATGTGTATGTGTCTCTCTTGTTCTCTCTTTCTCTCTGAAACTCAAACCATTTTCTTTGCTTTGCCCTCCTGTCTCATCTGAGACACTCAGGAAAAGGGTCATCTTCCTCTCTCTCTTCCCTAATGATGTCTCTCGCTGTCTCTCCCTCTCTTCCCTAATGATGTCTCTCGCTGTCTCCCTCTCTTCCCTAATGATGTCTCTCGCTGTCTCCCTCTCTTCCCTAATGATGTCTCTCGCTGTCTCTCCCTCGCTTTCTGTCTCTCTCTTTGTAAGCCCTCGTCTTTAGTTCAGTGACAGTCCTTTCTCATTTTAGTCACTGCAGTCACACACTGAGAGTGTGTGTGTATGTGTGTGTATGTGTGTGTGTGCAGTGCCACTGGGAGGACTAAAGGCTAGATTAGATAGCTCTGTGGTCTGTGGCCCTGGGAGGGCGGAGCTCATCTGCTATGGATTCAGAGAGCTGCATTGCTGCTGTTCTCTCTGATCCCCAGAAACCCAGAGTAGATTATATGGATACACAGTATAATATATATACACACAAACACACAGTATATATGCAGTACATTATATATACACATAAACACACAGCACATTATATATACACACAAACACACTGCATATTATATATACACACAAACACACAGTATATATACAATATATTATATATACACACAAACACACTGCATATTATATATACACACAAACACACAGTATATATACAGTACATTATATATACACACAAACACACAGCATATTATATATACACACAAACACACAGTACATATACAACAGTGGTGTATGTGATATAATATTGACAGTATACAATAGTGGTGTATGTGATATGATATTAACAGTATACAATAGTGGTGTATGTGATATGATATTGACAGTATACAATAGTGGTGTATGTGATATGATATTGATTAGAACTTCATCTCCTATTATGTCCAACGGTGTGAGACAATGTTCATTTCTCAAAACAATTATCTCACAAACTGCACAGTGGAGAGCCTGCAGAAGCACGGCTCTGTTTCAAAAGGCTTCGTTTAGGTCTACTAAGCCAATGCTTAGTTTAGGTCTACTCAGCCAATGCCAATGAAACTGTCCCCAACATGTTTCAAAAGGCTTCGTTTAGGTCTACTCAGCCAATGCCAATGAAACTGTCCCCAACATGTTTCAAAAGGCTTAGTTTAGGTCTACTCAGCCAATGCCAATGAAACTGTCCCCAACATGTTTCAAAAGGCTTAGTTTAGGTCTACTCAGCCAATGCCAATGAAACTGTCCCCAACATGTTTCAAAAGGCTTAGTTTAGGTCTACTCAGTCAATGCCAATGAAACTGTCCCCAACATGTTTCAAAAGGCTTAGTTTAGGTCTACTCAGCCAATGCCAATGAAACTGTCCCCAACATGTTTCAAAAGGCTTAGTTTAGGTCTACTAAGCCAATGCCAGTGAAACTGGTACCGTCAGAGTGAAGTTCCTGTCCCATGAACATGATTGTCAGAATGATGTCATGTTGTCAAGAGACGGCGGGAGATCATGATTCATACAAGTACAAGCCTATAGAAATAGCAAATTGCATATGACAAGGTGCAACACTTTTACATCTAGGCCTTTTTTCTGCATTGCATTTTGCCCAACCTGACATTAGCAACTGATAATGTAGAGGCAAACACCTAGAAAAGACCTAGAAAATACCTAAATAATTATAATAAGAAAATAATTATCAGCAAAAAGTGTTCGGTTTGTGGGGAGCAATAGGAACATTTCCAAAATAAACATAGAAATTAAATAAAATACAAGATAATAAACTTATAAATTGAACATACTACACCCAAAAATCATAGTGTAGCATTTGCTGTCTTGTTTGTAGTCCACTGTTAAGTTATTTTGGTTTCTTATTTGCTTCTGTGAGGTCAGTGAAGGCAGTATGTGA
Source organism: Tenualosa ilisha (assembly GCA_015244755.2). NCBI lineage: Eukaryota > Metazoa > Chordata > Actinopteri > Clupeiformes > Clupeidae > Tenualosa > Tenualosa ilisha. Next base: position 159,702 of record PYXC01002285.1, on the reverse strand, counting down.
TTGGTTGCTGCTTGTGTCAGGTCAATGTAGGCAGTATGTGATTGGTCGCTGCTTGTGTCAGGTCAATGTAAGCAGCACATGATAGGTCGCTGCTTGTGTCAGTCATGCTCAACATATAACTGTAACCAATTACACACGGTAGCACACAGTTTGACGGCTGGAACTTATTTGCCATAAGGGTCAATTCATACTCTGAAAATCCTCAGGGGGTTTGAGGTGGATTCACATTGAAAACAATGGGGAAAGATATCTATGGTAGTCAAATGTGTTTCACTAAAATCCTCAGGGGGTTTGAGGTGGATTCACATTGAAAACAATGGGGAAAGATATCTATGGTAGTCAAATGTGTTTCACTAAAATCCTCAGGGGGTTTGAGGTGGATTCACATTGAAAACAATGGGGAAAGATATCTATGGTAGTCAAATGTGTTTCACTAAAATCCTCAGGGGGTTTGAGGTGGATTCACATTGAAAACAATGGGGAAAGATATCTATGGTAGTCAAATGTGTTTCACTAAAATCCTCAGGGGGTTTGAGGTGGATTCACATTGAAAACAATGGGGAAAGATATCTATGGTAGTCAAATGTGTTTCACTAAAATTCTCTGTTTCACCCTGATTAGCGGTGGTGCTGTTTCACGTTTTTGTGTAATACTATTGAGGAGCTGAAATTAGCTGAGATGCCGATGTTTAAGACCACTGTAATACTATTTAGGAGCTGAAATTAGCTGAGATGCTGATGTTTAAGATCACTGTAATACTATTGAGGAGCTGAAATTAGCTGAGATGCTGATGTTTAAGATCACTGTAATACCATTGAGGAGCTGAAATTAGCTGAGATGCTGATGTTTAAGACCACTGTAATACTATTGAGGAGCTGAAATTAGCTGAGATGCCGATGTTTAAGACCACTGTAATACTATTGAGGAGCTGAAATTAGCTGAGATGCCGATGTTTAAGACCACTGTAATACCATTGAGGAGCTGAAATTAGCTGAGATGCTGATGTTTAAGACCACATTTTTTGTGTCACATTAATAAAAAAGTGTCTGGTCTGAGAAATATATTTTTTGATGATTTTCTGGTGAGACATTGTTTCACCTGTAGTCTTATAGAAGCCTCCTGTGATACACACAAACCCACAGTATATATACACACAAACCCACAGTATATATACACACACAAACCCACAGTATATATACACACAAACCCACAGTATATATACACACACAAACCCACAGTATATATACACACACAAACCTACAGTATATATACACACAAACCCACAGTATATATACACACAAACCCACAGTATATATACACAATCCTACAGTATATATACACACAAACCCACAGTATATATACACAAACCCACAGTATATATACACACAAACCCACAGTATTTATACACACAAACCCACAGTATATACACACACAAACCCACAGTATATATACACACAAACCCACAGTATATACACACACAAACCCACAGTATATATACACACAAACCCACAGTATATATACACACAAACCCACAGTATATATACACAAACCCACAGTGTATATACAAATACACACAAACCCACTGTATATATACACAAATGCACAGTATAGATACACAAGCCCACAGTAGCCTATATACAAACAAATCCACAGTATATATACCCAAGCCCCCAATATATACATGAATCCACAGTATAAATACACAAACCCACAATATACATACACAAACCCATAGTATATACACACAAGCCCACAGTATACATATACAAACCCATAGTATATACACACAAGCCCACAGTAGCCTATATACACACAAACCCACAGTATATACACAAACCCACAGTATATATTCTGTACACCAGCCCACAGTATAAGGCGAGTTAAACAGCTGGTGTTTAGGTTGGCTGCTCGTCTTTCTCAAGGCGCCGCTTTGATCAGAGATAGTTGATGAAGTTTGAGGATTTGCTAACTTCCAGAGCCAGGGCTAGTGTTTTTAGTGCTCCTGCTCACTTACCTGTTGGACTATAAATTGTGGACTAGACCTGACTCCTGAAACAAAAAAGACATAAATTAAGAAAATAAACCATCAACATCAGATTACTTGATGTCAAATGCAGGTAGGCTGAAACTGATAGTGGCTAGTTATCTGTTGGACCAGGTTAAACTTGATGTATGACATTATTGATCAAGCTGTCATTTGCCATGATAGGTGTTTGTATTGCTATTTCCCTTGCCATTCCTGGAGTATCTGTGTTTTCATGCTTTAATTTAATTTAATGTTCAAGCTAAAAGCAGTGGAATTTTGTGATGCCACTTTTAGATAACAATAAATGGCGAAGGCCGATTAGCCATCTCTCTCCCTTGCGACGCATTTGGCGTGCAAGGAGGGTTGTGACAAAAAGTAATCTATCTGGGTAACATTTCTCATTCTCCTAAGAGACATTAAGCAAGATTGTATGTTGTTTTAGGCTAATTAAACAACGTGTCACCTTGATGGTTAAATGACTCACTATGTGCCAGCTGGAATAAAGCTCTCCCCCTATGATTGGCTGCCACAAGATGACATCAGCAAAATGGATGTATGAGCCTTGTTAGTCAACATAACTTTAAAAATGTTCATCGCTGGTTCCTATTCTTGGCTTTGTAAACTAAAATCACATGTATTGATGGATAGAATAGAGAGAATTAAGGTGTTCTGTGTGTATATACACACACAAGGAACTTGGTGTCTGCATCGTGAACTAGTGAAACATACAGCACACACTAACCCAGAGCAGTGGGCTGCCTGCTACAGCAGGGCCCGGGGAGCAGTGAGGGGTTAGGGGCCTTGCTCAAAGACATTTCAGCCATGGTCCACTGGTCGGGGATCAAACCAGCAACCCTTCAGTTCTAAACCTAAACCCCTAACCAGTAGGCCATGGTGGCCACAATAATTAGAACGTTGGTGTAAACAAAAAGTAAATCGGCAAGTGTAGCTGTAGTTTTTTTTTTCATCTTTTTTTTATCATTTTTGTATGCTACCCCATGTAGATGGTCACAAGCCTGTATTGAGTGCACACTCAATTGCACAGGATAGTTTTGCTTCTGGGTCAGTAGTGATTAAGGCTACTTGTAGATCACCATTAAGGCTACTTGTTGATCACCAGCTCATTGACTCGTACACTCATACACCAACTGATAGACTCGTACACCATGTTGTCAGTCCTCGTGCAGTTCCTGGGGTCACCACTAGATGAAGACATTCTTCTGAGACACTTGTTTTCTTTAACTTTTGTTCGCCTGATTTAATTTGATGATTTAACCCAAATGGTTTCACCTGGTTTACCCTGATTTAACCCGAGTGGTATTTAGTGGTATTTAAGCTGAGCTGAGGCTAGGCTCAGTGCACAGACTTGTTCTACAAGTGAACAGACAAGCACCTGTAGTGGATTGTGTTCAACCAAACCCTTTGGATAACCGTTTCTTGGATTTTGTCTTTGTAAGTGGACAATCTCTCTCCTTGGATTAAACTTTCATGAACTGATCCATTTCCCTGGGCCCTCTCTTCAACATTGGGATTATTTAGAACTGAACTGTGTTTGCCGCTACCTCTATACCTGGACTCTGTGTTGTGGTCACTGATTATTGTGGACTGTATTATACTTGGGTTTTGAATGAACTGCTTCACATATCTTGTGGCTCAGGAAATATTGCCTTTGTGTCTGAACCCATGTATATAGATCTCTGATCTGACCCCCTGATCTTTTACAGCCAAAGCCATCGTGTCCCCTCCTGCAGTAGACCGACGTATCCATAGCAACAGTCAGGCCTCTTCTCCTGTCCGCCAGCCATGCAGCCAAGGGAGCCCAACAGTGACCAAGCAAAGTATGTGAGTGTGTGTAGGAGAGAGTGTGTGTAGGAGACAGTAAGAGAAATATTGTAAACTGTAAATTTGTTTTTTCTGCAGCTGAAACGCTAACCCCACCCCCAGAGAAACGCCCACTAGTCAATGGCCATGCCTCACCTGTCAGACTTTTGACCAATGGCAACGGCCATTCTGCCAGGATATGTAACAAAGGCAGTAAGGAACAAGTGTTTGTGTTTGTCTCTCTATCTCTCTGTCTATCTCACTATGTCACAAGGCTGTGAGGTAGAAGTGTCTGTCTGTCTGTTTATCTGTCTATTGGCAATTTCACGGAAAGTGAATTTCTATTTTTGTCAATTTCCAAGGAATTGTCCTTATATTTCTCCTTATATATCAATCTATTTGTCTGTCTATTTTTTGATGCTGTCTGCTCCTGTGTCTGCTTCCTGTGTCTGGGTTTGAATGTGAGAATGTTGAGTGTGTTTGAATGTGAGGATGTTGAGGATGTTGAATGTGTTTGAATGAGAAGATTTTGAGTGTGTTTGAATGTGAGGATGTTAAGTGTGTTTGAATGCAGGGATGTTGAGGTTGTTTGAGTGTGTTTGAATGTGAGGATGTTGAGGATGTTGAGTGTGTTTGAATGCGAGGATGTTGAGTGTTTTCAAATGTGAGGATGTTGAGGATGTTGAGTGTGTTTGAATGTGAGGATGTTGTGTGTGTTTGAATGCAAGGATGTTGAGGTTGTTTGAGTGTGTTTGAATGTGAGGATGCTGAGGTTGTTTGAGTGTTTGAATGTGAGGATATTGAGGTTGTTGAGTGTGTTTGAATGCAAGGATGTTGAGTGTGTTTGAATGTGAGGATGTTGAGTGAGTTTGAATGCGAGAATGTTGAGTGTTGTCTCAGGCTTATCTCTTTCCTCTGCCAGTCACGGAGGGTTACCTGAAGACAGACGACCGCATGAGAATGGCCAGAGAGAGACGGGAGGAACGGGAGAGAAGTCTGGGTAAGGACACACACACACACACACACACACACACATACACACACACACACATATATACTGTACAGAATCAACAACACCAACACACACACACAGTGTGTGAGAACAAAGACACATGCACACCTACTCATTTACCCAACCTCTACTCTGCTGGTGTGTGTAGTTCAGGGTAAAGTGTTGGATGTTGGAGTTGGGAGTTGTGATGTCAGCAGTTGAGGTTGGAGTTGTGATGTCTGTAGTTGAGTAGATTTCTGATGTATTTATGCCTACAGTTGAATAGGATGTTTTGATGTCTGAGCAGATAAAAATTGGATCATTTCTCCACGAATTCACAGAATAGGTTCAGTGGTGTAGTTGGCAATGATGAACTGTGAATTGTGTCAGAGGTCATGGGTTGAAATCCTGATGTAAATATCATATTATGAACAAGTTCCAAGTACTCAGATTCACAGATTCTCAAACATATGAAGAGAGTAAGCTGTGTGTAGCTCAGTGGATACAAACCAAGGCTACTATCCAAGAGATTGCACAGTCAAACCAAGACTATACTGTCCAAGAGATTGCACAGTCAAACCAAGGCTATACTGTCCAAGAGATTGCACAGTCAAACCAAGGCTATACTGTCCAAGAGATTGCACAGTCAAACCAAGGCTATACTGTCCAAGAGACTGCACAGTCAAACCAAGGCTATACTGTCCAAGAGATTGCACAGTCAAACCAAGGCTATACTGTCCAAGAGATTGCACAGTCAAACCAAGGCTATACTGTCCAAGAGGTTGCAGGCTCGATTACCTTCGGTAGTGTGGTAGGCGACATGGGCAAAAATAATCTCAATTTGGATTTTTTGGGGGGGGGGATTTTGACATATTTGAAAATGTGATGTGTAATGTGTAATTCTCTGTTGTGAGTTGTGATGTCTGTGTTGTTGTCTATAGTTGTGTTGGGACTGCTGTTGGGGGGTCTGATGTCTCTAGTTGAGTAGGGATTGTGATGGGGAGTTGTGATGTGTGTGTTGCTGGCTGTATTTGAGTTGGGACTGCTGTTGGGGGTTCTGATGTCTCTAGTTGAGTAGGGATTGTGATGGGGAGTTGTGATGTGTGTGTTGCTGGCTGTAGTTGAGTTGGGACTGCTGTTGGGGGTTCTGATGTCTCTAGTTGAGTAGGGATTATGATGGGGAGTTGTGATGTGTGTGTTGCTGGCTGTAGTTGAGTTGGGACTGCTGTTGGGGGTTCTGATGTCTCTAGTTGAGTAGGGATTGTGATGGGGAGTTGTGATGTGTGTGTTGCTGGCTGTAGTTGAGTTGGGACTGCTGTTGGGGGTTCTGATGTCTCTAGTTGAGTAGGGATTGTGATGGGGAGTTGTGATGTGTGTGTTGCTGGCTGTAGTTGAGTTGGGACTGCTGTTGGGGAATTGTGATGTCTGTAGCTGACTAGGTGTTGGGGATTGGTGATGTGTGTGTGCTGCTGTCTGTGCTGCTGTCTATACTTCAGTTGGGATTTCTGATAGGGAGTTATGATGTCTGTTGTTTAGTGGGGGAGTTGTGATGTCTGTAGTTGAGTAGATGTTGGGGAGTTCTGTTGTCTGTGTTGCTGTCTGTAGTTGAGTGGAGGGTTGTGTTAGGGTGTTGTGATGTCTGTATTTCAGTAGGTGTTGGGGAGTTGTGATGTGTGTGCTACTGTTTGTGCTGCTGTCTGTAGCTGCGAGAGAGGAGGCCCTGAGGGAGAAGGAGAGGAGAGCACGCCTCCTTTATGAGAAGCAGCTGGAGGAGAGGTTCAGGAAACTGGAGGAGCAGCGCAGGAAAGAAGAGGAGAGAAGAGCAGCAGTGGAGGAGAAGAGGAGGCAGCAGCTGGAAGAGGAGAAGGTACACACATCCATCCTTTTAACCATCTATCTATGCATCCATCCACTCATCTATCTGTCTTGTTTTGTCCTCCCAGGTTTTATCTGGATTATAAGGCAAGGCTAGTTTATTTATATAGTGCATTCCATACACAAAGGAATTTCAATATGCTGCACAATAGTAAAAGTCATGTACAGTAGATGAAAGAAAATAAAGATACAATCAATAAAATGAATAAAGGCATAAAATGATTAAATAAAAGTTCAAGTGGACAGAATTTAAAAAGAAAGATGAGCGAAACAGTTGGAGAAAGCATCTGAGAACAGCTCAGAAGTTTAGATTTGAAACTGTCAACAGCAGGGCATAGTCATTAGGGGACAAACTGCCAACAGCAGGGCATAGTCATTCAGGGACAAAGCCAAGTAAGTTTGGGTGTCATCAGCATAGCCATGATAAGAGATTGAGTTGTTTGTAGTAATTTGTCCAAGTAGGAGCATATAAAAACTGAAAAGTAATGG
>PYXC01002285.1:140000-147500 GCA_015244755.2 Tenualosa ilisha | reverse complement strand
AATAGAGCATTATCCCACTTTTACATTACATGGTAGTCAGTCCATAGGTGGTTATCAGGAATTATGGCTGGACAATCTAGCAGCGGCCAGACATGGGGTCAAACTCAAAGGAGTGGGATGGGTCATGGTAACAGGGTATCAGTAAGGGTCCATTTGACAGTGCCATTGTGAGGGGGGTTCAATCACAAAGCCTCAAGGAAGGGGAGTCGGGCCTAGCATTTGGGCATACATATATGTATATAAATATATATATATATATATATTGAGAGAGAGCTGAAAGAGAGAGAGAGAGAATCTGGTTGGGTATTTTCCCCTCAGAGACATTTGACATTCCCTCCCTCTATGATCAGCTACCACAAAATGCCATCGGTGCCTTGCTGAATGAAACCTAGTTGACTAACTGTATGAACCTTATGAAACTGAGTTTATTACCTTGTCAGTCAACATAACTCTTCAGAAATGATCATCTCTGGCTTCTATTGGTGAATAGGATGTTGGTGTAAGCAAAAATAAATCAGCAACTATAGGGGCCATCATATTTTTTTATCATATCTTTTTTAGAAGGCCTAGCAACCTCTTCAACGATGACAACCTAGTAACCAACATGGCAATGGACATGATTACCACAGCATCCAACATGGCAATCACTTCAGTTACTAAAGCAACTACCACAATTCCCCTTGCAATAGCCTAGCAACCACTTAAAATGTTACTACCTAACAACTAACATGTCTAAGCTAATATCCTAATATCCAGCATAGCAACCACTACAGTTACCATAGCCACTACCATTACTATGCTACTAACAACTCCGCTGCCAATATTATAATGCAACTATCTGTCACAAAGTCCACTGCTACAAGCAACTACAGTATGCATTGCACTCGTAATAGAGCATTCCAGTCCCACCCCCTCGTGGACCTGCATATGTTTTCCCCAGTCACTTTCACTATTGAGAAATAGATTATAACCCACACTATCATAACTAGCTATGGCAGGACACATTGATTGTCTGTGGTCATAAAAACGCCACAGGTTCATATGGCATCAATCTTGTTTTAATAAAAACATCTTTTATTCACAATTTCACAGGGAAGCACTACTCTACCCAACATCCTGAAGTGCAAATCAGCATAAGTCAGCACCTTTGATTGGTGGAGGTAACCATTGCTAAGGACCAAAGACCTGTCACGTCACAAAATTTTTCCATGCTGGAAGGGAGTAATGGTGGTAGGGGAAGTAAACTGAATCACTTGCAATGACTTTTGGGGCATGTAGTTCCTCCACCCAGCGTTTTTTGGAGGACAGTTTTGGAATGAAAGTTTATGTGGTGATCATGTACCCCATACCTGGTTAGACTGAGTCGAGTCTTAAAACGCTTTAGATGACATAATAAATAATAAATGAATGATAGCAACCATATCATTACCACACATGAGACACCACATCATTACCACATGAGACACCACATCATTATCACACAAGACACCACATCATTACCACACGAGACACCACATCATTACCACGAGACACCGCATCATTATCACACAAGACACCACATCATTACCACACATGAGACACCACATCATTACCACACATGAGACTCCACATCATTACCACACATGAGACACCACATCATTACCACACATGAGACACCACATCATTACCACACGAGACACCACATCATTACCACACATGAGACTCCACATCATTACCACACATGAGACTCCACATCATTATCACACATGAGACTCCACATCATTACCACACACGAGACACCACATCATTACCACACATGAGACACCACATCATTACCACACATGAGACTCCACATCATTACCACACATGAGACTCCACATCATTACCACACACGAGACACCACATCATTACCACACATGAGACACCACATCATTACCACACATGAGACTCCACATCATTACCACACATGAGACTCCACATCATTACCACACATGAGACTCCACATCATTACCACACACGAGACACCACATCATTACCACACATGAGACACCACATTATTACCACACATGAGACTCCACATCATTACCACACATGAGACTCCACATCATTATCACACATGAGACACCAGATCATTACCACACGAGACACCACATCATTACCACACACGAGACACCACATCATTACCACACATAAGACACCACATTATTACCACACATGAGACTCCACATCATTATCACAAATGAGACACCACATCATTACCACACGAGACACCACATCATTACCACACGAGACACCACATCATTACCACACACGAGACACCACATCATTACCACACATGAGACACCACATCATTACCACACAAGACACTACATCATTATCACACATAAGACACCACATCATTACCACACATGAGACACCACATCATTATCACACATGAGACACCACATCATTACCACACAAGACACTACATCATTATCACAAATGAGACACCACATCATTACCACACAAGACACTACATCATTATCACACATGAGACACCACATCATTACCACACAAGACACCACATCATTATCACAAATGAGACACCACATCATTACCACACATGAGACTCCACATCATTACCACACGAGACACCACATCATTACCACACATGAGACTCCACATCATTATCACACATGAGACACCACATCATTACCACACATGAGACTCCACATCATTACCACACGAGACACCACATCATTACCACACGAGACACCACATCATTACCACACATGAGACACCACATCATTACCACACATGAGACTCCACATCATTACCACACATGAGACTCCACATCATTATCACACACGAGACACCACATCATTACCACACATGAGACACCACATCATTACCACACAAGACACTACATCATTATCACACATAAGACACCACATCATTACCACACATGAGACACCACATCATTATCACACATGAGACACCACATCATTACCACACAAGACACTACATCATTATCACAAATGAGACACCACATCATTACCACACAAGACACTACATCATTATCACACATGAGACACCACATCATTACCACACAAGACACCACATCATTATCACAAATGAGACACCACATCATTACCACACATGAGACTCCACATCATTACCACACGAGACACCACATCATTACCACACATGAGACTCCACATCATTATCACACATGAGACACCACATCATTACCACACATGAGACTCCACATCATTACCACACGAGACACCACATCATTACCACACGAGACACCACATCATTACCACACATGAGACACCACATCATTATCACACATGAGACACCACATCATTACCACACATGAGACTCCACATCATTACCACACGAGACTCCACATCATTATCACACATGAGACACCACATCATTACCACACATGAGACTTCACATCATTATCACACATGAGACTCCACATCATTACCACACATGAGACTCCACATCATTACCACACAAGACACCACATCATTACCACACATGAGACTCCACATCATTATCACACATGAGACACCACATCATTACCACACATGAGACTCCACATCATTACCACACGAGACACCACATCATTACCACACGAGACACCACATCATTACCACACATGAGACACCACATCATTATCACACATGAGACACCACATCATTACCACACATGAGACTCCACATCATTACCACACGAGACACCACATCATTACCACACGAGACACCACATCATTACCACACATGAGACACCACATCATTATCACACATGAGACACCACATCATTACCACACATGAGACTCCACATCATTACCACACGAGACTCCACATCATTATCACACATGAGACACCACATCATTACCACACATGAGACTTCACATCATTACCACACATGAGACTCCACATCATTACCACACATGAGACTCCACATCATTACCACACAAGACACCACATCATTACCACACGAGACACCACATCATTATCACACATGAGACACCACATCATTATCACACATGAGACACCACATCATTACCACACATGAGACCCCCCCCCCCTTTATTTGGCGCATTTTAGTCCCAGTCCTCATATTTATCCCCAACCCTCAACCCCCCCTTTCATTTAAACAAGTGCTACAGGGCTGTTATTTAAAGTCCATACAAATATGAAACAGTTCTGTCAGTGAATATAATCCACAACTGTTATGTTACTACAACATTAGTTACTACAACAACTAACAAGACAACATTGGTGATGCCTGCCCACAAAATAGCATGCTTTCCGCAGCGAATGCGTCCAAATACTATAAACAATTGGAGACTTTGCAGTTTGGACGACGATATTTCATACTAATGTAGTTTAAACTTCCATCGTACTATGGTGGTTTTTGGAAACAGTTGGATTTGGGCTGCTGGGTAGTTTGAACTTCTGTTGTACAATGGCGGTTCAATGCTCAATTGCTCATTTTGAATAAAGAACTGCATCAGTCTGGTCATTTGTCTTATGATTAATTCCCTGCTCCATTCCTCTCCTGACTATATTTGGTAGACTGCTGACCTATACTGTGGTGTGTTGACCGAAATGAAATAGAGCTGAGGGTTACGCAGGTAACCAGGGTTCTGTAAATGAAGGTCAGCGCACCACACAGCGTGGTCACCCTGGGAAGTGGCAAAAAAGAGAAACTGTCGTCGTGCACACACCCATATGAGTATACTGGGACTGAATGCATCCCTAGAGCGGGGAGTGGTTAATTTGCTAATGTTTCTCATAACAGCTCACCCTCTCAGTGAGAATGACCCATACTGTGGCGTGTTGACCATTCACAGAACCTCCTTTTTATGTTTGTACCGATGTGCTTTTGTGTGTTTGTGAACGTGTGTGTGTATGTTTGTCTATGTGCACCTGCATGCATATGTGTCTGTTGGTGTGCGTATGTCCACACCTTTTTGTACCTTTGCGCATATTTGTGTTTTGTTTTTATATGTTAATGTTTGTTTGTGTGTGTTTCCGTCCAGCTCCTGCCAGCCCTCATCGCTCTCCCTATCGGGGATCTCCCAGACGCCGCCCCCCACCCCCTCAGCCTGCATCAGGCCATGAGAACCCCACACTCACTGCCCCCACCACCCCCAAGGTAAGGATACATCACAGTCATATAAGGGTACGTCTGGTTCCCACATCCTGATAAGGACATGTCAGGCAAGGTCCAGTTCCCTGACTCTTAGAAGGACAAGTCCTGTCCCCACACCCTTCAAAGTGGCATGGCAACTGACACACAAAGAGAAGCCCCATTGGTTGCTACTACGAAAGGTTCCATTGGCACAGACACAGGCCATCCCCCACTCAAGCAGCCTGAAAATATAGCTGTGTAAGAGTTGAGAAGAAACGCATTTCTGCATAACCAGTGGAGTCACAGTAATCTGATTATTTTTGTGCCCATAAAAAGAATTCTTTTTTGTCTCTCTGTCACCACCCCCCCACCCCACCCCAGAGGGAACGGCTGAAGCACGAGAGAGGAGGGGGCTCCCCAGCAACAGGTTCCCCAGTCAGACGCCCGGAGTCCCCTGCTGGTTTGGCCCGGCGGTCCAGCTCTCCAGCTACCCCCAAGTATGAGTACACACATACACACACACACACACACACATACATACACAAACACACTACTGCCAACATGCATCACCCTTCCTTACAGATAACATTTTTTCAGGTTGACTCCTAAACATCACAAGTACCCTCCGTCTCCGATGAGGCAGCGTCCCATAGCAACCATCACTGAACCATCGTTTCCGATGACACAACGTCCCGCAGCAAACATCACTGAACCATCGTCTCCAATGAGACAGCGTCCTGTAGCAACTGTCACTGAGCCATCATCTCCAATGAGACAGCGTCCTGTGGCAACTGTCACTGAGCCATCATCTCCAATGAGACAGCGTCCCATAGCAACTGTCACTGAACCATCATTTCCAATGAGACAGCGTCCCGTAGCAACTGTCACTGAGCCATCATCTCCAATGAGACAGCGTCCCATAGCAACTGTCACTGAACCATCGTCTCCGATGAGACAGCGTCCCTTAACAACCGTCCCTGGTGGACAGAAAAGTGATTCTTCAGCAATTGGAAGCAGCTCAGAGAAGGCGGGGATGAATTCCACACCAGCCAATCAGATGCTAAATGGTAGTAAAAAATTAAAACTTTTATATGAGGAAATGAACATGTGTTTGTCATGAAACGGAAAACATAGTGTGACAACTTGATTTTCTCTCAGAATGACTTATTAAGTTAAGTAAGTAGTGGTGTGGTGGGGAGAGCAATAGGTCGCTGCGTCTAGGGACGCGCCACCAATGTTCCAAATTGGGGGGGGTGAAAGGCACAATACAGCATAACATGAGGAGAGAGAGGAGGAGGGAAAAAAGGCACTACCAGACTATTCTCCAAAGGGGAGCACAGTGTAGGGGGGCAAAAAAACACTTCAGCACACATAAGCACATATAACATAAGATACATGACCTGCAAAAGGGAAGCGAGAGCGTCTCACCGCTTTGTTCTCTGGAGGAGTTGTTTTTCCAGCGATGGCCTTGGCCAAGGCCTTTGCTGATTAGGGAGGCCGAAAGCAGATAGAATTGGGGATGTTTGGGTTTTAGGGCTTCCCATTTTCAAACCTCTCTATATCCAAACTGGGCTCCAAATATAGCCAAATCTTTTGTGATGCAGTGAATATCTACATGATGGTATCCATCACCTTGAGCTTCTCCAAGATGTGATCCATTTTGCGGTCTATAGCCACAGTCTGAGTGCCCACAGTTCCTGCAGCTCTGCCCACTGCCTCAACCATGACGGGCAGCCAAGTGGGGCTTTTGACAGCTGTTGCCGTCTTTTTCATTTCTCAATAAACCAGGCCAATGCCCAATCCAATCAGCAAGAAACCTGTAATCATGGTTTCAAATAGGTAGATGTCTTCAATGTCCTCCACGGAAAGATCTGCTAGACACACAACCCTCCACCTCTCCCAACCGTCCATCGTGTAGCCAGCTGCAAATGTTCCGGCAGGACAATCAGGTTCCCCCAAACCCGAGCTTCTCCTGGAGAAAATGGTGTCAATTGCATTTAGAGAGAAGTTGATCAAATCCATGATTTTCACACCACAGGGTATAAGAAACATGTGGCTTCTAGGCATGTAACAAGAAAAATCAGTCCTAATGTGTGAGGACTAAAACCAGTAGAGATAAAAATGAATCACAATACATATTTTGCACTGGAAAGCAGGGGCCATACTCTACTTTTGATGTGTGGGATGTAATCCTTGCCTCTAAGCCTGCTGAGAGTCGGAATTACATGGCCAGAGTCACAACTAGGCAGAACATTACAACATACAGTCAGTTCCTACGGGCAACTGAATGAGTTAACAGTAGGGATGTTAAGCACGTCTCAGTAAAGCATATCAAACTACATTCCCTGAACACTTTTTGGTTTCTTAACAGGGCAGCCAGTTTGTCAGTCG
>PYXC01002285.1:0-135000 GCA_015244755.2 Tenualosa ilisha | reverse complement strand
ATAGCAGGACACCCCTAAACCCTCACATACATAGCAACAGGACACCCCTAAACCCTCACAGACTTAACAGCAGGACACCCTTAAACCCTCGCACACTTAACAGGACACCCCTAAAACCTCACACTTAGCAGGACACCCCTAAACCCTCACACTTAGCAGGACACCCCTAAACCCTCACACACTTAACAGCAGGACACCCCTAAACCCTCACACACTTAGCAGGACACCCCTAAACCCCTCACACACTTAGCAGGACACCCTAAACCCTCACACACTTAGCAGGACACCCCTAAACCCTCACACACTTAGCAGGACACCCCTAAACCCTCACACACTTAACAGCAGGACACCCCTAAACCCTCACACACTTAGCAGGACACCCCTAAACCCTCACACACTTAACAGCAGGACACCCCTAAACCCTCACACACTTAGCAGGACACCCCTAAACCCTCCTCACACACTTAGCAGCAGGACACCCCTAAGCCCTCACACACTTAGCAGGACACCCCTAAACCCTCACACACTTAGCAGGACACCCCTAAACCCTCACACACTTAACAGCAGGACACCCCTAAACCCTCACACACTTAGCAGGACACCTTTAAACCTCCTCACACACTTAACAGCAGGACACCCCTAAACCCTCACACACTTAGCAGGACACCCCTAAACCCTCACACACTTAGCAGGACACCCCTAAACCCCCACACACTTAGCAGGACACCCCTAAACCCTCCTCACACACTTAACAGCAGGACACCCTTAAACCCTCACACACATAGCATGAGTGTGCATTTATATCTGTGAGGGCAGACATTGAGATTGAGATACAGACACACATACACATGCGTATTGTACAGATGTGCCTGCGCGCGCACACACACACACACACACACACACACACACACACACACTCTTCATGTATTCTCCTTTGTCTGGCAGAGAATTGAAGAGATTATGAAACGGACTCGCAGAGGCGACAATGACAATAAGGTAGTTTGTATATTATTATTATTATTATTATTATTATAAACATACAATACAAAGGAGTGCAGTTATTTTTGGATTTTCAAAATGATCTGAAAGACATTCTGTTACAGTTGTGATACAGCCCGTTCCCATTCTAATACACCCCATTCTAACTGAAGGTGTCAGTGTGGTTGTTCAGTTTCCACCAGCCCTCACCCTAACCCTGGCAGACAGGTTTTGTACATAAAGATGATCATAAGGGAATGGATCCCAAACTATAATAAATCCTCCAGTTGCCCATTTAATGCACATTAGTAAGTAAGCAGTGTTTGTCCTCTGAGGACTATGTCCTTAGTTCTGTTGCATTATCATGATCTGTGTTTTCATCACAGTAAAGGGATTCAATGTAATTTGATGCATTGACATTTTTGGAGTAGCTATGACACTGTTATAAAATTTAAAAAGGCAAAAATGGATTTTACAGCCCTGGTTCTGTATGTTTATGAAAATACCTGGGTAATTACTGGTTGGTAACTGGAAATTAATACTGGATCTTACCTTTTCATTACTTCATTTTAAGCGTTACCATCAAATCTCATCATAACAACAAAGTAATTCCTTATTATTAACACTGTGTTAATGCTTCATTACCACAACACAGTGTTTTATTGTTCAGAAATAACATGGAAGTTATTCAGTAATTATTCAGTTATTATCCAGTAACACAAGTAGTTATGAGTTGTTACTATGATTTTACCAAGTTATTACTACAAAACTACTTATTGCCGATTTGTAAAGTAAAGTGTTAGCAGAACATCTGTCTGTTTTGATCTTATTCAAGGTCATTTGTAATGCCTGCAGACGCCTGTAAGTCTTTGTAGGCCTTTGTGATGTCTGTAGACTGTCTCAGTCTTTCTAAAAGTCATTTATAATGTGTGGAGATGGCGTCACGGCCCTTGAAAAAGGTACATCTTTGACATTATTTTTCCTCACAGAAAGATGACGGAGTTATGGAATCCACATCTTCTTTGAACAAAGCTGCATCAACCCGAGGTAAAATCAACCACTCATGCGCGCACACACACACACACACACACACACACACACACACACTCACTCACTCACTCGCACACGCACACTCACTCACACACAAACACACACACACACTCATTCACTCACTCACACACACACACACACACACACTCACTCACTCGTTCACTCACTCACTCAATCACTCACTCACACACGCACACTCACTCACACACAAACACACACTCACTCGTTCACTCACTCACACACGCACACTCACTCACACACAAACACACACACACACTCATTCACTCACTCACTCAATCACTCACTCACACTCACTCACATACAAACACACACACACACTCACTTACAGACACACATACACACACATACATACACATACATATACTCCATCTGCTTATGATGGTCAGTGTTGTTATGGTGACATCTGTGTGTTGGATACTAAAGATTAGTCTGTTATTCGCCCTCCCACATGGCAAAAGAGCATCAGGACAGGCTGGCAACAAGTGTTCCCCATGGAAATAAACAACAGGAAGTCATGGTGACCAAAGCAACTTTTCCATTGGCCAATGGAAAGCACCCACAGGAGGGGAATCATAAGGTATGCCAGAGATGCATGTTGTCATACAGTGGACAGCTGTAGTATTTTACTGATGTCCTAATATATTAAATGAAGAGATATTACTAACACATTACTGAAGATATTCAAAGACATTACAGGAGATACTCAATAGAGAACCACACTTCAGTCTCCATACTCAATAGAGCCCACACTTCAGTCTTCATACTCAATAGAGCGCCACACTTCAGTCTCCATACTCAATAGCGCACCACATTTCAGTCTCCATATCAATAGAGCACCGCACTTCAGTCTCCATACTCAATAGAGCACCGCACTTCAGTCTCCATACTCCATAGAGCGCCGCACTTCAGTCTTCATACTCAATAGAGCAGCGCACTTCAGTCTCCATACTCAATAGAGCACCACATTTCAGTCTCCATACTCAATAGAGCACCGCATTTCAATCATTGCTCAATAGAGCTCCACACTTCAGTCATTACTCGATAGAGAACCACACTTCAGTCTTCATACTCAATAGAGCACCACACTTCAGTCTCCATACTCAATAGAGCACCTCACTTCAGTCTTCATACTCAATAGAGCACCACATTTCAGTCTCCATACTAAATAGAGCGCCACATTTCAGTCTTCATACTCAATAGAGCACTGCACTTCAGTCTCCATACTCAATAGAGCACCACATTTCAGTCTCCATACTTAATAGAGCGCCACACTTCAGTCTTCATACTCAATAGAGCACCACACTTCAGTCATTACTCAATAGAGCGCCACATTTCAGTCTCCATACTCAGTAGAGCACCACACTTCAGTCTCCATACTCAATAGAGCACTGCACTTCAGTCTCCATACTCAATAGAGAACCACACTTCAGTCTTCATACTCAATAGAGCGCCACACTTCAGTCTCCATACTCAATAGAGCACCGCACTTCAATCATTGCTCAATAGAGCTCCACACTTCAGTCATTACTCAATAGAGCTCCACATTTCAGTCTTTATACTCAATAGAGCAATGTACTTCATTCTCCATACTCAATAGAGAACCACACTTCAGTCTTCATACTCAATATAGCACCACACATCAGTTTCTATACTCAATATAGCTCCACACTTATTTTACATTCATTTTATTGTTGCAAGGTCAGTGAAGGCAATCCAAGGACAAACAACCAGCCTACAACAATCAGTGAGAGCAGTAAACCACAGGCCCTGACTCGGAGTAACAATGACAGCATAGCCACATTGCAAGCACCACCCTTGAACAATCGTGACAGTCCTGGTACATCACAGGCCCCGCCTCCGAAGATGGACAGCCCTGCCACATCACAAACTCCGCCTCCAAAGAAGGACAGCCCTGTTACATCACAAGCCCAGTCTCCAAAAAAGGACAGCCCTGTTAAATCACAGGCCCCGCCTCCAAAAAAGGATAGCCCTGTTACATCGCAGACTCCGCCTCTAAAAAAGGACAGCCCTGTAACATCACTGGCCCCACCTCCAAACAAGGAAAGCCCTCAAGAGGGCAGTAAGTCGCAGCTTACAACTCACACTGACCAGGTGAGCAGATAGTCTTCAGTGTCACACTGGCCAGGGATCTGTTTCCGAAAACCAGAGTTGCTAATGTTTGTTGCAATAAGTGGGTGTACATGCTAAGTTTTTTTCCAATCTGATTCAATTTAATCTGATTAAAGACTCACCGTAGTCCGTGTTTACATGTCTCAAAGCATTTAATACAATTGAAATAAGTTCAGGACACAACTTTGCAACACATCATTATAGAGAGGTCTGTTTCATGTTCCAGTAATAATGAGATAGCAGCTTTCACCACAAATACATTAACTTTTCATCATTTTTGGATAACTATCTGTAACGTTAGCAGATGGGTTACTTGCTATATGATAGCTAGGCTTGATTAGTAAAATAAGCAAAAATACAACATCATCTGTGATCATTTTAATAACTATGTATTGGCACTCCTACTTTTAAGTAACCTGTGTGTGTACACCGGTTTCTGTGCATCTCTACACATTTACCCCTACACATGCGCAGACAGAAAAAATTATTCCATCAGTCCAATTGCATTTTAATATGGCAAGAAATTGGATGGTTGGTGGTTAATGGATGGTACATTATCAAAAGCCAATAAATCCAATAATGTAGTGGTGCATCTGAACTCACCTAGTCCCATTGCCAATCAATTAAGTTGCTAACTGGTTAGCAACACTGGTTTTGGGAAACACCCTTGTTCAGGTGAGAGATGGTAGTCTTCATACATACTAGTCACTACCAAACTGATGTAAAATGTTTGTGTAAATTGTTTGTCGGTGAACTGTTTGTGTAAAACTGTTAACCCTTTAATCCATTAACTACATCAGTCATAAACCTAAAGCCTGTTGTTAGAGCCATTTTTGTGTTTAATTGAGAAATACATATTTTAATTTATTATTATAATTATTAAGAATTATAACGTCTAAATAAGTACTTTAATGTGATGCATCCTGTTTGGCTGTGACTAATAAAAGAGCTAAGAACGCATGGAAGACTTAGAAGCCTTGTGCCACTGGAGCGTCAGTCTTTTGACTGTCACATATGTCTTATGTAGCCTAAAGTCAGAAATCCATCTTTTGTTTGGTTTATTTTTAAGTTAACAGTATAGATACAGACATAAAGGAACAGTTGAAGAGCTTTACGTTTCTAATATGTGTCGCGTGTGAAAGCATTTCAAGTCCAAGTCTGGTGAGCCGCACTCACATGTAAGTCAAAAGACCAAAGTCAGTAGAGTAGCAGGGTGGAGTAGCAATGACGAAGCGGACTGGGCTAAGCTAGTGGAAGACAAGGTCATGCCAAGCTAGGTATGCTAGCACAGAAAGAAGACAGAACTGACTGAAAACAGCATTGATGTCTGAGAACACTTGAGGAATTACAGAGGTCGGCTGAAGCAAGCTGTCCCTGGGCCAGGTCTGATAGTCTCTCCTCACCTCTTTTAGCCTGTTAGCAACATTAGCTAGCCAGCTAGCTGATGGGGGAAAGCAAAAGTAAATAGCATTTAGAAAGTCATTGAAATTTATGCCATACGATCTTACACATTCAGTAACTCTGTTCACAAATGACTGTGCATTTATTGGTGGAGTGTAGAGGCTGTAAGGAATTTGTGGAACTGTCACAGTTTATGTGTGGACATTTGAGTTAAACGAGAGGGCAGAAATGATGCGCTTGTTGACCAAAAGAGGGCGCCAAGGGCTGTGGAAAGGAAAGGGCTGTGGAAGAGAAAATCCATGAAATGAAAGGGGAAGCTGGCACAGTTGAAGTCAAGGGCTGACATAGAAACATGGACGTAATATGAATGCAATGTTGATATAATAAAAGAGGAAGCTCTACTTAAGTTTGAAAGGTGTTGTTGAGAGTATAAATGTCTAAAAGAAGAATTATGTGAGCTGTTGAGGGAAGATGATCAGAAAGTTGATCAGGAGACATGAAAGTAGGCATGCAGAATGAAAAGCTTTCATACAAGAAACCAATAAATGGATTTCCAATGTTTAAAGAGATTCTCCAGATGAGGAAGATGAGAAAGATGATGTTTGACCTCATGATAGTGTTTCTGTGACCAACTTAGTTACAGTTAAGTAGTTAGTGGTTAGTAAGTTGTACTTCTCAGATATCTAGCACTAGCGCAGCGCAGTTGAAACTTAAAGCAGAATGTGAAACACTGTTAGCAAGAGCAGTGGCTATGAAAATGAAACACGAACTTGAGCAGGAAGAAGTGTGCTTGATAGTAAAGAAGGAACAGTTGCAGATTGAAACTGAGCTTTCAGCTTCAAATGCCAAATGCAAAGTTTATGACGAGTTTGAACTGGCTCATGAGTCAATAGATGATTTCTTAGATCCAGTTACAAGGCCCAGAGTTGGGTCTAAGTATTTGACTGGTAGATAAAAAGCTCGCCAGTTATGATTATAAGTGTTGTGGAGCTGCTAAGCCTTTGCCTGCTTTCAATCCTAAGGCAGCTGCGCCAGTTGTTTCTTCAGCCAGATTCTACTGATGACCTGTATTAAATATTGCAGCATCAAAATTAGGTCACTAGTTAGATATCCTGGAGCAGCAGTTAAGTCAGCCAATGCTTTCCAGGGTCCCTGTTTATACTGTAAGAAGAACCATGCACTGAATGAGCACAACAAGATCAAGGATCAGCCTTTTAAGGAGAGAATTGACTTCTTGATGTTGCCAGGACTTTGTTTTTGGTGTCTTACGACAGATCCCAGATCAGAGAAGAACAGTGCAGATCACAGCTCGCAGGGTACAGGTGTTTTTGGTGTCTTAACATTAGAGCCTTGCTGTGATCCATCCCTGGCAACAAAAAAGCAGTTGAAGTTAAAGATCTGGACTTGCAGCATAACGAACCAGCACTAGAACAGAAGTTCTGAGTAGTTCTGAGTATGACTTACTGCTATCCATCAAGCTTATCCTGATGTAAAGAGCAAAATTTCCAGTACAGATTGTCCAGATCACAAAGTGTCTGGGCACACACATAACTGACGA
This sequence comes from Tenualosa ilisha, assembly GCA_015244755.2. NCBI lineage: Eukaryota > Metazoa > Chordata > Actinopteri > Clupeiformes > Clupeidae > Tenualosa > Tenualosa ilisha. Next base: position 127,862 of record PYXC01002285.1, on the reverse strand, counting down.
CCTCTCATGGACTCTCAACACCACACACATCACAAAGAAAGCCCAGCATTGTCTGTACTTTCTGAGAAGACTGCGTAAAGCCAATCTCCCAACCTCCATCCTTACAACTTTCTACAGAGGGACGATTGAGAGCATCCTTAGCAGCGCAATCACAGCGTGGTTTGGCAACTGCACTGCAGCGGATTGTGAGGACAGCCGAAAAGATCACTGGAGTCTCTCTGCCCCCCCTCTCAGACATCTACAGCACCCACTGTCTGCGGAAAGCCAAGAGCATTACCAAAGACACTACCCATCCCTCCCATAGACTATTCACCTTACTACCATCTGGCAGAAGGTTCCGCAGTATCACTGCCCGCACCTCCAGAATGGGGAAGAGCATCTTCCCGCAGGCAGTCAGACTGCTGAACAACCTGTAGTGCAATTGGACTGGAATTTATTAGTAACTCAGGATGCAAACCAGTGTGTTACAGCACACTGCACCTTTATGCCTCCCGCACTTTCTTGCTGCTATCACTTATATTTATGTAGAATAGTCTTTTGTTTACAAACCATAACCCCTAGCCTTGCTGCTATTATTTATATTTATGTAGAACAGTCTTCTGTTTACAAATCACACCACTAGCCACAGTGCTCTGCTAAAAGCCATGCCCTGTCTAGCGTATTTGTTTTAGGTCACCTGTAATTTGACCTGCAAATTGTTTACAACTGTGTTGTAATGTATGTACATATGTGTACAAGAGTGTGCACATGTGCGTGTGTAGTTGTGTGTGGGAGTGAGTGGGTGAGTGAATCTGTGTAGTCCCGCAATAGTGTATGTAGGCACTATTACGTATCTGTCTTGTACATACTGTGTTTTAACAGTTACGTGTATCACCAATTGTTCCCGGTGAAACGTTGTCTCGTCTCACTATGTACTGTGTATATGGCTGAAACGACAATAAAAACCTACTTGACTTGACTTGAAATGGCTGGGACAAAGAATTTCTGGAGAGGCCACATCCGATATGGCAGAAGTGGTTAGCAGACCTTGACAAGTTGTCAGAACTCAGTGTGAGCCCTTCGTTTCAAGACATTTGTGGCAAACCATGTCTCTTTCATCAGGGAGGCCACCACAACAGCTCAGTGGAAATACATTAACACCTCTCAGAACCCAGGTGATGAAAAGACTGTACAAAGTCTTAACATGACACACACTATTGCAGATTAATGGTTAAAGAACAAATGAACATGTGTAGAAGAATCTGGAAAAGAAAATGTTTACTGTTGAGGATCTATCCAAAGCAGAAATAAAACTAATCAAATATAGTCAGAGACAACCCTGATAAAAGTTTTGCAGCAAAGAAACTACCATGTGGAAGAAACAGCTCAGTTTTCAAATTGGACCTATACAAAAAGGCGTGCTGAGAGTAGGGGGGCAATGCCTGAGGAAGCCAAGCATCCTGCCTTCTGCATAAACAACACAGAATAGCCCACTTTATTTTTCATCACATCTACCAAGAAACAGGACATAGTGGCAGAAATCTTGGCAAGGTATTGGATACCTAACAGGATACCTAAAACCAATGCAGCAGCAAAACCATGATCTCAGAGTGCAACCTCTGCAGAAGGCTCCGTGCAATGGCCAGAGAGAAAACGGCAGACATGCCACAAGACTGTCTGCTTCCTGATAAACCGGCTTTTATGAAAACAGGCATGGATTATTTTGGCCCCTCCGAGAGGACATGTCATAGCAGTGCGTATAGAAGTCAACGGTTTCCTTTGACACTGACTGGTGTATTAATGCTCTATGGCATTTCCAAGTCAGACGACAAGTGTCAGTCGTTTGCTCCAACAATGGCACGTATCTGGTTGGCGCAGAGAGAGAACTGAGACAGGTGTTGAAAGAACTGGACCAGTCCTGTATTAATAAAGCCATGATGCAGAAAGGAGTGGTGAATTTTTAACCCACCTGCTGCATCTCATCACGGCAGCATCTGAGAGTGCAATTTGCACAGTTAAAAAGGTGCTGAGTTCTGTTGTGAAGCAACAATTGTTAGATGATGAAAGACTACAAACCTTCCTGTTCGAAGTTGATAGCGTCATCAATGGGAGACCTATCACTACGAGCACAAATGATCCCAGCAATCTTGAGCCGTTGACCCAGAATCATCTGCTCCTATTGAAGAGACAGTTCAGCATGCCACCTGCCGTGTTTGCTGAAGTCTATGTGTGGCAGTGCTGGAGAAAAATCCAAATTATGGTGGATCTATTCTGGAGAGGTGGACCCAGAAATATTTAGCTTGAGCTGAAGAGAAGCTTCAAAGTTGAAGACGTTGTCCTTGTTGCTAATCCGTCCATGGATGTTGGGCAGAATCACCAAAGTCATGCCAGACTCCTGAGGGATAGTCCAAATTGCTGAAGTCCAGACACAGATGAGCACCATACAAAGACCCATTATTGAATTGTGTCTACTACAGGGAGAAGAATGAAAAAAGGGAAAGACTTACCTGTGTAGACTATGGACTGTAAATTGTATACTTATCTGTAAAAGAAGAAAAAGAGAAATAAGCTGAAGAGAAATGTGATAGAAGAATACTAATGGCTCTATGTTTAAGTTTAAGGTGGTAATTGATATGCTGAGGTCAAGTCAGTTAGGGGCCAGGATATGTTAGAGACATTTTTGTGTTTCATTGTGAGATGCATATTTTGATTTATTTATAAATATGTTTTTGAAAGAATGTTGAGTTATACCTGGAGTAATGCAAGAATTATAATGTCTACATAAGTCATTTAATGTGATGCATCCTGATTGGCTGTGTTAAAGTCAAAGTCAAGGTCAGCTTTATTGTCAAAAGCCATATGTACAGGTTGCACACATAGGATTTGAAATTACAGTGCTCCTTAGGCCCACAGTGAACATTAAACATCTTATAAACAAATATCAATATAGATAGTGACAAAGCTTAACAATATATACATAGCAAGGACAATATACACATAGCAAAAAGTACAAATAGGCTTGTATATAATACAAATAAGTGAGATACCCAATATACAGTGTGTAGCTTAATAAAGCTCAAATGGTGTCATTTAAGCAGCAGTGTCATTTGTTGTGGTGCAAAAATTCATTCAGTTACTGTACATCCAATTACTGTGAGGCAGTAAGAGAGGAACTCCATAGGAGAGAGATGTCTGATGAGTTCTTGGGAGGGGAGAGATGTTCCTTAGGCAAGTTTCCCTGAACTGGGACACTTACACTAAGAACAGCAGGAGAGGGGAGTGGTGGGTGTGGGGGTCAGACCTATGATGTGCCTTAGGTAAGTTTCCCTGGACTGGGACACTTACACTAAGGGCAGCGGGAGAGGGAAGTGGTGAGTGTGGGGGTCAGGGGGAGAGGGGCAGGGAGAGAGTTTAGCATCCTGACAGCTTGTTGGATGAAGCTGTCTTTCCGTCATCTGCTTGTGGTCCGGAGGCTCCTCAGTCTCCTTCCTGATGGCAGCAGACTGAAGAGGCTGTTGGATCGGTGGGTTCGATCACCCGCAAGAGGGCTTTGCGAGTGAGGCGGGTGTGTTAGATGTCCTGCAGGGAAGGGAGAGAGACACCCACGATCCTCTCAGCTGCTCTCACTACTCGGTGTAGCTTTTACCGTCAGGACACGGTGCAGGTGCCATACCACACAGTGATGCAGCTGGTGAGGATGCTCTCTATGGTGCCTCTGTAGAAGGTGCTCATGATGGGAGCTGGGGCTTTGGCTCTCCTCAGCTTACGGAGGAAGTAGAGTCGCTGTTGGGCTTTACTGGCCAGTGATGCAGTGTTCTTTGACCAAGAGAGGTCCTCAGAAATGTGCACACCCAGGAACTTGGTGCTACTTACTCTCTCCACAGCAGCCCCATTAGTGGTGAGGGGGGCGTGCTGCGTATGTGCTCTCCTGAAATCTACGACAATCTCCTTTGTCTTCTCCACGTTCAGGGAGCGGTTGTTGTCACTGCACCACTTGACCAGGCGGCTCACCTCGCTCCTGTAGTGTATCTCATCATCATTGCTGATGTGACCCAAAACAGTTGTGTCATCCGCAAACTTGATAAAGAGGTTGGAGCTGTGTGACGGTGTGCAGTCGTGGGTCAGCAGAGTGAAGAGGATGGGGCTCAGCACACACCCTTGGGGAGCCCCCGTGTTCAGTGTGATGGAGCTGGAGGTGTTGCTGCCAACCTGTACTGCCTGCGGTCTTCCTGTCAGTTGCACATCGAGGTGTTAATTCCCAGCCTGTCTAGTTTGAGTATGAGTTGCTGGGGGACGATTGTGTTAAATGCTGAACTGAAGTCAATGAACAGCATTCTAACATATGAGTATTCCAGGTGTGTAAGGGCTGATGGAGGGCTGTTGAGATTGCATCATTGGTTGAGCGGTTAGAGTAGAGTAGAGTTACTTTATTGATCCCGAAGGAAATTAAGGAAAGGGGGGCGACCTGTTAGACCTGTATGCAAATTGAAATGGGTCCAGGGTGGAGAGGAGAGACGTCTTAATTTGTTGCATGACTAGCCGTTCGAAGCTCTTCATGAGTATGGGGGTGAATGCAACCGGACGGTAGTTGTTGAGGCAGGATGGGGACGACTTCTTTGAGGCATGTGGGGACGACAGCCTGGCTCAAAGAAGTATTGAAAATGTCTGTGAAGACATCCCAACTCCATCCCAACGTTATAGTGTTTTCGTGTGTTTTGTTGTGTAAACAACATTGTTTTTGTTCGTCAACGTCTTCGTCATGTGAGCCTCCTCAAGGACGTACATACAGCCCGGAGTTTCTGCGCAACATCAGCAGAAACAACACTAAAAAGAACTCATACGTCGAAAAGGGCTACAGGGCACACTGAGCGGTGCGAGAGGAAACAGAAGAGGGATAAGTGCGGAGGCATCAGGAACAGGCTAGCTGCAAGCCCACACAAGCCTGCTATCCCCACCATCGTACTGTCAAATGTACGTTCGCTGGATAACAAGCTGGACCACGTACGTTTACTTCGGAATACTCTTAAGCCAGTGAGAGAGAGTTGTGTCCTTGTGTTCGTGGAAACATGGCTTAACGATAATATCCCCGGCGGGGGATAATATCTACCTGCCGAGGGAATTCACAGCCATACTACTTATTGCTGTTTATATCCCTCCTAGCTCCAACAATAACAAGAGGAGCGAGGCACTAAATGAACTGTATCAGCACTTTAGTGAGCAGCAAATTGCCCATCCAGACGCTTTTCTCATTCTGGCGGGCGATTTCAACCATGCAGACCCAAAGTCTGTGCTTCCCAAATTACAGAAACACATCAACTTTCCCACAAGGGAAAGCAACATCTTGGACAATGTTTTTACTACCCAGAGGGGAGACTACAAAGCCCTCCCCCTCCCCCACATTGGCACCTCTGATCACATCACTGTTATGCTAATGCCAGCATACAGGCCACTTGTCAAAGTCATCAAACCGGTTTGGAAGCAGGTACGTGTATGGCCAGAAGGGTCCTCAGAGGCACTGCAAGACTGCTGCTCCACCACAGACTGGGAGATATTCAAACAGGCTGCCACCCACAACAACAACACAGATCTACAAGAATACACAGAGACTGTCATTGCCTACATCTCAAAGTGCACTGACGATGTCACAGACACCAGAACCATCACTGTTCGGGCAAACCAGAAGCCATGGCTCACAGGGGAGGTCTACAGGCTGCTGACGGTAAGGAATGCTGCCTTCAGAGCCAGAGATGAGGTGAGCCTAAGGACAGCAAGGGCAAACCTGTCACGGGGCATCAGAGAGGCCAAGAGGCAGTACTCCAGAAAGATTGCACAGCACTTTAACAACAGCAAAGACATGCGGAGTCTGTGGCAGGGCATACAGACCATGACGGTGTACGAGCCAACGCGGAAGACCGCCGACAGCTCCATCTCCCTGCCGAATGAACTGAACGAGTTCTTCGCTCGCTTTGAGGCACACAATAGACTTCACCCCCTCCCGGTGACCAGGTTTTTTTCTTAATGTTGCTCTTCCTCTTGGGCCAAGAAACATATGAAATGTCCTTTGAACCTTTAAACATTCCAGACCTCTTGTGATTTGAAGCAGGCCGCATGTCACCCTATCTTCCTTATCCTTTTGACTCCTGGTGAATTTACCACACTTGCAAAATGCACCTTTCCAAACAGCAGAATTGAAAGCAACTCATGTGAAGGCCTTATGAAAAGGTGTTGTAATTGAGTTGTACGTCTACAATTAGCATCGCTGGCTCTTTAGTTGGCTACTGGGGGGAGCTCCATGTTAAAATACCCCAGACTTGCAAAGGATACCTTCCAAATTTTTGAATGGGTTTCAATTCAATTCAGTTGAATTATATTCATACAGCATACAAATAGTATTGTCTCATGGCGCTTTACAGCAAGGAGCATCCAAAAGCAACAGGGGCAACTCCCTTATATTAGTTAGTCTTGGAAGAAACCTTGGGCAGATCCACGACTCAGGGGGCTAACACAACTGCTAGGGGACATGCAAGAAAAGTACAATCAGTAGTAACCGTCATAGACTACAAGTTGTCCATGGTTTTAGCTAAGCATCATAATGGTTCCAAAATATTGTCCCATAACATTACATGGTAGTCAGTCCATAGGTGGTTATCAATAATTATGTCTGGACAGTGTAGTAGCAGTCAGACATAATGTGAAAGTCAAGGAGTGAGGTGGGTCATGGGGGTAACAATTAGGGTCCATTTTCGGCAGTGGCATTGTGAGGGGAGTGGGTCAGTCACAAGACCTCGGGGAAGGGAGTCGGTTCTGGCAGTATAGAGAAAGCAGAAAAGAGAGAGAGAGAGCTGTACGGCATGACACGTGAGAGGTTTGTGGCAGCACTTGGCTACAGCAGCATAACTAAAGTATGGTGCATGGCAACCTAGCACTACTGCAAGGATGGTCAGTGGCCACCATACCTCACAGCCGGGGGCAACAGCAGAGGCAGTCCCTCCCAAAAGACCCATAAGGAGTGATGATTTACCAGCACCATCCCTAATTATGGGGAACAGTAAAGAGGAAGGTTTTAAGTCTAGACTTCAAGGTATTGAGAGGGTCTGCTTCTCAGATTGGGGGGGGGGGGGTTGGGTTATTTCGAAAGAGAGGCACACAGTAGCAAAAAGCTCTTCCTCCTATTGTAGATTTTGATATTCTTGGGATTACAAGAAGACCAGCATTTTGGGATCTTAAGTTTCTAGGTGGGTGGTAAGGGACAAGTAAGTCTGTAATATATGTTGGAGCATGGCTATTGAGGGCTTTGTAGGTTGGAAGTATTTTGAAATTGATTGGCCTTTTAATAGGGAGCCGGTGTAAGGGAAAGGTAAAGATGTTAACGCCTTATTTTGTTACATACAGGCTACTGTTTCTGCAGCACCTGAGGTTACAGTTCTTTGCAGTACTTCTGCAATGGCAAGTAACGCTGCAGTCGTTGTTATAGCAAAGAAGATGGACAGCAGAGAGAATGGGGCGGGGCCAGGGGTCTCAGTGTTTCCACAGCAACCCTCTAATGGCCAGATTGATGGTGATGAAGTCCAGTCCATGGATGTGAGGTAGGTGTGTGTGTGTGTGTGTGTGTGTGTGTGTAGATGATGGTGGTGTGTATAATGATGGTGTGTATGATAAGTGATTACCTCTTTCTCTCACTCTTTTAGTCCCGTCTCCAAGGACGACCTTGTCTCCATTCCAGAGTTCTCCCCCCTGCAGGAGGAGGCGGGATTAACCCAAACAAACACTTCCTGTTCAAGCTCCTCCCCCACAAGAGCCCTTCTTGATCTGCTGGACCTCACTGGACATGTTGCATATCCATGTCCTGTTACAACGGCAACCATTGCTGTGTCCTCCTCGACTGTGACCACGATGACCAATCAGGCTGGTGACTGTAACCGGAACGTTGTGACATCCTCAGTCACACTATCATGTTCAACCAATGATCAGAAGCATCTAAGCCAATCTGGGCCAATCCCGTCAGTGATAAAGCCTTTAGCCCCTCCCACCGCCACACCTCTACCGGCCGTTGCCATTAAAGACGGAACAACTACAGCACTGCAGGGCCGAGGCAAAGTGGATGTTTGGTAGGAGTGTGTGTGTATGTGTGTGTGTTTCTGTGTAGGACTGTGTTGTTGTGATGTTTCTATTTAGTTCTAACATGGATAGTTCCCGTGCATGTTTATGAATAGCTGAAAAGTCGTTCTATGATGAATGAACCCAGTAAGGGTAACTAAAGTAACTAAAATATATTTCTTGAGCAAATGTATTTCTTGAAGCTGTCTTAGTATTGTGTCTACACCGCCCCTTTAATGCTCTAGAATTAGAGTACAGAATAGAGTGCCTGCACCGTCCCTTTAATGCTCTAGAATTGGAGTACAGAATAGAATTGCACAGTCCCACACCCTCAACAAATTGCCTCAGGTTCAAGAAACAAGGTTTCCCCATTAATTTTCCCCATTGATGTTTCAAACATTCCAGTTTAAAAGTGTTTGACTACGGGGTAGCTGGTGACCATGTAACTTTCTGTTCCAAGTGAAAAAAGGCAAGGTTACAAGACTGAACATATTTTTTCTCCTTAGTAAAGGAACAACTTAACACAATTTGTAACATGTGTAACCCAGCAGTGGCTCACGAGAACATAACACTGACTATGATCGTTAATCCTCCGGCCGCCATTGCTCTCTCCCAGCACGGAGAAGTTTTGTGTCATGGGAGGTCAGAGTTATAAACAATTCCCATAGCAATGGGAATTTCCGCCAATCAAAGGTGCAGATTTATGGATGTTGGGAAGTGTAGTGCTTCCCTGTGAAATTGCGAATAGAAGACGTTTTTATTGAAACAAGATTGATGCCATATGAACCCTTGGCATTTTTATGACCACAGACAATTGTTTTGTCCTGCTGTGGCTAGTTAGAAGTCTGCATTGTGTGGTTCAGATAGCGTGGGTTAGAATCTATTAATCAATGGCGAAAATGACTGGGATTCACTCTTGCCAAACCTTAAGGACTGGGATTGTGAAATTCTATGTCTTTCCTGGGCTTATTGTTTGAGTCAATTAAGACAAATGAAAGGACTTATAATTTCATGAAGAGGTCTTATCTGGCTGGGGTTTATCAAAGATTACACTAAAGATTACACACTTTTATACCAGTTCAAGAAAACTTGTAAATGTAATTTAAAATGTTTTCAAATTTAAGTAATCATGTGATCATGTAATCATGTCATATATACATATATAAAGATAATCATGTGATCATGTCATATTTACATATATAATCATGTGATCATGTCATATATACATATATAAAGTAGGATAATCATGTCTTTTGTTTTTTCCTCCACAGAACTACTGTTCAATGACTGATGACTCCAGTGTGTGTGATAGAGATGTTTGATGAATGATGTGTGTGTGTGTGTGTGTGTGTGTGTGTGAGAGAGAGAGAGAGAGAGAGAGGATGTGTGTATCTAAGCATTGAGAGAATTCTAGGTGCAGGTAGGACAAAAATTAAGGTTGTTTTTGTTCTCTTTTTTTCTGAGTCTAGTCTCTGTAAGGTTAGTGTTAGTGTATGTATTCCACCCCCCCCCCCGCCCCCTTGCCTTTAACATACCCTACAGTGTGTTAGTTTATTGGGCCCAAATCATCACAAAATCAGGAATGACTGAATGACTTCTCAAGCAAATGTAAGACGTAGAAAAGCTGACTGCTTAAGTTGCTTTTTTCGTACAGGTCAGATCTGCCCTGCAACATCTACGCAAAAATGATTAGCAGTCAAGTTTAACAGGGAAACCTTCTATAGATGCCTTGTTTAGCTATTTTTGTTAGACTAACTGATAGTTGTTCCAGGAGTGGCTAGTATGGTAAAGCAGTATTTAAAATAATATTACATACAGATTGACAAACCCATTGCATTCCTTTCACACCCCATAGTCTCCATCTAAAATGCTGTATGAAGCCGGCAGTTATTATCTAAAGCTACAGGCCTAACCTAAGGCAGCACCTGTTATCCAGACGCACAATATTTGACACTCAGTCTGTAAGCCCAGTTATTTAGACAATATTTGGCACGCTTCAGTCTGCTATTTACACACATCTCTTTCCCCCCTGGGTTTCCAATAGGCAGAATTTGCTAAAAATGCATTTTTTTGTTTGACCCTTATATATAAGGGGTGAAGCATATATATATATATATATATATATATATGTGGGCAATTCCAGTGTTATGGACGTGACATTTGCACCCTTATTGATGAACAAATGCGTCATGGAAGTGACATTGAATGGACAAGTGTTTATGGGAGATTACAGTTTAATATTATAATTTTACAGCTTTCCTAAAAGTCTAAAATCAAAATCATTACATCAATCATTACCAAGCCGGACACCTGAGTGAACACAGAAAAAAACTTTCTGAAGTGTAAAGAAGTGTAAAATTAGTGAAAAATAAGTTTTTTTTGATTGGAGTTATTTTGGGAAAACTGGCGTTATACATGTGGCATATTTGCATTGCAGATCTGACGTCTGAAGCAGGCTTACAAAAACTATACACATCAAGTGTGACTGGTGAATTTGAACCTGTAAAAACTTTTGGTTTGGTAATTTGATGCCTGGGTGGGCGTGTAGCTTTACGACTGTCTGTCCTAGAGGAGCTCACAAAACACATTCTAATAGCATTGCATTAATTTGAACAGCATTGCATTAGTATGAGACGTTACCAGTGGTACCAACATTGGTGCGCATCTCAAGCAAACCTCTCCAATTAGCCCTGCATTGTCATGACCCTAACCCTAATCCTGTCATGACAATGGAGGGCTAATTGGAGAGGTTTGCTTGAGATGAAATTCTCATCTCTCTCTTACTTAACCCTGACATCCACTGATATGGTCTATAATTACCCTGACATCCACTGATATGGTCTTTAATTATCTTCCTGAGGAATATTTGATCTCTCACAAAACTTTTGCTATTCAAAAGATTTTCAAGCTTTGTTACATTTAAAACAGGCAATGGAATGGCAGCTTCTGATGAAACGCTGCATTAGTTTTAGGGTTTGGTTTGGCTAAACATTACCTTAGTGTTAGGGCTATAGTAGGCTAAACGTTACCTTAGTCTTAGGGTTAGGTTTGGCTAAACAGGAAGTGTAATGGCAGCCCCTGGCTGCTCCCTAGAGGAGGACATCATGACTGCGTATGAGAATAGGCACAAGGAGGCCGAGTTACACACATATATTTGTGCTCAGTTATGAAGTATTCTGGATATAAGTGTGTGTGTGTGTGTGTGTGTGTGTGTGCGTGTGTGAATGTGCGCATGGCATCTTAAACTCCTAGTACATTTTTGTGTTTTGCCAAGTAGACAGCTGCAACAATTTAACCAGCCAGTAGTGATCATTAATATCACTGTTCCTCTACCTACAAATGTGTCAATGATTATCATGCATCTGAGCTTGTTAAGATCTACAAATAGACAAATAATTGAGTAAGATAGACTAGCTGATCTGGTAGTCATAGAGAAATGCTTAGGCCAAATATTAGCTTTAAATCAATATGCTGTTGGGCCAGCTGTGAACATAATGATGGGACCCCCTCAGAGTGAGGCCATACAGACAGGCATGATACTAATTGAGATGGAAGATGTGATGTAGGCCCATAGGTCACATGGACAGATGTGATGTAGGCTCATAGGTCATAGAGACCAGCCCTGTGAGTTTACTCCAATCTATTAGTGATCTGCTCAGATTTGTCTGAGTGACAGTGGGATGCTTGCTGACAGTCCAGCACTGGTGCCCTATTTTAACTGTATAATTCAGCATTTAATTAATATTGTCAGGTATGCCATATTATGTTCAGCCAAACCTACAGCCTAAACTGCAGCTGTATATCCAGTTAAATGTCTCAGGGTCCATCCAGGCCTCGGTCCAATCACTTGCTTGTATTTATGTGATAGGCCCACCAAGGCCTTGGTCCGATCACTGGGTTGTATTTATGTGATAGGCCCACCCAGGCCTCGGTCCAATCACTGGGTTGTATTTATGTACAGTACACAGCCAGTGAACCACGCCTGCGTGTGATCCATCAGTGTTCAACTGAGGTAGCTCAACAAGATCGCAAGCCAGAGCCTGGAGCTTTGTGGTGGCTGGTGTGGAGATCACAAGCCTGGAGCTAGGGTTAGGAACAAGTAACCTTTGATTATTTGTGTTGACTGGTGTGGAGATCACAAGCCTGGAGCTAGGGTTTGGAATAAGTAACCTTTGATTATTTGTGTTGACTGGTGTGGAGATCACAAGCCTGGAGCTAGGGTTAGGAACAAGTAACCTTTGATTATTTGTGTTGGCTGGTGTGGAGTCAAGAGCATCTCATGGGGAACTGGTGTATATCCCTATCTAGTGTGGGACATTTATTGCTTCATGGGACATTTACTGCTTTTTTCATCTTGTGTCTTTAGAGTTCATCACAAGTTCATTCAGCAGCATAGCCGTGGGAAACTGGAGTAGGACAGTAATTGAATGAAATTCCCTTATGATGAATAGACACATAATCACACAGTGCTTTAAAGATTGAGGAGTATCACACAGTGATTGAGGAGTGCCACGTAATGCTTTAAATGCACAAATATTGCACTAATATAGTTGAAACTTCAATAAAAACCGTGAGAGTGTGGTATGAAGTGAGACATTTAGGCATATTGAGCCCTATTATGCACACAACACAATATTTTCATACAAGCACACCGGCAGACAGAAGAACAAGACACTTTGGTTCAGTAGACTAAATAGTGAACCTGCAGCCTACTCAAACTGGGGGAGAGAATTGAACATGAGATTTTACCCTTATTCAGTTAGCGTCAGCTGCCAGTTCACTGTTTGGTCTGTGTTGGATCAGATTCTGTTCTTCTTCCTACTGACAGAACTCAGCGAGCAGTTGGGTTATTGTTGGAAAGACTATCACTTTAAAGTAACCTATCATTTTTCCCGCTGCTGTGATCATGTGGAAGAATTATTATTGTTACAATAGAAGAAACTGTTGAGGTCGAAAGGAGGGAAGACCTTCGAGTTGGCTACTGTCTTCTTCTGATCGCTGGGAGATAATCATCTTTGAAAGGATAAACTATTTAACAAGCAACTGCATTTTTCCTTATTTGTGAGTTTCATTGCTTATAAACAGAGGACAGCACATGGTTGCTTTTCTTCCCTGAAAGTTAATTATTCGGGGATATCTAAAAAGGCTGGATTCTACTTTGCCTGTTTATTGTCTATAGACATCAATCTGACCATATGACCAATTAGACCATATGTAGGTATTTAATGTTTCAAATTCATTATGTTAAATGCATCTGCATCTGTTCAATGTCCTTTGGAATGGTAGGAAAACAGTAAAATATTAACCAGCTGAAGTGCAGATGCTCCTGGCTCTTAAAGGCATTGTAGGATGGCTCTCTTTTAAAGGCGTAGGATAGCTCTCTCTTAAAGGCGTTGTAGGATGGCTCTCTTATTTGTTTATTCGGTGAAACATCCAAAACACGTTCATGATTAATTAAGTAACATTAGATAAACCCTTCTGGATGTTGCGTGGGGCTCACAGCTAAAGTCTTTCAACCGTAAAAATACCATATTGTGCTGGGACTGCCCCCAAACCAACTTGTGCTTAACAATCAAGAATAGGCGCTGCTGATCATGAAAATGGAGCCCTTAGTCTTTAAAGCTCTACTCCTGTATTTCTCCTGTACAAAAATATAAATCTAGTTCATTAGATAAGATGTCTATTTAAGCAGCTAGCTTACCCCTTTAGCCCTAGCAAGCATGCTTGACATTCTGAGATGTTGCAGAAGCAGAGGCACCTATGGGACACAGACCTCTAGAAAAACCTCATCTGTGATTGGTGCAAACCAGGTCATGTGATGGGCATTGGCGTTATCACACAGTGACTGAGGGACCTGTAGAATGTGTATTTGTGTTGTGTGATTGGACAGCAGGGTGTGTACTTGTTCCAAGACTTGCCCGGGGATGTAACAAAGCCACAGTGAACGGCAATGCTAGTGTTTGTGTTTTGATGTGGTGCCATCAGAGGTATTTGATTGGTCGGTCTGAAGCATGCAATTCCACCCTGTTGAGGGAGCCAGCCTGTTGCTTTATCAGCATGATAAACCCATGCCTGAGCAGACCCACCCTTAATCTAGACATTCAGGGACTGGCTGAATGAAGACAATTACTGCATTGACTTGTGTAGGTGATAATTCTGAATAAACAATTTCCCCAACTCTGACACTGTGGACTTGTTCATTGTGTTATTTGAAGCTGGAGATGATGTGATTGCATTTGTGATGTGTGCATAGATGTGATTTGTTGGTGTCTTCCCATTACAAAGGAAGAAACATTATTTTTCTCTGAAATAATTATAAAAATTTGATCAAAATAAAAATAAGATAAATATTCTAAAAAAACAACTAGTATTAGTGTAGTCCATGTTTAATTTAAAATAGTCCACACACCAGAGAGCTTTGGGACTCCAGGATGCCTAGAAGGTTTGGGAGTTAGTTAATCTCACTTCAGGATGCCTAGAGGGTTGGGGTTACTTAAAACATGACAACTGACCTCTACGAGAGGGAGCACGCACAGACCAAGACGGTGATTATATCCGCACAAGGAGACCAAGATGGGGATTATGTTCGCACAGGGAGACTAAAATGGGGATTATGTCCACAAAGAACAACACAAAATACACTGACAACATGTACAAGGAGGCAGATGTAATCTCTATTGATAGTTGTCGATTAAGATTGTTCACTGAGGCATGAATAATTAATTATGTTGGAGCACTGTTCACATAGAATTTACAGCTGGCTCAATCTCCAGAAGTATGAGAGAGCCAAGCAGTGCTGTAAGGCCACTAGAGGTCAGTATTTCACCACTATCCCATGTGTTTGTGCCAAAAGCTGGCTCACAAAGCCGTGCAAGTGGAAACAATTCAATTCAGTTTTATTTCTACAGCGCCTTTTACAACAGTATTGTCTCGTGGCGCTTCACAGAAGGAGCACCCAAGAGCAACGGGGGCAAGGAAAAACTCCCTTATGTTCAGTTAATCTGATAGAAACCTTGGGTTCTTGGGTTGAGTTACCTCAAGGGGCTAACCCAACTGCCAGAGGTCATGCAGAAAAATTACAATCAGTAGTAACCATGATAGACTACAAGTTGCCTATGGTTTTAGCTAAGGTTCATAATAGTTCATAATAGAGGATTATCACACTAAAATGGGTCATGGGGGTAACAGTAAGAGTCCATTTGACAGTGCCATTGTGAGGGGGGGTCAGTCACAAAGCCTCAAGGAAGGGGAGTCGGGCCTAGCATGGGCGTCCAGGAAGGGCCTCTATGATGGAGAGTCGGTCCTGACATGGGCCTCCCGTAGTGTTGGTTGTAGTCCACTCAAACAACAAAACCTCCACTGTCAAGTTGCATGAGTAGATGCAATGTCATGTGAATTCTTAATCGATTCTCTTGGTATTCATTGCTGAGACTAAGAGGTGAAGTTTCATGCAATATACTTTAATAGATCAGTCAAAAAAGTTCAGGGCGTTAGAAGAGCTTTAGACGTTCGCCATGTTTTTCACTGACTTGCGCGTATCGGGAGGCTATTTGAACGTGCGTGTGCTTGGGAGGAGTGGCACAGAGGAGAGCCAAAAATGAACCAAAATGATGTGCTATTATCTCACGTTAATGTCTCTGTGTGAGACGATGTGTAGGCCTACAAAACAAACAAATTCTTTCTGATATTACTAAATGCTATAAAGTACTTGCTGAATGCATCTACTGACAGAGAAAATGACTAGGACAGCATCTGGATCAGTCTTCTATAGGTTTAGCAGATAGACCTCACAACTCATCCTATAGCAGTATGCTTGTCCAGGCCAATTTCCTTCAGTCTGTCTGTCTGCTGACCCTTGTTAATGTGTGCGAATATTGTAATTTATATACATGGTTATTGTATATATATATATATATAGGTATATATGGTTAATTAATAAACCACATTGGCCTTAAACCAAAAATTGTGGCTACATAGGCCTTAACAATTAGTTACATTTATGCATTTAGCAGACACTTTTATCCAAAGCGACTGACATTATGTCAACTATCAATTGTTCATTATGTCAACTATCAATTGTGTCTCCCTAATAGCAACTTAAGGTTAAGTGCCTTGCTCAAGGGCACAACGGTGGCAGGTGGGATTTGAACCCACAACTTTCCATGCTAGCAAGGTTCCTTAAGTGCTATGCTACCACCACCAGTAAACTAACATATTGTGACTACATAGGCCTTAAACCAAAAACTGAAAGCAAAAAAAACAATGTGTTCCACCTCAGATGTCGGCTGTTTGTCAAAATGCAAAGCTGATTTGTCACTTCTATTTGGGGCGGTTGGCGACAGCAGGCTTGTGACTGGTCAGAAGATGGAGGATGGAAGTGACGATTCAGGAAGTGAAAGAGGAGAGCTTGAGTGTGGTGGATCTCGCCAGAGAGAGGAGTGGGATTGTATGGAATTAAAAAGCAAAAGAGGAAAAAGCCAGAGTGTGAAGCTTCTAGATCTGATTCTGAAAGAATGTGTGGAGGGGAAGATCATAAGGTGTTTACTGAGCTGATGCAGGCAGGTGCCACTTCTAGAGAGTGGCGTCCAAACCAACTCACAAAGGGTCTAAGTAAGTTAATGGGAGACAATGGTAATAACGCAGAACAATGTCAGCACTGAAGGTACAGAAGAGGAGGTAAATGGGAAAGATGAACTTACAGGTGGAAATACAGGTATTCCAACTGATGTGACTGTAGAGGCGCTGAAAGGAAATATTAAAAATGCTAAAGTGAATGAAATTAAGCCAAAGACAAAGAGAAATGGTAAAATTTGTGATAGCCTGTCTGTAATGACTGATGAGAAGAGATTGCCAGAGAAGGTGTTGGTTGGATTTATGTGTTATGAAGTCAAATTGTATATCCCACCAACACTTTGCTGTTCTAAATGCCAACGGCTTGGGTTGGTAGCAGCTGTATGCAACGGCAAGATAAGATGCAGAGAACATGACACAGAGTCGCACTGAAAGAATAAAGATAATTGTGAAGTCAGCTGAAAAATATCTAAGAATCAAAGGATTACTCTGGCAGTAAATAAGATAGTCAGTCTTCTCAAGCTATAATCGGTCTACTGCTGTTAATTATATTACAATTGAATGCTGGAGGCTTGATTGCTAAGAAGTACATAGATAAACTAAAAGAGAAACCTAGCATAATTTGCGTGCAGGAAACTTGCCTGAATTAGATTTCACAATTAGGGGTATTACAAGTTAAAAGGGACAGAGGAAATGGTAGAGGGGAGGAGTTGCAACTTTTACTCCAAATGGATTTAGTTCTTGGGGTTAATAAGAACCATGAGTCAACTGTAACTAAGACGTGGAATTAAAGAGGCCTGTAGATACAGTTCATTATTGTACTCCATGTGCTTAGTCAGATGAAGGTATTTTGGACCTAACCCTAACCCTTTAGGGCCGTAATCACACAGATTCAAATGGTTCTACTTGTAATAGAAGAGTTTATGGAAAATAATTGTTTGTTCTGTATTAATAATAGTGAAGATACATAATCTAATGGTATGAGCAACACAGAATTTGTCATCTATTTGACATTTTTATCAAGTACACTACAACTACAATATGTAGTGATGATGATGATGATGATTATTCTTATTATTATCTTGTTTTGATCCCGTGAGGGAAATTTGGTCTCTGCATTAACCTAATCGTGAATTAGTAAAACACACACAGCACACAGTGGAGTGCAGTACATGCTAACCTGGAGCATTTGGCTTCCCGCTATAGCCGTGCCCCTGGAGCGGTGAGGGGATAGGTGCCTTGTTCAAGGGCACCTCAGCCATAGTCCACAGGTCAGGGATTGAATACTTCAACCCTTCGGTTACAAGCTTGAGGCCCTACCGGTAGGCCATGGCTGCCCTGTAATTTCACCTGGGCGTGGCAACTTAGTAAACGTGCTAGTTGGGTGGCAAGAACAGCGTATTCTTCAATGGGACTGAATACCATCACTATTAAACTAACCATTCATGTCAATCTAAGATAAAAAAAAAAAAACCAAACACTCTGTTATCATGATCTTGTTAACTGAGATGCAAGAGCAACATGCTCACTGCTCTACATATGAGACTCCACCACTCTGATCCCCATTGTGCCCAACCTAAAGCCTTTACAACAAACACAGTAGGCCTCACTGGCACCATTGCATTCATTTAGTTGTTTGGATTACTCATCCATATTAAACAGAGCTGTTGAAGATTTTGGACACTACACTGGCTAAGGCTACTGGCCTACAGTCATTGACACTTCCAACCTTGCCTGACTTGTCCTTGATGACCGGCACTAGAGTAACAGACAACATGGATCCAGGCAGCCGTCCATGAGTGCTGCAGCCTTAGGGCAAACTAGAGATGCTCCGCTGAGATGTGGTCAGATCCACTTGCTTCATTATCAGCCAGCTGTGCTAATGCATGATGTACTTCACTGAAAGTAATAAGTGTGTCCTTGTTGGAGATATTACTCATTTCATAGGGGTCACTCTTCACACAGTTACATAAGGCAGAGTAGTGTTGCCTCTACAGCTCAGCTATATTGTCACCCACCGAAACACCCTCTATGACACCAGGAAGTGAGGTATTTGTCCTGTTCAGAGCTGTCACCTCCTTCCAGAAGCTAATAACATTGTTACATAGAAGTTACCTAGGCTCTCATGGACTGTTCATGCTTGTCAATGTAACAGATTGCATATTTGTACCTAGCATTAGTAAGCTTTTTATACTCCAGAACAGGCCCATTCCTGGGTCTGCCTGTCTGTACCCATGCTATAAAAGCCTCCTTAGCTTCTGCATGGTAAGCTGCCACATATCTATTCCATTCTGGCTTGATGTTATTAGGCTTTCCATTGTAGCTACCTACTGTCATACACAGCTTCCACAATACAGTCCTACATGTCACAAATGGCTTCACAATGAGAGTTGTCCTTACAGCCCACATCTCCAACCAGCACTTGGCCTGGCTAGGCTATACCCCCCCCTCCCACTCTTCTGATGTTTGAGGTGTCACTGCAGTACTGCTCTGCTTGAAATGTTTCTCTTCCCAAGAGTTTGTTTCCTCCATTTTTTGGTCAAACACAGGTGTTTTGGTGAACTAAAGAACGGAAAAGGCTGGGAATTAACTCGTTGGCTGTCAGCCGTTTTCAGATAGCCCCATACTGTCAGCGTTTTTTGAGCATTCTGACAGATTTTTCAAAATTGTGTTCCATGACTATCTACGTAAACACCAAACTACCAAAAGATAGAGTAGGCTCTTTTTTCATCAGGAAAAAAAGTTCCCTGTAAATAACAACAGGGATATAATTATGTTTTAATGAATTGGCTAGATTTAGTCCAAGCTAAGGCTCTTAGGATATGGTAAATGGACTGCATTTATATAGCGCTTTTCTACTCCTACCAGTGCTCAGTGTCTGTGTTTGCGTAGTGTAACAATGCTGACTGTTAGTGTAGATGTAGGACAGTACTCAGGCAGGATTCACTCCGGAGCTCTTTATTCTGGACAGAAATATTTATGCACACAATGAAAACAATGTACTGCAGCTGCGTGTTTTCTTCCAAAAGGGAAAGTTCTTGCTCTCAAACTAAACATACCTTCACTTTTGTCTGTGATCGTACAGTGGGATGTTTCGCCATTTGCAGCAATGTCAAGAGCGGAGCTTAAATGTTTCCACAACACACATGCTAACATTCTAACACAACATTGTACGACTAATTAGCAAGACATTCTAAAACAACATTCCATTGCATAGACACCAGGAGTTTGAGATTACTCTTAAAAACATCACTCGTCATATCGTATACATTACATTTAAAACAGGTCTTAACAGAAATCAAATTCACATTCACGCGGTGAACGACTGAACCTCGCGGTGGTCAAGGGGCATAAAATGCGGCTATCAAAGACAAAATGCTCTCATCTACTCAAGCAATGGAGATACGTAAAAGTTCTCCAAACAGTGTTTAACCCAAAACAAAACGAAGCCTACCTGGACAGAAATATTTATGCACACAAAGAAAACAACGTACTGCGTATTTTCCTGCACACAGAGAGTAAAAGGAAATCTAAACTTTATAGGGCAGAATGGAATCACAACAAGCAAGCCATACAGTAGTGCGCTAGCAAAGACTGACTAGCGGTACTTCAACGTGGCCAAAAAATCTACACGACAATAAAGTTACTAATTTCAGGAGAAAATCATTTACAATTACATAATTACATAATGCTAGCACTTATGACCACATTACCAGTCAGAGACCTCGGTATGCATAACTTCACTATATTACAAATCACAAATATTAAGACTGCTGTACAACATTGTACTTAATTCCAGCAGGGAAAGTGCTTGCTCTGCTGTGATAAGTGCCGTGCGCAAAGAAAACTACGTATGCAGCTGCAAAATAAGACCACCAAGAGGCGCCAAAAACCATATACATATGAAACGCACATCTATTTTGCAGAAATTCAGGTTTAATTCTGACTCTGTTACAGTAGCACACTTCACCAGATTGCTTTGAGTGGCGCCATCTACTGTTCGACCAAGCAGTCCAGTCTAGCAAATCCTTAGGCATGCTTTTCTTTTGATAACATTACTGTTAAAAGGACACCGTATATGTCAAAAACCTCGTTTTTACAAGATTTCTGGGTAGTCAGGTTATATTCTGTTAGCTAGCAAATTTCTCATGACTGCCTACAAAGTAGCCTACTGTCTGCTGACGAAGCACTGATTTTAAAATATTATTGAAAGACAGACACAGTGCAGCTGGGAAATCCTGCCACTGAATTCAAAACAATGTTTTAAATGATTTACAAAGCCTGTACAATGGACTAGCATGTTGCTAAAAGTACATACAGTGGGCTGCTGAAATATACCGGCAAACACAACAAAGCAAGTGGACGAACTTGCATGCGTGAGTTACATAAAATTGCTGAGGTGCATTTGTTGCTGTGACGTGTGCCTAGTGGCTCTGCAGGCAGATATTATTGGGGATAAGTCTGCAAAGTCACATTGCACACTCCTGTACAGTCCCAGATAGCAAAATAATGGCCCACATTTGGCCCAAAACTGGGTTGCCATTTTGGCAAAGTTTTGGCACGGCACATGGCCCTATTTTGGTCCAAAATAGGAATGCCAAAATAATAACCAAAGGAGGCCAGAATCAACCATAAACTTGCCCAAAACCCACTATGGAACTCCAAATGCTACCCAGAATGGAACCATAACTATGCCAAATGATGGCTTATTTATTTATTTGTTTGTTTGTTTATTTATTTATTTTCATTATATCCTAGCACTCTATGCTCATAAGGTTATATTGTTATGTTAAATGAATTATGTTGTAGTGTCCAAGGCTCATAAGATTTTATTGTTAAATGTATATGGTATGTGTCTATTTGTAGAAAAAAAAACAAGATTCAGTTTCACTGTAATTAATTTTTTATTAACTCTGGCAAACCAGACATATGCTATAACTCAGCTGCATCACTGACGCCTATTAGTCTTTTTTAGTAAACCATAACCATGCCAAAGTTTGGCCAAAGCCAAAGATGTATGCCAAACCACAGCCAAAATGTTTGCTATCTGGGGTAGGTGGCGATATGCACCACAGAGATGTTACAGTAAATCAAGAAGAAGAAGAAAACGAAGACCCTTTTATTTTGATACAAGTTGGGCGGAATCGTAGACGGAAGTTGGACTGTCTGCTCCCTGACACTGCAGGCCTCGGAACGCCGTAAAACATTCTAAAAACAAGAAGATTTTTTTTAATGAAGTAGTTCGATGATTAATCAACTGCGTTAGTTAAAGTGTAATGTGGATAAATATGTCAAACTGCGGTTGATTAAGACATTGATCTTAGCGTTATATCGTATCAGACAACTTCACCTCGATTTATATAACTTGGCCCAAAGGTGAGTAGCTAACCTATCGTTAGTCGCCAGTACCTTAGAACGGCCTAACGACAACGTTTTGTTATTTAATGTTATGTCAAGCATATTATATGACTTAAAGTGGTTATGGTGTTAGAAACGTCAAATATAATTTATCAGAGTTTAATGTTATTGTCTCTGAAAGTGTATTCAAACAACGTTAGTTTTGTCGGTTGAAGTAGACCTTACCGCACGATAGCTAACGAAAATGTTAACCAGAACTTATTCATGTTAGCTAGACAGTTGAAACTGGCCTTGCTGGTGTAGATAGCTGCCATCGTATCCCTTTCTTAATGCACCAATGTAAACGTCAGATATAATGATGGTATATGAAACTGCATATGTATTTGAAGGCTGTGTTAATAATGTCGGGATTTGAATATGCCAGCTTGTAAAATTCGTGCAGTGTGGCGAAACATACCTAGCTAGCTAGCGATAGCTAACTTATAGCGCATTCCATTTGCAATCAGAGTTTGGTTTAGTAGTAGTAGTCGTCCAGCTCAGGAGCAGGAAGTGACGCCATGCCATAGATAGTAAAAGAAGTGGACGGAGGAATCACGTCGATCACAGTAGTAGGTGGCAGGGAGGTGTTGAGACCGAATTTTACATTTTCAGCTAGGTCCAGTGTCAACTGCGCATACTCCTAGCATACATAGTCACGTGGATAACACGATAATTTGGCGAGTAGATGTAGAAACAGAAATAATGACAAATATGACAGACAAAATTCTTCTACTGTCTGTGAAATGTGACCGTCCTTAAGTGCTCCTAAGCATTGTGTTTGTTATTTCGTTATGTATATGTGACGCTGACATACATGGACTTTCAAAATCTGGCGAAACACTACACTAAGAAAGTACAGTAAATTCCCTCATGTGCGTCACCAGCCGTCGCTGAATTTGTGTCGTCAGTATTATCATAACATAAAAGTTTCTTACAAGGCAATAACATGACTCAGGAGATCATGGCGCCGATATGCATTGTTGTGTTGTGTGCTCCAGTGTACACCAACTCCAAAATTTAGGTACCGGGTGTTTCACTTGTGGAGTTATTTGATTTTGTTGTGACGCTGAAATGAATTCCAGCCAATGAAACGTTAACGGCTAAAGGGCCCTTTCCGGGTGGAACCAGCCGGGAACAACCTCCATTGGGTGTTTCAACTTCCGCGTGTACTCCTACCCCCTTGCCCCGTGCCCACAAACTGCAGCACTCAGGACCCCGAGTTCACAGTTCAACGTTTAAAACAGCCCATAAACTTAACGTGACAACAGCTGCAAACATAGCTAGTGCAATCTGCAAAACTCCTTTAGAACTTTGGGTCCATCAGTCGTCTCTGGTGAGAGCAAAGCAGCTTACGTACTTAACAAGTTAAGTTACCAATTTGTTGCATCGTGCACTCATCATCCAATAAATTATCCATTCACAGACATTTGAGTTGTGAGTCAGCAAGTTATGTAAAGAATGCATTTCACTTTCCGTGGACTTGAGCTGTATTTAAAAAAAACAAAAACACATTTGTTATATTGTAAGCGTTAGTCTAATGCAACACGGATCTCGGACTGTTCAACACGGATCTCGGACTGTCTATCTGATATATCTACATGGATGAAAGGACATCATCTCCAACTAAATCTCTCCAAAACTGAACTGCTGGTCCTCCCAGCCAAACAAGCCATACACCACAACATCAGCATCAAGATCAACTCCCTGTCTGTTTCTCCCACCAAAGTGGCAAGAAACCTTGGTATCATGATCGATGACCAGCTGACCTTTGCAGATCACATTGCCTCTGTGGCTCGGTCGTGCCGTTTCTCCCTATTCAACATAAGGAAAATCAGGCCGTACCTAACCCAACATGCACCCCAGCTCCTGGTACAGACCCTGGTTATCTCTCGTCTCGACTGCAATGCCCTCCTATCAGGTCTTCCAGCCTGTGCAGTGAGACCACTACAGATGATCCAGAATGCAGCTGCACGTCTGGTCTTTAACCAGCCAAAAAGGGCACATCACACCTCTGTTCATTGAACTCCACTGGCTACCCTTGGCTGCTCGCATCAAATTCAAGGCGCACTTATGGTGGCCTACAGGGTGATAGATGGCTCTGCTCCCATCTACCTGAATATTCTCCTAAAGCCCTATGTCACTGCCGACCACTACGCTCCTCTAAGGAACGTTATCTAGCACGGCCAACACCTTGTGCAGGTCAATCCAGACTCTTCTCATGTTTGGTTCCACGCTGGTGGAATGACCTTCCAAGTGCAACCAGATCAGCTGATACCCTCTCCACCTTCAAGAAACTCTTGAAGACCCAGCTCTTCCATAAATATCTCCTGGCATAAATTTTGAGAATGCACTTAGCAACTTATACTTAATTTCTCTTTTATACTGCAGTTTTTATTGCACTATTGCACTTTCAACTCAAAATAGTGCAGTTCTAGGTTAGCAATATGCACCCTTTGTTAGTTTCTTTGTGTTGTAGCTTGAATGTTATCCTCTTTTTGTAAGTCGCTTTGGATAAAAGCGTCTGCTAAATGCCTAAATGTAAATGTAATGCACATACCGTTAGTGAAGTTTCTGTTTACTTCAGGCGTTTGTGTGTTACAGGCTGTTACTGCTTCTAACCACAGAAAAATAATTGTAACGCTTAAACAACTTCTAATTCCACGTGTTGCTGTTTAATTAAGGTGATGCACTGCTGTTATGCAAAAGTTACCTATGAGGCAGGCATTATGAAGTATCATGACATTCTTTTGATGCAATTTTCGGCGATGTTTTCTTTTTTTAAATAATAAGACAAAGTTAGGGCTAAAACGATTACTTGAGTAACTCAAATAATTAAATTACAAAAACTGTTCAGAACAACAACAACAAAAAAATCCTTGCTTTGAGGCTGCTACCATTCCTACAAACAAATCCAACAAACTTTAGTCTTTTAAAAAAGTCTCTGGTACAATATCGCTTGTATTTCGTAGCCTACAAACAAGCTGAGTGGTATTATTTCTATTAAGATATAAACCCGTATGATTTCTTTTAAAGTCATTGCGCACCAGAAAGACTGCTGAAGGACACTGACTGTCCGCTACAGTCTTAAGACTGTCTACTTGAGTTTCCTGCATAACTAGAAAATTCGTGCTGCACCCGCGATTAGTGGTAAATTGTTCTGCACCTGCGTAAATGTACCTCTGGCGTGCAATAGCAAAATTCATCTTTTCAGAAATCTTCTTCGAACTTATACTGTCTCTGACTGTGTTTACAAGCACCACATTAAATCCGATTAAAAATACCCCATGTATCCACGCCATCCGATCAGATTCCGCTTGATCGGATTGAAATTTCAGTAGGATTGCGAGAGATGGTGTAGCCTTTTGATAAACCGATCCATGGGCATGTAAATATGCAATCGGATTAATGGACTAGATTTTCCTGTTGCTGTGTAGGGATAAATGCTTGGTGATGCAAATATACGCACAAATAGCTTAAAAGTATTAGCGGCACCACAAAGTTATAGAAATGACCGCAGACGAGTTTGTATATTTTTACTTTCTTACTATACAAACGTAGTTAGCAGGCAAGAAAGTAACCTACATACTTCCGTAGGCTGCTAAGTGTGGTTTTAACTGGGTGCTACCTTGCTAACTTTAACATTAGCTAGCCAAATGGGTGAAAGTGAACAAATCTGGAATGATGTAAGCGGCGGTCTCGTAATCTTCATGGAGCACAATACAGACCTTGTATATCAAGTTCAACGAGTTCATTTGTTACAAAATTAATTTAATCAGACTAACTTCAATCCAATCAGGAAAAAACTGTGCATGTAAACACGCTCACTGATAACTTCTGAGTTCAGTAGCAGCTAGTGTTGCCAATTCTCCTGCATTTGGTGTGACACATAAACATCCCTCTTCAATCTCAGTTCATACAAGAGCTCATGTAGCCTGAAGAATAGCCTATAGCTTTAAAAAGGAGAGGTCTATATAGCCTATGTGTGTAATCTTAGCACTGTTATCAACACATTGTTCCTGGCTGGTTAATTAGTGAGAAGGACTATGCTACATTGATTATTTACATGCAGTTTTCTTTGACTAACCTGTAGTGCTGTGATTTAATTTCTCCCGTAATATTTTGCACAGTGCACTTGCAGACATTTCACTTAAGCACGGCATGGAGTAGGTTATGAAAGAAATCCAATGTGCATGGACACTGCTGCATGCATCGCGCTGAATAGCTACGTTGGTCTTAATGAACAAACTTTCAGTTCTCTGCTTCTTAATTCATTGACAAATTCCCTGCATTTTCAGCATTAGCACTGTGATGATTTCATGGATAATATAAGAGTTTACACAACGCACTTGTGGACGTTTCATTTCCATGGCATGGAGAAGGCTACACTCTGCTGAGGTGGTAAAAATAATAATAAAACAGATGTGCCTAACTGACCCTGTGCTTCATGCATCACAGCCAAATAGGTTCATAGCTCTTTATGACTGAGCCTTCAGAATTGGATGAAGACAAATCCACCAAGCTTAAACCGAGTTAATGCAATGACCTTATCAGTTATGGCAGTTATTTCCTTTGGTTTCATTTGCTTTGTGCTTTGGCCATATGAAATTAATCTTAAGTGGCAAGCCAAGCGGCCAGTGAGGGTAATCCCCATTGCTGACGTGCCCCAGCTCGCTCGGCCAAACCAGGGGGCATTGGCCACGCTTCCCAAACCTCTCAAATTCAGCACTTACTGTCTATGGCGATGTTGGAAAAACCAAGCTCACGGTGGGCGTTAAAGGTAGAAAATGTGTACATTGAATGTTTCATGAGGAGGGCAACGTTACACTGTATTGGCGACATTGCAAAACTGAGCTGGCCTACCATTAAAGAATGTCATTGCTTGGACAGGAAGCATCCGCACATTTACAGCATTTCTCCAAGCCGAGCTTCAGAGTTGCCTAAAAGCTGACGCTAGCCAATTTACGATTGCTAAAAGCTAATATGAACACTAGCACTAGTTAGAAAGAACAGTAGGCCTATTTGTGATTATTTGCAGCCTGTTATGAGTCTATAGTAATGACTAAGCATGGTGTTTAAAATCAAGATGTCATCCACTCCTCTCCCTCCCGTGCGCATGGATGCGCATACACGTGCATACACAGACAAGCACTGTGTGTGTCTCCCCATCTTGGCAATGCATTTTTATTTTCATTTTCATTTTTTTATTTTATTTTTATTTTATTCTCAGATGATTTGTTGTAGGAGATACAACCCTTTCCTTTTTAAAACAAATGGCCTTTATTGCGAAGTTGTTTCATAGTTTTTAATCAGAGAGCTTTGATCTGACAATTGGTTGGAGTAAAAACCATAGGAATTATAGCCAGTTGCTTGGTCATTTTAACAGGCCTTTCACATTGCCTGACTCACTATTGATGTGGTTGTTTAAAAAAAAAAAAATCTGATTACTTGATTAATCGATGAAAAAATCGACAGAATACTCTATATTGGGTAGTTGCAGCCCTAGACAAAACGTCACAGCGTGTTTTTAAATGGAACAGATCCAGCTCTGTTTTTGTTGTTTTTAGTGGAGGTGATGTCAGTCTGATCTATGAATATCAGTTGCTGTGACAAATGGAATGTGCTATTAGTTCTCTCATTTGACACGTCAGTCAGACTGGCCTACCCATTTCTGTAAAAGAGAGGAGCCTTAGCTTGCAACTTTCAACACTTAAAGCAACACTGTGCAGTTTTTGGTGTAACGCTTGTTACAAAAGGCTACTAAAAGGCAGACTAAACCTTCCAAACGTTTTCCGTTGCCACTGCTAGAAAATGTTGATTGGTATTTGATGGCAATACAGTCAATGTCATGCTGTAACTAGGTTTTCTTTTATTTTGTAGTAGTGACCTGAACTACATTGTGCATGTTCTGGCTTGTGGGAATAACACTGTTTATCCAGCCTTCTTATGACTATGTGCCATCCAAATTAGTTTGGAGGTGGTACCAAAACAAGTTGTCTGATAAAAGGATACTTCAAGAAGTTACATAGTGTTGCTTCGATGTAACTTCAATCTAAAACATGCTTTGAAGGGAGGACTGCCACGTCATGCTAGTATTAACATTTAACTGCAGGTGTCATTTATCTTCTGTCTAACTTTGTAGCCATTTTTCCTCTGCATAGCGGGCACCTGAAGTTGAGTCATGGTGAGACCGCGCACAGGATCCCCTCGAATGAAGAACAGGTTGAAAATCTCTCTTACTCTTCTTGTCTCTGTTCTTGTTCTTGTCTTCCCTAGTTTTATGATTGTGTTGTGTAAATCAGATTGTTGTTGTCGTCTTCCCAAGTTTTATGATTGTGTTGCAGACATCAGATTGTTGTTTGACTACAATGCAGATTGTTTATTAGGGGCTTTAATAAATGTTTTGAAGTAACAGATAAAAAGACGCTCTGGTAAGTGACCCACAGGGAAACCATGTGACTGATAAGTAATTTTAAGCTCTTAGGGTATCTCAGCGCTCTCTATCAACTTGGATTTGATTGGTCTGCTGCCTCCACATCTTGCAACAACTTGGATTTAGATTTGCTTTTGTGGGTTATGTGTTCGATACAGTACTGTGTTAATAAGGTAGTCTGATGTATTATGTGTGTTTGAAAATATACTCTGATGTGTTATGGGTATGCTAAATCACTCTTTGTTTGATAAGATACTCTGATGGTTCTGTTTGTTTCCCATCAGGTCCTACATCAGTAACTACAGCTCTCCGGACAGTGGAGACCATCCTTCCGCATTCCGGAGCAGTAGAGGGGGCAGCTCTGGAAAGGCCCCACCCAGCTGGAGAGAGGCTTCTAACAGAGGGCGCAAGGCGCCTTACCCAGACAGATGGACTGCGCCATGGCAACAGAAGAGCCCCCAGGGCCGGGACCGAGGACCATCTCCCTGGCAGTCCAAGAGCCAAGACGGTTACCTGGGATACAACTCCCAGTCCTCTGATACCCATCATCACTATGAAGACCCAGTACCTAGAACAGGCCCTGACCAGCGCAGACCTTTATCCCATGAACCTGGCCTGGGCCGCCCATCCCACAGGCAGTATAATGGAGCACATGCACCTGGTTCAGGCCGGTCGCCCAACAGACACTATGACGGAGGACTTCGCAGGTTTGAGTCTCGACCCCACGCTCCTGAGCACCGGAGCCACAAGCAGGTCCATTCCCAACCCCTAGACCAAAGGAGTTCCTACCGGCCCCCCAGACAGGAGCAGCGGCCTTGGGGAAGGTCCCAGTCTCCCAGCTATGCCTCCCGTCCCCTGCCCAAACCTCAGCACATCAGCCAGGCTGAAGACAGAGGCCGAGGCAGAGGCCGGGGCAGAGGCAGAGGTCGCCGGGGCGGTGGGAGTTCTGGAAACAGCTATGAAAGTGAGGCATTCTGGAGTGGCAGGGGCTCAGACACAGGCTACTCCTTCTCCAGCCCAAGACTCCACCACCCACAGCCCCAAAATGGTGAAGGCCGTTGTCACCCTCACTCCCCCTTAAGAAAAGAACGGGAGTTTCACAGCCGAGAGAGGTACCGGAGTCCTGAAGTTGTGCAAGCTGGGTAAAAAAAAGTCCAAATTAAGGGGTGCAATACTCAAGCTTGTTCCTAAAAGGTTCTTAACCAATAAAGAAAGAGAGAATGCACGATGTGAATCAAGTGCGAGGTGAATAAAATGTAGAAAATATTCACTGTGCAGGAAGTGGAAAATGTTGCCACACATTCCCAGAGCTCAATCAAACATAGTCATGGCATTACTGGGGTTTATGTTTTCTTTTTAAGCTATTCTTCCAGAAGATGAGATGTTAACCCTGTAAGTGGAGCGGTTCATGCCACATAAGCAAAAACAGACCCTTTGCTGCTTTCATCAAGTCATTTGATGTTAGGATGCTTACAGGAAATGAAGAAGTTTGAAGCTTTACACTAGTTTAAAGAGATGTTAAATATCCCCTCACATCATGCTAACGCAGTAACCCAGTGGGAGGTGTGGAAGGCAGGCTGGGCCTCAGCCTCTGTGTTAATGATTGCTATGACCTCCTCCCCCATTGATTGATTGTTTTGTTTGTAATGGATGTGCAGGTGGTCTTCATCCACTGAGAGGGATTGCAATGACGGGAGAAGCCGAGAGAGGGAGCGGATTGGGTCAGGCCGTCATGGAAACGAGCCAGAGCACTGGCCCCCCCCTAGCTCTTCCCAGTACCGGCCCCCACCACACAATTCCTCCTCTTGGAAAGCTGGCCCGCCCCTGGGGCTTCGCCCATCAAAGCCATCAGCTGCTCGGCGATTCCCGAGTCACCATGTGCCGAGAGGCCCCGAGAGATTCCCGAGTCACCATGTGCCGAGAGGCCCAGAGAGATTCCCGAGTCACCACGTGCCGAGAGGCCTCGAGAGAAGAAGCTCTGGGTACAAGCAGAAATATCCAGAAATGCCCGAGCAGGCTCGCCCACCCCCGCCTCTTTTCAAGCATTTTCGACAGGAGCAATCACTTGTCCCTCCTCCAAGAGGCTTTGGGGGGCGTGGTTTGTCTCTACGAGACAAAAGCCGTCTGCTGAAAAACCGGAAATTTCGTGAGGAATCTGTCGCCCGTTTCAAGATGCTTCCCCCTGCCCTTGCCTCCAGGGGCCGTCCCGCCTCCCTGCAGACCTGCATGGCCAACAGATCGGCCCCTGGTAGGCTGCCGCTGCCCCGGCACCAGGAAGCAGGGCATCATATGGCTGCCTCAACCAGGAAGTTGCCCAAAAGGTCAAGTCCCTCCAGGAAGGCCGGCTCTGAACACAACCCAGCTCCTGAGCACCCTGTGTGCGATGGCGATCAGGATGAGCACAGGTCGCCCCAATACCGGCACTCCTCCGGCCGCCACAGGTATGGTATCCCTCCCTAACCCCCCACCTTAACAGCTAACAGACCGTACCTTTGGTCTTGGTCCAAATCCTACCAATGGCCACATCATGCAGATTGGCTTCCTGATCTACTGTCTGAATATTTAATTTCCTGCCCGTGGCGCTGGCTACCGTAAATTTTCAGATGCTTTACTGTGTACAGCAACTAAAAGGTTGGGATGCAAACGGGAGTAATGTGGGAAACAGGCCGTGTTTTTAAATGATAAGCTGTGAAACATGGTGATAACCAGTGAATTTGAAGATGGAGAGTGTGGTCATCCTTGATGTCATCAGTCGAGTTTGGGTCTAGAAACACTTACCGGCAACTTGCTATGGGAGATGAGGGCAATTTGACTGTCCAACATAAGCAGAACTACTCTCTCAGGTGACTGCAAGCTCAGAAGCTGTTATGTTTACCCCTGCGATAAACTCAGGTCGGATTGGGATTGCCAGTATCCCCCGATGCAACTGTATAAGACCTCTCCAGCCAGTGCTCTGGAGGGCAGAGGAGAGAACATATGAAAACTCTTTGTGGTGTTTTGTATGAGGTTTCATCTTAATCTACACTTGTTACCAATTCAAGAACAGCATTAATCCTACATTGGACCTCGATAGTTTGGGGGGGACTCCTCTTCTCTCAATCAGCGTTAAGCCTGTATTGAACCTCTGTAGGTGGACAAATTCAACTATCATTCAGTCACATTGGCGCCAGTAAGAAAGAAGAGCAGACTATCCTTTCACTAAGCTATTTGCATAATACAAGTGAACAACTGTCTGGCCTTTTGCCATACTAAAGTGGACATCTGACTAATTATTAAGTAAGCCTATTCTTTTCAATGGTAATGTTACAATAGCTGGACCATAAAACACTAGCGAAGAATGAAATTGAATGGAAAGGTCTAAAAAGTTGAAGACATCAAGAATCATTCTGCATATGTGATCATATTCTTCTCTGACTGACATTCTACAGCAAGCCAACTCTCAGTTCAACTGATATCTTGTTAACAGACAGGAATGAAAGATTGCCATACGATTTGAGCCCATATTTCTCTCTGATGTGCTAATTAGCTATGGAACATTATGAAACTCACTGTTTAGAAATGGGGAGTACTTTGACGAAAATATCCTATTAGATGAATGAAAATGATATGTCCTGCCCGCACACCTGAGTTGGACTGTCCTGCCCGCCCACCTGAGTTGGACTGTGCTGCTGCCCAGACAGAGGGTTCTCATCTGGCTCTGCCTCTTTAGTAGTTAATCTGATGTGGCCCTGAGACCCACAGCCAAGACTGTTTACTATGACGTTGACATTCACCTTTACAATGACATAGAGTAAAGCATGGGGATCTGAATTAAGCTGAAACTGATTTGAAGCTCTGAAGTCCAGTCTCCTGGTTACTGCCTAAATGTGAAGGTGGGACCCTCCACATGGTAAAGTCTAATTTCCTGGACACTGCTCATACACTGCCCAAATGTGAAGCTGACCCTACACATGGTGAAGTCCAAACTTGGACACTGCCCAAATGTGAAGCTGACCCTACATATGGTGAAGTCCAAACTTGGACACTGCCCAAATGTGAGGCTGCGACCCAGCAGAGGGTGAAGTCCAAATGCACAGATACTGTCCAGATGTGAAGCCATGACCCAGTAAAGGGTGAAGTCAGATCAATGTCTTTCAGTGCATAAATGAGGACGCACAATGTTTCCCAAGCTGCAATGTGATGTCATCCCTTGAGACGAATGAATTCATACTCAAGGAATTATGTACCTTGAAAGCCCTAGATTTCAACTGCACATGGATTAAATCAGTCCATTTTACTGAGGTGCCTAATGCTCATGGATGAAATTGGTGTAATGAATGTTATTCTGTACAGCACAACACATGTCACATGAATTTATATTGTTGACATGCTCTTGGGTTGAAAAATTTAGAATGTTATGATTTGGAAGATGTTTCACGAGCCCAATCCACTACGCCACCCTCTGAAAGAATAATGGAAGTAATGGGGATGGATGAAGAACACAGTAGTTTGGAATCAGCCTTACACCTTTGCCAGAAGGCACTTATCCAGGCGGTGACACAGTAGAACACAGTAGTTTGGAATCAGCCTTACACCCTTGCCAGAAGGCACTTATCCAGGCGGACGCCTTGCCAGCCCCCCCAACTCTTGCCAGCAACATGCAAATGTGCGTGAGGTCTTTGAAAACTAGATAACTCATGCAATGTTTTTCTAAGGGGAAAAGCAATTGGTTAAGTTTGTCTGCCTTGGCTACATTTTTTGCAAGATCTGAGCTTACAAAAATGCACAACCTTGACAGCCCCTCCCCCCTATGATGTACTGGCATAATGATACAGAGCTTGGAGTTTGGAGTTGTCTGGTGTAAGTATATGAATGAAATATTCTGTCGTTTTTTGTCCCTTTTTAATGTTGGAGGGTTTTCAAGAGAATGACAGAATCAGAAGTAGAGATTATACAGTCTTTGCTATTCAAATTATTGATCACAAGACAATTTTTATTTAAAATTGTCCACACAATTGAGCATGCCCTCTAACTATGTATTGTTAGGATTAGGGTGACCCTTGAACTCTGCCTCCTTGTAGTTATTCTATCCCCTTTATCCTGCACTTGCTACATCTTCTGTCAGTATAGTTATCTGTAAAGCCAGGCATCGGAATGATTCTGACCACTCTGTGAAGCTTGTTGTCAATGAATGTGTTTCTTGTTCTCTTGGTTGTTTTGTGACTCCTTTTTTTGTGGGACTCTTTCCCCAGCCCAGTCCCAGTGGATCAGCATCTTCCCCTAGATCTGGTGGTGGTGTCACACTGGCAGGCTGAAGCCTCTGAGAATGATGGGGACTGTGATGACCACAGAGATGCTAAAGGCACTTTGGATCTCCATAGCAACTGCAGCAGTAGTGTACAGAAGCCATCAGCCAAAGCTGCTGCTTCACCGCAAGATCAGAACGCTCAAAACAAGAGGTATGTGGGCCCAGTAGGTTGGTGTGTTGTGGTTTTAACCTGGGGTAGAACATAGTTCAATAGATCCCTTTATTGTTTGC
Source organism: Tenualosa ilisha (assembly GCA_015244755.2). Taxonomy (NCBI): domain Eukaryota; kingdom Metazoa; phylum Chordata; class Actinopteri; order Clupeiformes; family Clupeidae; genus Tenualosa; species Tenualosa ilisha. Next base: position 93,870 of record PYXC01002285.1, on the reverse strand, counting down.
AAACATTCCAAAAACCGATACTGGATGCAGAAAACAATGAGAACCAATACTGTTTTCAGCATTGTCTTCTAATGCTTTATCAACAGGTAATCATACATTTTATAATAATCTATCAGATATACATTTAATTATATCTAACTATAATAGCGATGTATGCCTTTTAGTGTTTCAAACTTTTGTAAAGGTGACATGCACTTTTTACAGAAACATACTTTATCCTATGGTAAACAGGCTAGTAACATTACCTAGCATTGTCAGCTAACAAGCTAGTGAGTTATTTGGTGATGAGCTGGGCTTTTAGGTGGATTTTAATATAAAAATAAAATCCCTGTGTTTAGTTAGATCTGTAGATACTGCCAGTATGTTTGTTTGACTCAACAAGAGCCAAGTCAGAGTCATTGACATTAAGTGGTAGGTAACATATAATTATTTTCTAAGACTGAAAAGATTGTCTGCCTCCAGTATGACATTGCTTCATAAGGAGTCTGTAGTTCTAGTATTATATCATCACTAACCTGAGGTGCATTTCCCAACACCATGGTTGCTAACCAGTTGGGAATGTGCAATTGCATTGCACCCACCAGAGCTCCTAACTTGATTGCACTGGGCCGGTGGGGTGTTAGCCATATAGCTAACCTGGGCCCAGTGGAGAGGAGGATTGGCCATATCACTGAAAGCACCTTGTGAACATGCCATTCTGAGGGGCATTTGGGGAGGGTGAGCTGGGGTATGTTCATTTTTTTCATTTCTGTGCAGGCTTGTCAGACGACCACTTATGAGCCTGAAGACCGTCAGACCTCTGAGGAAGTTTGGACAGGTGGTGAGTTATGTGCTGTTATGCTCGTTAAGCCCTGTTGGCCTCATTATGCCCCCTTGTTGGCCTCATTACGCTTTTCAGATATTAACCATGTTCTCAGAGTTATTTTATTCTTAAAATAGATTAAATTAGTGCAGACTATTAAGGGTTACAAGCAGAGGTGTAGTGGAGATTTTTTTTTAGTGGGGTTACGTGATTTTAATGATGCAGGCCTGATTGCAAAGAAATTCACACCTACCTCCAAAACCTAAAAACAAAAATTAAATTAAGATATAAAAACCAAACTCACAAGACTGCATCATGCGTCCCAAACTACAGCTGACATTCTCATGCTTACCATTTGTTGCACTGGCTCTTCCTCCAAAAGTGGGCTATCTGCAGCCGCCATCTGCTATCTGCAGCAGCCATCTGCCATCTGCAGCAGCCATCTGCCATCTGCAGCCGCCATCTGCACAAACAGTTGATAAAGCTTTGTGTGTGTGCTGCATGTTTATTAAAAATAGATCAAGATAAGGAACTTATATGAACAAAGTTTGAGGTCTTCAAAGAAAATGTGATGCCACTTGTTAGAAGCCACTAAACCAGCTGGGCTGTTTGTCACAGTATGAAATAGACCTAGTGAACGAACGGCACATTAGCACCACCTTGTCTGACAGACTCCCGTTTCCGCCTGATCCCTCAACCCAGTCCCGTTCCTGCAGCCAGCCGTAACATTACTCCCGTCCCACGGGAGTCACATGAGTTCCGAAAAATTGTCACCTTAGGACCTATGTCGGGGTTGAATGGTCACTTGAAGCCTAGGTGGCAAGGTTGGCATTTTAGGGTCATTATACTTATATGCCTAGGTCAGGGTTGAAGGGTCACTTGAGGCTGTGTTAATTCATGATGACACAGAAAATGAGCTCTATATATTGTAAACCATTGTTTATTGTAAATTCCTTCAGTCGTGTTGATGACTCTGTTTATGTATTCAGCAGGCTATAGTGGCCACTAAGCGCAGCCAAAGCATCGTCTCCAAGTACCGCCTCATGCGCCAGAGAGCCCCACCCTTGCCTGCTCCTGTTAGCCAATCAGTGCAGAGCACTAGTCATCGCCGCTGGTGATCTGATCTCTCTGTAGGTACCGTATGACTGTGATCTGCTCATATATGCACTTAATAGAAATGTGGGGTAATTTGAATGTTTTTGTTAAATTGTAGGGGTGATTAGAATGTGTATTTACATTTTTTGTTAAACTAAAGGGGGGATTTTAATGTGTGTCTGGGAATGTTTTTGCTAAACTAAAGGGTATGTGCATATGTCCCACAGGTGGCTCAGACATGTTTCCCTTCCTGAATACGCACTTTCATCGCTGGAGAGATTTTTTTTTTTTTTTTAATGAGAATCTTTTTAAAACTTGTCATTAAGAAAGAGCTGTCATAAGGTGTTTGATTGATTGTTCATGAATACCCCATTATTCAAAATTACAATATTCTGTAATTTGGCAGTGGTCAAATGTCAAATTTCAGATACTTTTTTGAACTGTTAATTTTTAAGTTAGGCTGCATTTTCTTCTTTGTTAAAAATCAACATGCAGAAAAATGTGATGGGCAAAAGATTTGGCTGCTAAAGGGAGAAATCTTAGTATTCTTACAGAGAGCTTTTATTTATTTTATTTTATGTTGAAACTGCATTTTCTCTGCATAACAGTATTTTCTTAACTCAAACTTGGCCAAATTATTATTTTTTTTTAATATATTTCTTTATTTGGAAACAAATTTAGGTGGTGTGATTTCAGTAAGTTTTGTAAAAGTTTTGCAGACAAAGTGGAATTGTGTGCTGTTAATAGTTTATGCAAATGCGCTGATAAGAAAGTAAAAGCATATATATATATATATATATATATATATAATTTATCTAAAAAATGTCTCAAAGAAGCAGAAATTAATCTTCATGCTGGTTTGATTAAACCAGAAATCACTGAAAAGAATATTCATCATTATCCTTTGGCCTAATTACGTCTCTTTTTTTCCAGTTTTGGCCTTGGTTAGGTGTATGAATGCACAAATTCTGAACTGCTGATGGATTTCTTTTTGATTTGTTTTCCTGCCCTGTTTATGCAATTTCGTAGTCGTCTGTCTTTTGTCACAAAAAAAAAACGCAAAAAAAAAAGGTCATTATGTGAGAAATATACACATCCATCAGTGTTTGCGGGATTGTTTTTTAACTATTTGTTTTCTCTGTACAGTCGTGCAAAAAGGCTGTACAAGATGATTTTTCTGAAGAGAATATTGCCTACAAATGATTTTGCAATAAATAATATTGTTTTGCAGTGGTTGGTGTCTGTTATTATGGTCTATTTTCACCACCACCATAAATTCAACACTTAGAGGTTTGTTTGCTGTTTATATTCTGCAGTACTCTGAGTCTGATTAATTTTTTTTTTTTTTTTTCATTTTTATTTCACTTTTTCATTCATCATTAGTCTGTTCATGGTGTTGCTATGCTTTGCTCACTGTCTTTTTAATGAGGTTTGTTGTGTAAGGCACACCCAAAACAGATAAAACTTCATAGCAACTTGGACACAGTAGCAACAAAACATGTTCAACAAAGAGACCGAAGGAAAACGGTGTGCCACTGAATGCACCCCAGGTCTGAAACAGTGCCATGCAGTCTTGTACAGTCTATGGTACATGCACCACTTTCACCTTTAACTCATACAGGCCGCAAACAAACAGAATTACTGAGTATCTGAATTCTTCAAACTTCTTACTAAAATTTACTCTCCATTTCCAGGTTAAATATCAGGTTTTGTGGGGTTAATCCAGTAGATACTCACTTTTTTTTCAGAAGAGCCACATTGTGAGAACAAAATCAGTTGGCGAACCGCCACATATACGTCAACATACCATGAATCACATAGTTTCTACATAAATGTGGAAATGTGCTAGATATAAATAAGATATTCTAAAAAAAAACACAGAAAATACATTTTCAATTAAGACCATGTTTAATACTGAGATGAGCAGAGGTTAGCATGCATGTGCTCGACATTCCTCAAAATTGCAAAAATAGTCACCAGGGTGTGAGAGCGGGAAGACCAGAATGAGCTTTATATTTTTGACTTTAACAAGAGAAGCTGGCAACACTGCATGTTTCTGTGTTGAATCTAAGCTGCACGCAGGGTTAGGGTTAGGGTCCATGACACAGACAGGGTTTCGCGTCCCAAATGACAAAATGGTTGCTGCTCTCCTGGGCACTTCTGCCAGGCCACAGCCTTATACTATATTAGCTGATTTGACTCCGGCAGATCTACTGCTCTAAATTAAGGTGAGGAAAAAGTATAGAATTTTGAAATGGAAAATGTGTAGGAGCCCTGATTAAGACAATGGGCTTGAGAAATCTTTAATGAACAAAGTAGTGCAAAGCACACAACCCTAGAAGAGAAAGTTGTCCCATGTACCCAACCCTACAAGAGAAAGGAAATGAGCATAAACATACCCAGCATGTTCAAAGCTAAAGACATTTTAATGGTGTACAGGTACTTACAAATACAGACAGGCACTAACATCAAAATAAACACGTATTAATTTATTCTTTAGTGTCTGAACGTCATGACTGTGGTGATCACACATATGAGATGGTCATGGATCAACACAGTTACTCTGCAGGAAAAGTGTCTGATTTCTAGACTGTTTGTTACAAGCATTTTCAGCTTTCAATAATTGATGGGTCTTCAATGTGCTTTGCCTTTTCTGATTCATCTCATTCTTCTCATTCTTAAGTTAGCCTTCAACCTGTTCTGTGAGAGATTTCTGAATGAATGTATTATTAATAACTGGTGCATTTCTGGATAACTCAAACTGGTGCTGAATGGAACCTTTCCAAGCGTCCTTGAAGTCCTGTTTGAGGTTCCTCAACTGCCGTACGCCTCAGCCTCCTCAAGAACATCCCGCTTCTCCTGGAAGTAGTCACGGAACCAGGCTATGTGTTCCTGCTTCTGATTGGCTGTCAGGTAAGGGTTCTTAGCCAATCCAGCAACCACCAGCTCCATGAAGTGACGTACTGGCCCTTGAGAGGGGAACCCCTTTGAGAGGTGCCTCTCTAGGAACACATGCTCATGAAACGGAACCGACATCTCCTCCTCCAGTCCTGGGGGTGATGAGTCACAAACAAGGCAAACTATGAGAATATACCATATACAAGGCATATTACATAAGAGTACATACTATACAACACACTATACAAGACATACTACATAAGATAGCATACTACACAGCGTATCCCAGGCATACCATATAAAGTGCATACCATTTACAAGGAGTCATATAAGGCTATGGACAACACATACTATAAGGGCATGAGATATATAACGCATATCATGTACAAAACATAAAATAAACATATCAGCACAGGCGTCTTGGTATCAAACTACATAATCTGAGTTAACCCTAACCTTATCAACTACATGATCTGAGTTAACCCTAACCTTATCAACTACATAATCTGGGTTAACCCTAACCCTAATTTTATCAACAACATAATCTGGATTAACCCTAACCCTAACTTTATCAACTACATAATCTGGGTTAACCCTAGGTTGTGTTTTGGTATTAACCTTCAACTACATAATCTGCATGTGTGTTTTGGTATTAACCGCAGGGGTTAAAGTTGGCCAGAATGCACCGTCTGTCTCTAACAAGAAGTTAGGGTGTTCTGAGTGCAAAAGTGGAACATCACGTGGCGTTTAGAGAGAAGAATCTCAAAGGGGCAGTTTTTTCTGTGAAAACAATTGGCATTTCAGTGTAGAATATAAAACCATTAACTGTCAGGCAAATAAGCAGTGTGACACCTGGAGTGACAGTGACACTAACCAAATAAGTAGTGATGCCTGGAGTGACAGTGACACTAACCAAATAAGCAGTGTGATACCTGGAGTGACAGTGACACTAACCAAATAAGCAGTGTGATACCTTGAGCGACAGTGACACTAACCAAATAAGCAGTGTGATACCTGGAGCGACAGTGACACTATCCAAAAAGGGGGCGTGTTTTTTTTTGAGAAACACTACCCCCACCTGCCAAATCCCACTTTACCCACTGATTAACCGTACTATAAGCACCTCGTTCACAGCCATTCTGACTCAATTATAAGATCAAACTGATGTTCATAAATTATCCATTTAATATAATTATTGTTTTGAGTCACGTTTACAATGTTGGACCCATTGCGTAGCTTTTTCGATGTAATCCCACAGCCTGAACCAATGATAAACCTTCATACATACCAGCCTCATTGTTGATTGGATACTGCCAAAGCTTTCCCTGATTGGTCCAGAGTAGCATCTCCTCAAAGCCATTGCGTGGAAGCTGATTGGTTGCCATGGCAATGCGATTAGCCAGATCAAGGTCCCACAGACCTGGAAAGAGAACAAGCTGGTCAGATCCAAGTTCACCTACCCTAGTTAAGTGTGCCAATGAAAATCACAAACATTACACACACAAAGAAAAAAATATCAAAAGTAATCCCTCTGGACCACAAATCACATTCAGTTACATACATACATTGATGAACGGGCAGCTCTCCATTCTTAAAGGACACAGTGAAAAATCTGTTCCTTCTACAAGGCCTTGCCTTCAAAATCAAGACACACACAAAGTAGGGACAACCAATCCCCTAAAACACACATACACAGAGGCCAGTCCCCTGAAACAACATGTTTCTCATTGAGCCCTGAAGGCAGGGGTGAGCTACCTCAGACGCACACACACACACACACACACACACACACACACACACACACACACACACACACACACACACAGGGCACTGAAGGCATAGCCTGACCCTAAGAGCAAGTGTGTTTTCCTCCAGCATTGCCGACTGCACTCTGAACACCAAAACAATACTGTAATGTCCTGAATATTAGATGCACTGTGAATAAGCCGCATGATATGAATATGAAAATATAAAATTGTATATTGACCGCAATCATGTATTAACTGCACCTGAAAAATATCAAGTTCGCCAAAGAAAACATTGTTCCATAGAAGTGGTTATTAGCGTCATCTCTGCTGAGCTCTACTGAGAAGTTCACTGTAGTTGTCCAGCTGCAGGGCCACTACTCAGAGCTGCTCTATTTCTCCACCGTCACGTCTTCACGACAGAAAGATACGCCACCTGAAGTCCGACATAAGTGATTATATAATATACAGAAAGTTCTTTGCCCCCTTTCAGATGAAATTAAATGCCACACAGCTGTATAGAACTATTAAAAGTTAGAATGCCATATAGACTGTTGTGATGTTTTAGAATTCAGTATAAAACCACTGACACTGAATGAGCCAAACGGGTTGTACATGAACTTCTGTGAGCTGCAACATTCTGAGACTCAGCGGATAGTCAGTTTCTACAAGCTAGATTAACCGTGTTGCAATGCCCAAGTCATTTGCAAGTAAACATCACAGTAAATTGACAGGTTGATTAAAATGCCATCGGATGGCATGTAACATGTTTGCCAACTGACATGAATAAGCAAATTCGTTCGCATAAATCCTGTCATCAAGAACGTTATCTGCTAGCGTTAGCTTCTTGACTATATTTACATTAGGTACCGTTAGCATTCGGCATGCCAACATGAAAATGCTTTGACTCTAGTCTATAGTCATTACTGTTATTTATCCTAATTGCTCATAGGATCGTGTGGTCATACAGATGAGTAAGACAAAATCGACATGTTTGTGTTTTACTAGCATGTTTCTATGAGCACTGTAGTTCGAAATTGATGGACATGCTTGCTTTCATCCAATAAACAGAGCCTTGAGCAGAGCCGATGCACTACCGCCACCCTGTGGCCAGAGTAGAGATTTATTAATGTTCAGATCAAACGTTACTGATCAGTGAGGATAATGAAAAAATATCTTAGATATGCCATCCCCGAGTAATAATCTCAGAGCTGCTGTTTGCAAAATTCATATATTAAACGCGGGTTATAAGTGGGAAAATACAGCACAGAATCAAATCTGAGAGAACGCAAAAGGAAATAATGAAAACATAACCAAATCTGAGATCACACAAAACAGAACCAATAACTGCGCCCTATGCCGTTACCTGTATTAGGAGCTGGAGAATCATCAGGTTTTGAGGTAAAGACATTTAACCGTTTGCCAGAGAAGCCACTCTTCCTAAGAAAAAGAGATGTTATTAGGAGCTTTTCTGTTTATGCGTGTGTGCCTACACATGTTTGTAAGCTAAATGTGCATGGCACTAGCATGTGTATGAATGTGTGTAAAGTTTGTGTTTCAAATTGTTTGTATAAGGTTTTTCAAATATATTTATCAATAACATTCACGAACAGACTGCGTCGATGAGGGTGTTGAAAGCATTAGCCTAACCCAAGTTAGAAAACAGAAATATGGCGTTACTAGCAGTGAGACACAGTTTGGCCTTTTGTTTGGGCACAGCGATGTTAAGGATTACAGCCATGAACTTGATATGAACTATAAACACTTTTGTGCATCAGATTTAGGGAAGTATCGTCTCTAGCAGTCTCGCCAAACCAATCTGTTAGCCAACATCAGTTGTAATGTGCAGATCTGTCATGCAATTTCTGTAATACTCATGTGGTCAGTGATAATCCCCGACATTAACAGTGTGTGTGTGCGCATGTGTGTGTGATAATCCCTGACATTAACAGAGTGTGTGTGCGCATATGTGTGTGATAATCCCTGACATTAACAGTGTGTGTGCGCATGTTGATAATCCTTGACATTAACAGAGTCTGTGTGCGCATGTGTGATAATCCCTGACATTAACAGAGTGTGTGTGCACGTGTGTATGTGATAATCCCTGACATTAACAGAGTGTGCGTGCACGTGTGTATGTGATAATCCCTGACATTAACAGAGTGTGTGTGCACGTGTGTGATAATCCTTGACATTAACAGGGTGTGTGTGTACGTGTGTGTGTGATAATCCCTTACATTAAGAGAGTGTGTGCGCGCATGTGTGATAATCCCTGACATTAATAGTGTGTGTGTGCATGTGTGTGTGAGATAATCCCTGACATTAATTGAGTGTGTGTGCACGTGTGTGTGAGATAATCCCTGACATTAATTGAGTGTGTGTGCGCATGTTGATAATGTACCGAAATAGCGCGATTTACATCAGCGTATCGAACAGTAGGGGGCGCATCGTTCAGTTGGAGAACCATTCCATCCCGAGTGATAATCATTAAACTGAACAGAGTGTTTACAGTGTCATGTCACTGACATTAACAGATTGTGTGTGCATGTGTGATAATCACTGATGTTACCAGAGTGTGTGCACGTGTGTGATAACTCCTGCTATTAACAGTGTATGCATGTGTGACAATCACTGACATTAACTGTGTGTGTGTGATAACCACTGACATTAACAGTGTATATGTGCGTGTGTGATAACCACTGAGATTAACAGAATGTACACATGCGAGTGTGATAATCACTGAGATTAACAGAGTGTATATATGGGTGTGTAATAATCACTGAAATTAACAGTGTGTGCGTAGGGCTCTATGAAATCTGTTTTATTTTTTTCCCCAAATTTTTTTTGCCGTTTTGAATTTTGGGATTTTGAACCTCTCTAAAACTATGATTTGAGGCTCATTAATATCAGATGTTATATGGGTCAGAGGGCTCAATTCACATGCTCTCCACACTCACATGCCCACACACCTCACCCTCTCTCAGCCTATACCAGATACAGGCTAGCATACGGACAGAAACTTAGAATCATGAACTTGCCAGAAAGGCCATGTTTTCACTGCCATGGTTTTTCACAAAACTGGTTTACAGTGAAAGTGTGCACACCACTGCCTCTTAAATGTTTCTACTTGTGCTTAGCATCTATAAGCACACTCACATGGTGAGTGAGCGTTCATGGTTACAGGCTACAGCACAGAAATTTGGCCTGGTGAATTGTTGTATGGGGTTGTACACTGGAAAATCTGAAAAGGTTCATTGAAAAAACGTTGATGTGTCAACATGCTTAAAAGTGCAAATTACATGTGATTTCATGTTTATAGCAAAATTCAGTTCTTATGTCTTCATTCTGTCTGTTTTCCACATGGTGGAAATCATAGGGCCCTATGTGTGTGTGTGATAATCACAGACATTAACAGTGTATATATGTGTGTGTGATAATCACTGACATTAACAGTGTATATATGTGTGTGTGTGTGATAATCACTGACATTAACAGTGTATATATGTGTGTGTGTGATAATCACAGACATTAACAGTGTATATATGTGTGTGTGTGATAATCACTGACATTAACAGTGTATATATGTGTGTGTGTGATAATCACAGACATTAACAGTGTATATATGTGTGTGTGTGATAATCACAGACATTAACAGTGTATATATGTGTGTGTGTGATAATCACTGACATTAACAGTGTATATATGTGTGTGTGTGTGATAATCACTGACATTAACAGTGTATATATGTGTGTGTGTGTGTGATAATCACTGACATTAACAGTGTATATATATGTGTGTGTGTGATAATCACTGACATTAACAGTGTATATATGTGTGTGTGTGATAATCACAGACATTAACAGTGTATATATGTGTGTGTGTGATAATCACTGACATTAACAGTGTATATATGTGTGTGTGTGATAATCACAGACATTAACAGTGTATATATGTGTGTGTGTGATAATCACTGACATTAACAGTGTATATATGTGTGTGTGTGTGATAATCACTGACATTAACAGTGTATATATGTGTGTGTGTGTGATAATCACTGACATTAACAGTGTATATATGTGTGTGTGTGTGATAATCACAGACATTAACAGTGTATATATGTGTGTGTGTGATAATCACAGACATTAACAGTGTATATATGTGTGTGTGTGTGATAATCACAGACATTAACAGTGTATATATGTGTGTGTGTGATAATCACAGACATTAACAGTGTATATATGTGTGTGTGTGATAATCACTGACATTAACAGTGTATATATGTGTGTGTGTGATAATCACTGACATTAACAGAGTGTGTCTGCATGTGTGACAGTAGGTGGGTTTGCAATAAACAGAAACACAAAAACTCTAATATAAAACTCTAATTTCTAAGTTTTAATTGTTGGCATTAGGTGACTGCTGAGTGTATATGTGTTTGTATATGAGTGAGTGTGTGAGTGTGTGAGTGTGTGTGTGTGATCATAGCTCTGTGTGCATGTATGTGTATGATTATGTGAGTGTGTGTAAGTGAGTACATGAGAGTTTGTATGTATGTGAGTGAGTGAGTGAGTGTGTGTGTGTGTGTGTGTGTGTGTGTGTGTGTGTGTGTTTGTTTGTGTGCAAGTGCTGACCTTCGTCTAACTCCATCTAGTTCACTGGTGATTCCCCTATCGTGTGTGTAGCCACGCCCATCCTCATCAAAACGAATCTGATTGGCTGGCCGAGCATCAAGGCGTCCATTGGCTCGTCTTCCCACCTTCATATCAGCAATGATGTCGCTGAGGATGAGCCAATCAAAAGACAGAAAAGACCTTCAGAACCCCCAAGTCTCCAGGCAAACGTGAAATACAACAGGCAAGTAACTCACAGACGAATACACACGTGCGCAAACACACATACACACACAAACACACATACACGCACAAACACATATACACATGCACAAACACATATACACACGCACAAACACACACACACACACAAACACACACACACGCACGCACAAACACACACGCACCCAAACACACGCACCCAAACACACACACAAACAAACACGCACACACACACACACACACACAAACAAACACACACACACACAAACACACAAAAACACATACACGCACAAACACACATACACGCACAAACACACATACACGCACAAACACACATACACACACACAAACACACATACACGCACACAAACACACATACACAAACAAACACAAACACACACACACAAACACATACACGCACAAACACACAAACACACAAACACACACACACACACACACGCACACACAAATTTACATTTATGCATTTAGCAGACGCTTTTATCCAAAGCAACTTACAACCAGTCAACTATCAATTGTTCAGGGCCAGTCTCCCCTAGAGTAACTTAGGGTTAAGTGCCTTACATCAGGGCCAGTCTCCCCTAGAGCAACTTAGGGTTAAGTGCCTTACATCAGGGCCAGTCTCCCCTAGAGCAACTTAGGGTTAAGTGCCTTACATCAGGGCCAGTCTCCCCTAGAGCACTTAGGTTAGTGCTTACATCAGGGCCAGTCTCCCCTAGAGCAACTTAGGGTTAAGTGCCTTACATCAGGGCCAGTCTCCCCTAGAGCAACTTAGGGTTAAGTGCCTTACATCAGGGCCAGTCTCCCCTAGAGCACTTAGGGTTAAGTGCCTTACATCAGGGCCAGTCTCCCTAGCACTAGTAGGCCTACTCGGCCAGTCTCCCCTAGAGCACTTAGGGTTAAGTGCCTTACATCAGGGCCAGTCTCCCCTAGAGCAACTTAGGGTTAAGTGCCTTACATCAGGGCCAGTCTCCCCTAGAGCACCTTAGGGTTAAGTGCCTTACATCAGGGCCAGTCTCCCCTAGAGCACCTTAGGGTTAAGTGCCTTACATCAGGGCCAGTCTCCCCTAGAGCACCTTAGGGTTAAGTGCCTTACATCAGGGCCAGTCTCCCCTAGAGCACCTTAGGGTTAAGTGCCTTACATCAGGGCCAGTCTCCCCTAGAGCACCTTAGGGTTAAGTGTCTTACATCAGGGCCAGTCTCCCCTAGAGCACCTTAGGGTTAAGTGTCTTGCTCAACGGCACAGCGGTGGCAGCTGGGATTCCAACCCACAACTTTTTTTTTTTTTCAGGCTACTTGCACGCTAGCCAGGTTCCTTTACCACTACACTACTACCGCCCACGTATACACGCACAAACACACATACACACACACAAACACACATACATGCACAAACACACGCACAAACACACATACACGCACAAACACACATACACACACACACATGCACAAACACACATACACACACACAAACACACATACATGCACAAACACATATACATGCACAAACACACATACACACACACAAACACACACACACACAAAAACACATACACACACAAACACACATACACACACAAACACAAGCACAAACACACATACATGCACAAACACACGCACAAACACACATACATGCACAAACACACACACACAAACACACATACACGCACAAACACACATACACACACATACATACACGCACAAACACACACACATGCACAAACACACACACATGCACAAACACACATACATGCACAAACACACATACATGCACAAACACACACACACACACATACACACACACACACACACACACAAACACACGCACAAACACACATACATGCACAAACACACATACACGCACACAAACACACATACACACACACAAACACACGTACACACACACAAACACACGTACACACACACAAACACACGTACACGCACACAAACACACATACACACACACAAACACACGCACAAACACACATACACGCACACAAACACACATACACACACACAAACACACATACACACACACAAACACACGTACACACACACAAACACACGTACACACACACAAACACACGTACACACACACAAACACACGTACACGCACACAAACACACATACACACACACAAACACACATGCACGCACACAAACACACATGCACACACACAAACACACATGCACACACACAAACACACATACACACATACACACACATACACACATACACACAAAAACACACATACACACACAAAGTTTAGTTGTCAACTCGCAAGATTATTGAGTTGCTGTTACAACTTATGATGTTAATGCCAGCCTGCACTCCACCCAGTTTCTTTGCAAGGTCATCAATCATCACTAGCAGACACAGATGGTCAGTCTGGCCAACAGCCCTGGAGGCCAAAGAGCAAAGGTGGACCAGCATTCTGACATGTTTTATACAGTTCATCATCAGCCCTATGGGGACGTACAAAATGTTTTGCTGTGTTCTGTCATCTTGACTGCACACACACTGCACACACACTCATGCTCACACAAAAAAGAGTGTGTGTGCACGAACACACACACACACACACACACACACACACACACACAACCAAACTCACGCATAAGAGAGCATGCACACACACACACACCTGATATTCTCTCCTCCCCGTTGCTGAGTGTGTGCCTGGGCTTCATGTCGTCTTAGTTGCCGTAACAACTCTGAAGTTGCCTGGCCACGATTCGGGAGTGTGGAAGCAGCTGCTGTTGCTGCAGCAACCAGTTCAGGGGCCAAGCCAGCTCCTCTACACACACACACACAATGATTCAAGAATCTGATTTAGGAGCAATAGTCTATTAACACAAAACTAGGATGACATCACTTTCACAAGTCTTTAGTCGCAGAGTTTGTGTTCAAGTTCATGTATGTGTGTGTGTATGCACATCTATATTGTACAAAAACATGTAAGGTATAAATGTATGGATAAGTATATATGTCAGTGTGTATATAAATAAATAAAATACACATACATAAGTATATATGTTTGTATATTATATATATGAAGTATATTATTTGATTATTATGTGTGTGTGTGTGTGTGTGTGTGTGTGTGTGTGTGTGTGTGTGTGTGTGTGTTTCTTACCTCTCTAGGTTCTCCTGCACTGCTGTGGCATCTGAGGCCTCCTGAAACATATCCTTGGTCGTCTCCTTGGTAACATCCATTGCAGGCTTGGCCTGAAGAGCGCGTGGTGTCCTAACTTTCCGTTTGGTCGTCACGTCAACCTTCATGGTCCCCAGCAACTCCAAGAGACTTTTCTTCCCTCCTTTGGCCAGATCCTGCTCTGACTCTGCCCGCACCACCTGAGGAGTGACCATTTCGTTCGGCGTCTCCACTGCAACCTGAGTGGCAGCCACTGGCGTCTCTACCTCTGCCGTCACCCCCACATCACCAAAATGACGTTCCACCGGTTCTCCTGCCGCTGGGTCCTGGAGCTGGGTTTCCTCTTCTACCGCTGGGGCCTGGAGCTGAGGTTCTACCTGTTCTGTCACTGTGGCCTGGAGCTGGGGTTCTACCTGTTCTACTGTTGGGGCCTGGAGCTGAGGTTCTACCTGTTCTACTGTTGGGGCCTGGAGCTGAGGTTCTACCTGTTCTACTGTTGGGGCCTGGAGCTGAGGTTCGACTTCAGCTGTGGTTCCCTCACTGTCATGTCTCTTCTCCTCTTTCAACTCCTCCTCCTTTGCCCATTCTTTAGCTGTCTTGACCTCTGATTGGCTCTGAGTGGCTACTGTGGGCGGAGTCGTAGCAGGTGGTGTCTGAGAACCTCCATCGCCCTCAGAGGACTGATTGGAACTGAGACATCGGCCTTGAGCAACAAATGGTGACCTTCTGAAGGAATGAGTAACACATCACCATTACAGCACAAAACATACACAGGTTCAATTTAAGACTTTTTAAAAGCTTTTTATGACCATTATGTTTGAAATTAAAGACCAACATGATGGCAAAAGCATTTCACAGGTTTGTGGGACTTGAAGTGAAATTCGTGGATTCTATGTCCATAGGATATACTTTTTAATCATGCTATTGACTACAACTACCAAATTCACATGAATTTGTTCTTCAAATAGAAGACATAACTCAAGCAAATGGCATAGTCCAAACAAAATGCACCAAACTGGTGCATTCACTGTAATAATTCACAACTCAGCAAATTTGAGACTAAACTAAATGTTTTTTAGACCCACTGTACAATATTTCACAATATTTCAAACTTTTTAAAGGCCTTAAATTCATATTTTAAAATTTTAGACTATTTAAGACCCACAAAAACCCTGCGCGCACGTACGTACACACACACACACACACACACACACACACACACACACACACACACACACACACACACACACCAAAGCCTACATCTCCCTCGAAGGACTGACTGGAGATGAGACATCTAACAGCAGGCACTGGAACACCTGCTGTGTAAGGGCCTTACTCCTCTGCTCTGAGAATTTCCATCCATTTAGTAATGAGAATAAAACTTTTGCTTTTACTAAATGCCATACCTGGCTGTTTTTTACTGCTATGTAAAGACAAGCGCTCGTTGGGATCAAGGGCTTGCTTAATCAAGATAAGAGTTCTGATCAGCAGTGAGATGAAAACGCAGTCATCTGAGCAACGTTGTGAAAACATGCTTACATTCTTAAAACGAATAGACATCATAAATAATGAATACAAACTATTTACATACAGGTCTTCATGCAAGTGGTTCTTTGAGCCAACGTTATCTAAATCAGCTAGCGGTTAATCTGCCATGAACAACCTTGACTTGCTCGCCCTTGTCTAAGCGGAGACCAATAACCTTATGCAAGACAGGAACATAACGTCATATTTTTCTTACCTGAACACCCACTTTTGTGGGAGTTGATTGATATGACGGCCAAAAGGGAGCAATTTGCAACACTGATACGAAATCATTAACTTTCGGTGCATGGTTGTCACCCCGAAATTCGCCAGACCAGAGCCTCACCAGTCACGGAAGACAGTCAAGACATGCGTATACTATGTGCAACCTAGCAATATGTCCGGACTACTTTGGGAGACCTTTTAAGTGTTCCGACATTAAGTCAAATCAGAAATCAAATATCTCTCCTCAAAGTGAAAAATAAATGGAAGCATATATTACTTATTACTTATTTTTTTTAACTGTTATTATAACAATAAAAACGCTTTAATTTCAATTAAATTAAATTAAGGTAATATTTGGTAAATATATCCATTCTTTCATACATCCAGATGTGTGACTTTGTTGCCATGGTAGACTCACTGTTTCACATTAGTTAAGCACAAAGACATCGGTTAAATTTTGGATGATGCTGAGGACAGCTGATGTAGGCTGGTGTAGTGTAGCAGAAAAGCCAAATCACATCCCCTAACGACTGAATGTCACCCCTACCGGCGTCTCAGTGCTACAAGCTAACATTTGGTGACCATGTTCACGATGCAAGGAAATGTCATCACAGTGCAGCTGTCGATGGCTGCTTTTTTACGCTAACCCAACTTTATCTTAAATTCAGGTTACAGTTGATTTGCTATATGAACGATTGCGCCACAGAAGACAACAGTGAGTGATCCGAACTGACCAAACGGTTCGTTTTTCCTAATTATATTCTCGGTTTTGTTAATGAATGGGACACATGATGCAACCTCACCGAACCACTGAGTTAGCATCCCAGGCTAATGGGCGGCCCTGTGTTTATGATTCTATAATCACCTTGAATGAGCGTGTCAAACACGCACAAACCAAGAAGGCGACTGGGTTTGGGAGAAACCACGGGCATGTTATGCTGAGACTAATAGTCTTCCCAGTGAAAAGGAAGTTGGTGAACCGCTGATGGAAACAGATGTGCGAAATCACGCACGTGCTCGGCCAACTTTAGTGTTTAGTTTACAAGCTCGTGGGTAGTGTTACGGGATTAATCTGTGAAATGCGTGATCATGCGTCTTCGTTTTTTCTATTGCTTACGTAAAAGACTATAATATGTTGTTCATAAGTAAGGAATTTATTCAGTAAACATGGGTCATTCTAGATCCGGTGCCATTTTAAAATGTCACTGTCTGCAGGAGTACTTCTGTTATAACTTTTCAGAAAATTGATCCACTATATTTGAATTGCTGCATTTTAAATTTTAACATGTTTCCAATACGTAAAAAACTACAGAATGTCAAACATTTATATGTTTGCTAAACTTAACCGCACACAGAATTTTGCCTGTCAAAATGAGCCATGAGACAATAACATTTTGAGTGGGCAGTATGAGAGATTTATGCATTTTGAGTGCACAGCATGAGAGATTGAAGCATTTTTTTTGGTCCAACTGATTGAATAAGACCTATTTTTATGTATTATACATTTTGGACAAAGCATTAGAATTTTCTGGGAGTTTTATTCAACCCTGTAATGTAACCATTCCATCATCTAATTAGATAACACTTGTGAGTGTGAGTGATGACAAAGTGGCATCATCAAAGTCTTGGTGAATGGTGAAAAAAGTTGCATACTGGTCTCTAACCCTCTATGACTATCTTGTGATTTCTGTGTACATACAGGATTCGTCAAGCTCAGGCTTTCAACACTGTTACAGGAAAAACTTTATTTGTGAAGATTTTACCCAAAAGTGGTTATAAAGCCATGACATAAACCTAAGTCTATATTGAATCAGCCCATGTGGGATAATAATAATTGACACAACCCAGAATTAAAGGACAAGTTTTTTGTTTTTTGTTTTTTTTCTTATGCTTAAAGTCTCTGATCATTTATGATGTATGAAATTTTATTAGTGGAATCCTGAAAAAAATAAAGAAATTCATAGTCAATATGAATAAGCAAACATGGCTATGAACGGAAGCTCACACATGTTACTAGCATTGCAGGAATTTGTGTTATTTGCTTAAAGGCTTACCAAGCAAGATTTTTTTATTTCCAGAGCTCCCCCTGCAGTCACCGATTTTTTGAAAAACAGCAACAACATTGTACATTCTAACCAGTCAATGTGAATTTACTTGCAAACCAAAGAACGGGAACCAGCGATGATCACTTTTGTGTGTTACTTTGACTGACAAGTCTGCAATAAATGCAATGTCAATTTTATTCACTTTTAGTTTTGTTTCTTCCGACCCAGTGTTTCAGATCCTGCAAGTATGTAACCCTGCAACCTATGCTAGAGGTGGTCGAGAGAGCCTTCATTCACCCCATAATGAGCCATTTCATCTTCCAAGTTGATAAATTCACCTAAAAATGTTGCTTGGTGTGCCTTTAAGCTCATGTTAGAATGCATTGTTTGACGTGTCACAAGTAACGGTAACAATTTACATGCTTAATGTTGATGGTTGCTTAATGAGATGTTTATTGTATTGAAAAGGCTAATAACGCAGGTGTCTACCTGTCCACTTAATGCAGGTGATTCCACTAATTATGTCCTCTACCTGGCTGAGGAGTTTAGTTGTGCTTATTAGAAGGGACTACTTTAGTCTGAATGGTTGGAATAAATATGTGGGTAGCAGGATCTTTACTGTGTAGAGCCTTTTAGCACCTCTGGTGATCTGACGACCCTCCTGTTTGGAGCCGAGGGTGTTGGGTACCCAGGTAATCTGACAACCCACATGTCTCCCTTGCCAGGCCTTGCCATTCCTCACCTCACGCTCCTGTGTTGCCATGACGCCGCATCCTCTGGTGCAGGCCATCATAGACCTGACGGCTGGAGCAGTGGGTAAGGCTTCTGGGTGTAGATATAGATAAAGTGTATATTTATATACACACAGACACACACACATTAATGCACTTAGCAGATGATTCTACCTAAAACGACTTTCAATTATCTCAGGGCCAGTTTCCCCTTTTTCACAGGCACAGTGGTGGCAGCCGGGATTCAAACTCACATTTTCCAGGCTACTGCCACTGCAACACTACCACTGTCACCTGTCACCCACTGACACCTACACTGTATGCCTCTAACCATAGACTACTGGCCATCACAGACCTGACTGCTGGTGCAGTGACTAAGGGCTTTGACTATAGATAAAGTATTTATATACACACACACACACACACACACTGTATGCCTCTAGATGACAAACCAACATAGACCTGACTGCTGGTGTAGTGGCTAAGGGCCCTGACTATGTATTCTGTACTTATTTATGGTTCTGACCTTAGACTAGCCAGGCTAGCACCGCTGTAGTGCCTCTGCTCAGTATCGTATTTCACCACAGCACTACGTCAGTTAACTCTCCTAAGGCTTCAGTGTCCCCAACTATTTTTTTTAGCTTCCAGTCAACAAACAGAGATTGAAGGTAGAACCAATAGTTTTAAAGTCCTCAGAAAGTATCTACCCACCAGGAAGTAAACTTATGCCAGTTGAGAGTAGCCAGCCAGTCACCTCTCTACACAAAGTGAATCGTCTGGTCCACCAGGCTAATAGTCTACAGGCTCAGATTCAGACTCGCACAGCAAGGAAGAAAGATGAAACTGGCATGAGTTTCTTTCTTTCTTTTTTATCCAAGACAATACAGAAATGCTGCCCTGGGTTAGTGTGTGTATGCTTCACTTCACTGTGTGCTGTGTGTGTCCCTAATTCATTGATGGGGTAAATGCAGAAACCAAATTTCCCTCATGGGACCAAACGAGTATACTATACTATTACTACTACTATTATACAATACTATACTAAATAATGTACCACAAGCTACAGCTCACATAAACATTTTCTCCTACTTTGTGTGTGTGTGTGTGTGTGTGTGTTAGGTGGTGCAGCATGTGTGTTGAGTGGACAGCCTCTGGATACAGCCAAAGTGAAGATGCAGACCTTCCCAAAACTATACCGTGGATTTCTGCACTGTTTTCGATCTACTTATCGACAAGTGAGTGAGTCTGCAAGTGTGTGTTTGTTTTGTATGCGTGTGTGTGTGTGTGTGTGTGTGTGTTTATGTACGCCTGCATGCATAGAGTATGATCTTTGTGTTATGTGTTTTATTAGAGGTTGGATGGGGTGGGGAGGGCAGTGGCAGAGAGATGCTGCCCCCTTGTGGGAGATATATGCTACAATGTTTGGCCAGCTCTGTCTGCAGCCGTCATGCCCCACGCTACAACAGCGGTGCACCACTCCCAACTCGTCACATATGGACACTTTGGATATCCCATTATATCCCCCTATATGTATTCCTAGAAGGAACTACACGATTGGTTCCTTGAGTTTATGATGGACTGAAGGTACAATTACTGAAATAGACACACTGAGCCATGGTCTTATATTCCCGGATACACACACTCAGCCTTACGTTCCCCCAGATACATTATCAGACTGACATGCTTACTGGCTTAAACATTTAAATGGGTAAAAAACTGAAGTAGGTTTTCAAATTTTATATTTCATCTCCATTAACAGTTTTTCAACCCTGAGCAGATTGACTATAATTGTCTATAATGGACAATGACTGCCACCCCAGAGCAGTTTGCTCTCTTTAATGGACAGTGACCAAGGGTTATTAACCCTAACCCTGACCCTACACACCACTTTCTCTAAGCAGAAGAGCATTTTCAGTAGTAGGCTCCTGTCTTTGTTATGCAAAACAGAGGAGTGTGATTGGCGTAAGCTTTTAAGTCTGTACTGCACACTGCGCTTTATATCATGCCTTCATTTGGGTGCCTTTGTACACACACACACATACGCAAGCCTAGACTGGACTGACTGGCATAGACCTCTGCAGTGATATCACCAAAACGCAACTGAAACCCGCCCCTGGTTCCATGCTGAAAAAGCCTTTGGAATGTGATCCAGTGTTTTTGAATAGTCGTTGCTTTCAGACTCTGTGGATGATGGAGAAGTCTGAGATGCAGAGGTATTTGCCTTCAGACTTTTGTCATCTTTTCCCACTTGGCTTTTGTGATCCTTATAGCCTGTTGAGGAGTGACCTTGGATTTTTGCCAACCAGGAGCTAACGCAGAAAACTAACCTCTGTGGCAGCTTTGTACATTACATTCTCTCAGTCAAGGTCAGATGGAAAAGGTAATGTTTTGTTTCTCTACTTAGCAATCATGTACTTCAAATCCACACTTTAGAGAAGTTGCGAAGTTGTATATTGTCATTGCATCTGTGCATGTTTCGTTATTTGCTGCAGCCTTGACCGAGAGAATGTGATGTGCAAAGCAGACACAGAGGCTAGTAGCCATCATTAGGTCCTGGTTAGCAAACATCAAAGCTAACCCCTTACCAGGCTATTGAGATTAGAAACGCCTGGCGGGAAAAGATGACAGAAGTGTGCGGCAAAAATGTCTCAGACATTGCCTGTGACTTACAGAGTTTGAAAGCAGCAATTATTATTATTAAAAAAACCCTTAAATTCTGTAAGTTATTTTGGCAGGAATCAGGAGTGGGCTCATGATTCCATTTTGCCGATGTCACTGCGTAGGTCTATAGATTGACTCCCTTACTGTCAATATTGGCCACCAGCCCCCACGTTTGTCAGCTTGCCTGTATGGTCGATACACCACACTGTCTGTTTGTCTGGATGGACAGTATTCAACCAAACCTTTTGCTGTTTACTTGTGTCTATGTAGAGTTAAGTAATGATTGTTCTATTTTTTATTCATTGTGTGGACTGTTGTACTTGAAAAAGATATTGCACTGGCAATGTACTTGCACTGATACCCTCTTGCACCATGGCAATGTAAATGGTAAATGGACTGCATTTATATAGCGCTTTTCTACTCCTACGAGTACTCAAAGCGCTTTACAGTGTATGCCTCACATCAGTGGCGTAGGCACATAAGGGCAACAGTGGGCCGGTGCCACTATGATTGACAGCTGGCCCACCCTATCGGAGGTGCCCAACTTGATTGAGAGCGGGCTTGCTCGAGTTGTTTTATAACGTGAATTTCAATGAGCAGGTTAAAATAATGCAATACAACACTAAACACTTTGAATTAAGTATAATGTTTCAACTATTTACAGAAATTATATTTTTGTCAGTGGTCTTTTCTCTACATTATTTTGATTGGGTAATGTCCACGTTTTTGATAAGCGGAAAGAAGCCAACATTCGTTGCTATGCCAACAATCGGAAGTTATCGCCTACCTGACAGAGAATGCTAATTTAGCTGCGCTAGCTTAATCGAAAATGTCTAAACAGACATCGCTGTCCTGTTTTTTTAATAAACCAAAGAGATCGAAATTACAAGAAACAGATGTGGACAATGATGATGCCGTCCCTGTACCAAGTTAGACTTCCGCGACCGCCACACCAGATGGAACCAGCTCTACTCTCCCCATGACAAGCCCTCCTGCCTCTCAGGCCAGCAGCCCCCCTGCAGACCTGTCCGCCCTCCTGGAACCGGCTACCCAGCCCGATCAGAAAGAGTTCCCACGAACCGTGATAAACGGAAAAGCCAGGTCTTTTTTTTTTTTAACAAAACATCTGCTCTGAGCTGAAACTTGACACAATTCTTAATCTTGCCATTGATCAGAGGGCTATGAATCAGATGGGATTTGCTAATATATTCACCCTAAAATTGGTTAGAATGCAGGAAATTGCACCTAAGAAATAGAAAAATTTCGGGGGGAGGTCCCCCAGACCCCCCGCTTAAATTGGGGTCCACTCTATTTCACAAAAGTCCACAGTACTACACATTTCTGCCTACGCCCCTGCCTCACATTCACCCATTCACACACATGCACTCACACATCGTGGCGGAGGCTGCCATGCAAGGTGCCAAACTGCCACCAGGAGCAATTTGGGGTTCAGTATCTTGCTCAAGGACACTTCGATGGGGTCAGGCAGAGTGGGGCTCGAATCTGCAACCCTTCGGTTGCCGAACAGCACCTTTACCACCTGCGCAACCCCCGCCCCGTGTCAGTGCAATGCACTGGCGGAACAATTGGAGACAAGGCCCAGGGGCAAAACGTCACGATCGGGCCCCCCTAACAACCCCCCCACCCCACCCCATGACTCGCTATGTCAGTGATAGCATTTTTTTACGCCGACCCTCCCCATTAATCCGGCACAACCAACTCCGTGGAAGTGTAATGCCAGCTTTAGTGACTGAGGTGTAATAATGGGTGGAAAAACTACGGCTACCAGTGTCTGGAAATGGGCCATTGGGCTTACAAGGGCCCGTTTCCAAGATATACCGCTTCACATTGGCATCAGTAATATTTTCTATGAAATTGCCACGATCCGTTGGAAAACTAGCTTCCTTGTGGATGCTACTCACTTCACTCGACACTCCACACTCGCTGCTGCTAATCAAGTTGCTACTGCTTGAAGATGACGATGCATGTTCTTCCCTGTCACTGCTAGGCTGAACCCGAGAAGGAGTATTTAAGAAAGAGTCCAATTTGGGAAGTTTGGCGTTTGCCTCATCTTTATTTTTCTTTTCTTTCCTCTTTTGGGCTCCACTTTTAGCTTTAAACATGTCGAAATGTCTGCAATATCACTACACGGACACTACTTCTCATGACCTATGTCACGACCACACTGTCCTCCTGCCCCCTGCCTACTCTGGACAGGCTCGTTGAGGGGGGAGGAGGAGCGGAGGAGACGTACGTTTCGCTACATCAGGGTTACGTTCGCGCTGCAGATGATGACCCAGAATGCATTACACTTTTAAAAGACAAATTACTCTGTAATAACTACATACTCAAACAGAAATATACGTATCACAAAGGGACAATGTAGCTTAGTTTTAAAACTACAATCGTTATTATATTTAGGTTCATTGTAGTGATGTTTACAAAGAATGATGCATGGGAAAAAAACAGGCTTCCAAATACCCACCGTCAGCAACACAATCAATACAATGTCTTGGTATATAAAGCTTGGCGCTGCCGCTCTTTATATATGCTATTGAAATGAGTACATTGACCACAGCAATTTCACGTGAGAATGAATGTTCATTAATATGAAAGGCCCGTCTGGTGCAATGTACTTGCACTGACACCCTCTTGCACTGACACTGACACCCTCTTGCACTGACACCCTCTTGCACTGACACTCTCTTGCACTGACACCCTCCTGCACTGACACCCTCTTGCACTGACACCCTCTTGCACTGACACTGACACTCTCTTGCACTGACACTCTCTTGCACTGACACCCTCCTGCACTGACACCCTCCTGCACTGACACCCTCTTGCACTGACACCCTCTTGCACTGACACCCTCTTGCACTGACACTGACACTCTCTTGCACTGACACTCTCTTGCACTGACACTCTATTGCACTGACACCCTCTTGCACTGACACCCTCTTGCACTGACACTGACACTCTCTTGCACTGACACTCTCTTGCACTGACACCCTCCTGCACTGACACCCTCTTGCACTGACACCCTCTTGTACTGACACTGACACTCTCTTGCACTGACACCCTCTTGCACTGACACCCTCTTGCACTGACACTGACACTCTCTTGCACTGACACTCTCTTGCACTGACACCCTCTTGCACTGACACCCTCTTGCACTGACACTATCTTGCACTGACACTCTCTTGCACTGACACTCTATTGCACTGACACTCTCTTGCACTGACACTCTCTTGCACTGACACCCTCTTGCACTGACACCCCCTTGCACTGACACTCTCTTGCACTGACACTCTCTTGCACTGACACTCTATTGCACTGACACTATCTTGCACTGACACTCTCTTGCACTGACACTCTCTTGCACTGACACTATCTTGCACTGACACTATCTTGCACTGACACTCTCTTGCACTGACACCCTCTTGCACTGACACTCTCTTGCACTGCACTGACACCCTCTTGCACTGACACTGACACTCTCTTGCACTGACACTCTCTTGCACTGACACTCTCTTGCACTGACACTCTCTTGCACTGACACCCTCTTGCACTGACACTATTTTGCACTGACACTCTCTTGCACTGACACTATCTTGCACTGACACTATCTTGCACTGACACTCTCTTGCACTGACACCCTCTTGCACTGACACCCTCTTGCACTGACACTCTCTTGCACTGACACTATCTTGCACTGACACTCTCTTGCACTGACACTATCTTGCACTGACACTTTCTTGCACTGACACTCTCTTGCACTGACACCCTCCTGCACTGACACCCTCTTGCACTGACACTCTCTTGCACTGACACTCTCTTGCACTGACACTCTATTGCACTGACACTATCTTGCACTGACACTCTCTTGCACTGACACTCTCTTGCACTGACACTCTCTTGCACTGACACCCTCCTGCACTGACACTATCTTGCACTGACACTCTCTTGCACTGACACTCTCTTGCACTGACACCCTCCTGCACTGACACCCTCTTGCACTGACACCCTCTTGCACTGACACTCTCTTGCACTGACACTCTCTTGCACTGACACTCTCTTGCACTGACACTCTCTTGCACTGACACCCTCTTGCACTGACACTCTCTTGCACTGACACTGACACTCTCTTGCACTGACACTCTCTTGCACTGACACTCTCTTGCACTGACACTGACACTCTCTTGCACTGACACTCTCTTGCACTGACACTGACACTCTCTTGCACTGACACTCTCTTGCACTATGTTGCACCTTTGCATTTTCCACTTTGCTCCTTTAGCATCTTACAACTTAACTTTACTGTAATGGCACAAAATGGATGTCTTTCTTTTGTATTTTTGTAGTATGTATGTGTGTGTGTTTGTCATTTGTCTGTGTGCCAATGTGTGTGTATGTATGTTGTGTATAAGCTACTGGACACCTTAATTTCCTTCCGGATAAATAAACTAACTCTATCTATCTATCTATCCTTCAGATAGTTTGCAGATATTGTATGTTATAGACTTGATGCATTTTGTATAGCTGCAGTTAGGATTGGGAACCGAAATGCATTACTACTACGGAACGGCACTAACATAAATGGCAGTAACCAGTCCAATTGGCACTAACATAAATGGCAGTAACCAGTCCAATTGGACTGGGACGTAGATTTCGATGCCTCATTTCACTGTCAGTTAAGCAGTTGTTTTTAATGCACTGTGGTGTTCCAACAGTTGTTTTTAATGCACTCTAGTGTTCCAACATTACACATCAGAAGAATCACTGCAGGTTGCGTCTCTGCAAGTTGTATCATCTCCACTCTGATTACAGCAGAATCTACACTTTCCATAGCCAACATGAAGCACCTTAAGATTGCTAAAGCTAATCTTAACAGAAGAATGGATCACATAAATCGCGTGTCCCCCTGCCAAGTAGCCTACTTAAAGTATTTTCTCAGAACTCGTTTAGCGAAAGGCTACGCAAAGCAAGAGCTAAGTAGTGTTGGGAGTAATGATTTACATGTAACAAAATTATATAATTTAATTATTTTGAAGTGTAATGTGTAATTAAATTACAGTTTCATGAAATACTCGGGACTACAATTTCAGTTACATCTGAATATCTTCTGAATATCTTTTTTCTTGTCTCATCCTCCGTTTACAGCTGACAGTCTGATACTATTCTGATATATCTAATTGGTTCTCCTGTTATGTTTTAATTGGCAACACCACCCATTTGATGCTCAGCTGCAGTTGCGAGGAGGCCTGCGATGTCCGATAGAAACTACAATGTAGGCCTAGGCCATGGCCAGAAATAAAAATGACAACAAATGCACAATCAATCTCAGATTAATTAAGACGTTCACCAAATGTTGAATGTGAAAGATTTGATTTAGCAGGCACAGCTACTAAGATCTGTATGATCTGACAGTAAAGTGGTGTTGAGGTGTTGAAGTCCTCTACTGCGGAGGCCTTTGACTTTGACAGCAGTTAGTGTTGAATACTGTTATAAGGTGAACCCTGCCAGGTTTCAAACTCTGAAATTGGTTGACAGTTGATACAGTTTGTTCAAAATGTAGAAGAGTAATCCAAAAGTAATCAAGTGTCATTAGTTACATTATTTTGTTAAAGTAATTGAAATACTTACACTAATATTACATTTTAGATTGGGCAACTTGGAATTGGAACACAGTACATTTCCAAAGTAAATTTTCCAACACTGGAGCTAAGTTTACCCTATCTCGCTGAATGTGCTGCAAACTGGTAGAGTTGTAATGTGAAAGCTTTCTTTCATTTTGATGATTTAGCCTTAAACCACAAATAAACATACCTTTACACAATGATATTCCAGAGTTGTCAGAGACGTTCCACAGGCACGTCGTGTAGCCTTTCACTAGTTTACTCGCCCTGACAGTAAGCCAGAGTAAATGGAAGAGCTCACCAGCCTGGAAACATACTAATGTGTATAAAAACCCATGTAGAGTAGGAGGAACATGTCCAATGTAGCAATGAAGCATTATGGGGGTTTACTGATATGACAAACCTGACAGAGTAAAGTGTCTGTGCACCATTCCTTGCGTTTGTCGAGCCATGTGTGCCTCTATGGCAAAGCCATTTTAACATACGATAGACTATGGCAAGCCATTCAGTACAAATGCTATTTTAGATATCACAGACTGAAAACATTGCAATTGTCGATTTTGGTAACAAAGTGAATACAGTATGTAGCTCAGTGAATACAGTATGTAGCTCAATGAATACAGTATGTAGCTCAGTGAATACAGTATGTAGCTCCATGAATACAGTATGTAGCTCCATGAATACAGTATGTTGCTCAGTGAATACAGTATGTGGCTCAGTACAATTATTATTGTTGTTGTTATTAATCATACTAACAGCCATTTGTTCAGGTAGATTTAAGTGCCGTTTAGGCACCAACACTGCTTTACAGTACAGTACACTGTTTTAACAGTATCAGCTTAGCACTGGTATCAAATAAAACCCAATTAACACCCAACCCTAGCTGCAGTGCTCTCAAAAGCCAGACCAAATGGTAACATCATACAGTCTTTCTCTTTAGTCATCTGGCAGATGTATAAATTAAAGATGTGGGAGTTTGCAAACACATTCATTCTTTAATAGCATAGCCTAACTGCCACTAAAATTCATTATTTAATAGCATAGCATAACTGCCACTAAATCTTCCAGCCTCTTTATCTATGGTTTGAAACCCAGTTTCATACAAAAGTAAATCTGTTTTCTGTCTGTCTTACTCAGGTGGGCTTGCGTGGACTGTACCAGGGAACTACCCCGGCACTGGTCGCTAACATTGCGGAGAACTCTGTACTGTTCATGAGCTATGGCTTCTGTCAAGAAGTGGTGCGTGTGCTAGCTGGCATGTCCAGTGGAGAGGAGCTCAGGTGAATTACAATTTTTTTCATCTTTTACTTGTCAGGCACATTGATTTGCCTCCAAGTATGAAATGTGCTATAAAAATAAAGTCGCCTTGCCATAGCAGTGTGGTCAGTTAGCCCACTTGGGTGTTAGAATGACCAAACAATAAGAATCAGTGAATGTTAAGTCTTACCTTTTTGTATTTTTAGTAGGGTTTGACACTCAGTCAAGGGTTAAGTCAAGTAAGGGGTAGAGTTGTCTATCATTATTGTTAGCAGTGTGTCCTGATTACTTTATGCTGAATACATACATCTGTGATTCAGCTCCTCGTCTCTGTAATTATTCTCCTCTGGCGATGTCGCTTTCCTCTCCGTCGTTGTAGCGATATCTCTTTCCTCCTCATCTCCATAACATTGTCTCTTTGCTTTCTGTTTCCATAGCGATGTCTCATTTCTCTCTGTCTCCATAGTGATGTCCAGAAGGCCTGTGCAGGCTCGGTGGCGTCCATCTTCTCCTCTCTGGTTCTCTGTCCAACTGAACTGGTCAAGTGTCGTCTGCAGACTATGCATGAAATGGCTTCCGCAGGAAAAATCTCAGCCACACAGAAGTGAGGAAGTCTCTTTTTGTCTTTATCATAGAAGCAAGGAAGTCTCTCTTTATCTCTCTGTCTCTCTGCTCTTCCTCTGACTGGAGTGTTGCCTACACTGGTTTGGTGTGAGGGCTGTCCAGGTGTGCTACAGGAAACATACATTTTGAGCTTTGCTATAAACTATAACAACACTGCCTAATATTGTGGGCTATTTATATTTCCTGCCATTTCTTCTTACCCTGAATATTAAAGGCAACATTTTGTGCTGTTTTAGGTATGTTTATCAGCTGTGGCTCATTACAGGGTGAATGAAGGCTCTCTTGGCAGCCACTGGCGCTGCTACGCGTAGTTGAACAAAACAAAAACAAGGGATGTGAAAATGAAACTGAATGAAATTGAAATCGGGTTTGTTATTTTGTTAGTGAACATAACTCTTCCAAAATGATCACCGCCGGTTCCTGTTCTTTGGTTTGCAAACAAATCTACATTGGTGAGAATGTACAGTGTTGTTCCTATTTTTGTTTTTTGAAAAATGTGTGGGTACGGGTTGATTCACTCCTTATAATCCCTTCACTTCAGTTCAGTTCAGATTAACTTTATTGTCCCAAAGGGAAACTTGTCTCGCAGTCAGGTACACATTAATAACACAGAAAGACACAAGCAGGGAAGAAGACACAGATTAATATAAGTTTATAAGTTAAGAAACTGTCTTACCTATCTATGTTTCCTTTAAAGACAAAAATGACAAGTATTTTCCATAATGTGATGAAATATCCTGAGCGAGAAAATATCCTATACCTTTTAATTATTAGCGTGCTTCCAAGAAAAGGCTCTTTTTGAAGCGTTTTAAACAGATCCGTCATGGTTTCCCTCTGCCTAACTTCAAGAGATATATGCCTTGGCAGAAAACTTCTCTTTGGTTCACTTAGAGCTCAGCCTGGTAATAAAACCAGACCCTTGTTCTACACTTTCATTTCATACAGAGGGTCTGGACATTTGGCAGTGAGATTCGATTGCATGCTTGAGGCGTTTAAGTTTAAAAAGATTGGATCAGACCTTGATAGCTTGCCTTTACTGATAGCGTTCTCACTCTGCATTCACAAGGCTTCCCTCTGTTCGCTGATTTCACAGGTTAAAATAACAAGCTCAAATACAGACTAGCACTGTTGGGAGATGATAATCAAGTGGAAGTACTTGGAAGGCATGGCCAGGCTACTTAGAGCTGGGCATCAAACCACACACCTAACATTCTTGTGCGTAGAGGGCGCACATGAGCACCATTCATCGGTTGTTGACTTCCTGAGTATATCGCAGTTGAACCACCAGGGGGGAGACGGGGCTCTCGGGGGATCTGGGGTGTTCCCCTCTGTCCATTCACAAGGGGGCGCTGACTGGTCTGGAGACCGGTAGGATTCAGGAGAAATCTCCTCCCTGCTTC
Organism: Tenualosa ilisha; assembly: GCA_015244755.2. Classification (NCBI taxonomy): domain Eukaryota; kingdom Metazoa; phylum Chordata; class Actinopteri; order Clupeiformes; family Clupeidae; genus Tenualosa; species Tenualosa ilisha. Next base: position 63,223 of record PYXC01002285.1, on the reverse strand, counting down.
CGTCACCTTGGCGTAGAGCAGCACACTGTTGTTTCAGCTTCTCAATCTCCGCAGCTTGGACCGCCATACATTGATCTTGTCGTTGAAACACAACTGCCTGACGACCCATTTCAGTTTTTAGTCTGTTTGCATCGGTCTAGAAGCACTTGCTCGCAGTCTTCTCTTCATCCAGTCTTTTGCGGTAGACCCTCCTCAGATTGTCCGTCTCGTGTCTTCTCAACTGACTCATCAACACCATGGCCAAGGGGGTTTTATTACGTCTGGCACTCTTCCATTTTTTATACACCCTCGAGAGGTCATCGAAGAGGTCATTCGGACCATCAAGGCTGATCTAATCTTCTTCAATCACTCTCTTTTCGATCTTGTCCAGCTTGAACTCTTTCATCACATGCTGGGACAGTTCCCGTATCATCTCATTTCTCAACCTGCTCCAGGACTTTTGTTCATGGGTATCAAATTCATCCTCTGAATAAATTCAATTTAAAGAACAAAATTTCAAGGGTGGGTAAACCCAGAGTGAGAGAGGATTCCAAATAACTAGTCACGAAGTTAAAGTAGTGACAGTGGCGTGATTGAATGTTTAGAGTATTTATGTGCAATCAAGACACGCAATATTTCAACACTGCAATCTGCAAAAGCACATTTCCTAGACAACCAAGAAGTAAATGATGGGAGTGCCACTCATATTTGGGAGTGAAGTTCTGCATGGTCTCTTAAAATGTTAAAATGTGAGTGTTTGGGACTTCTGGTGACATGATGACCAAGACAGCAACCTAATTTCGAAGTTCCTGAGGAGAGTTTTCAAAAGCTCAAGAAGAAGACCAGCACACCATCGAAACTTGCAAAACAGCAACAAAATGTTTAGAGCAAGAAAAGCATGGCAGCAGTGCGAGGCGTGCTATGCACATTAAGAAAGGAGCACACTGAAGCTTCTAAGGCAGGAGTGTCAAACTGAAATACACAGTGGGCCGAAATAAAAAAAAAAACTGGGTCCAAGTTGAGGGCCGGACATATTCAATATTTATAATGAACTTAAGTTTTACACATAAATCTGAAAGTGGCCTAAATCTTGGTCATAGTAACTATTCCATTATAGCAAGGGATGCACCAATCAGACTTTTTTAGTTCCGGTACTGATTCCGATACATGGGTTTGCATGTCAGATGATACCCAACACCGATCTGATATCCCCATTGAATTAGGAGATTAGACATCATCCTCAGCTTTTATTGTCCTACTCTCCAAACTGGCCGTTATTTTCCAAGCCAAACCAAAACAGAGCAAAATAACATAGAAATAAATATAATAAATATTGTTATTTTGAATATAATTAAAAAAAACAAAAACAAATGTCACTGTCAGTGTCATTACATTGGATTTGATGGTTCTGGGCTTAGGTCTAATGGCATGAACCTATTGCTACAGGACTTTTGTGAAACAGACTTTGTTTCTATGCAGGGTGGTAGTGGAAATTGGTGGGCTGCTGCAACTGTTGATTATGGTTTCTATTGAATTATAAATACATTTTCATAAACCATATCTTCACATAGTAGCACAAATATTGGAAATATTGAGTAGCACAAATATTGGATCAGTGCATCCCTAATTATTGCAAGAAGATTTATTTTGAATAGCATTCAAATCATACTCTCATTCAAAGCATACTCTCAGTCAAAGCATACTGATTCAAAGCATTCTCTCATTCAAAGCATACTCTCTTACGGGCCTTGGTTGACATCATACCAGCGCAGCAGCAGTGCATTGTGGTACTTTGCAGTGTTATCAGTTCTTGTGAAATACCAGCGGGCCAGTTCTGATAGACATTAGATACTATCTGTGGGGCCAAACAGAATTACATTGCGGGATGGATTTGGCCTGCAGGCCTTGATTTTGACAGGTGTGTTCTAAGGATACCAAAGAATCCTCAACAAGAGTAGAAACTGCACTCGGTGAGGTAGCTGACAGGACCACAAAACTTGAACAACGTATAACAAACTGATTGAGGCAGAGGTAAAAACACAACGAAATGGAAGAGCCCTTTGTTATTTGCTCCATCGGGATGCTGGGTAGCTGTCAAGTGCGAGGATTTTGAATCAAGAGCAACCTACCATGAAGCTGAAAGATTCAGAGAGCCCAGCCTAGTCCTTTATAGTCCGATTTCTGGACTATAGAACCAAAGAGATGGTACTTCAGGAAGTATGGAAACACTGTGGATGAGCACCACACAATAGAATATCTTCTTTGACCAGGATTGCACTACCGACAGTCAAACACAAGCAAGTTAGTCATAAGAAAGCAATTGAAGAACATGAAAGCACAATTGCCGTTCCCAGCTATAATTGATCTAGAATCTGGAGTGAAGACCTTCTCCACCCTCACAGATGCTTGGGTATCCATGTCAAACGGGACAATGGGAGAGTCGGCTCACTGAACTTTTAAGGAATAACTGGACTGGTAAGCAAACAGGCATAACGTGATGACCATTGCAGACCTTACTCCACAATGAAAAATGACATGTGTAAACATGTCCAATGCCATGACTTGGTGAAATGGGCCTATTACTTAGTATTATGAACACGTTTTGGCAGTGTATTTGTAGAAAGCCATAAGAAACTAATAAAACTAACTATATTAATGTAAGAGCTTTTCTCTCCTTTTTTAGCAGATGCTTGACGTGCGTATAGATTTTTCAGTTGGGTTTTTAGAAGTCTGTTCTTTCTTCCTGTTAATTGTGTGTTCTTGGTTTTTGCATTGTTTGATTTCACATGTAAATCGTGTAACTGCAGTCATATAAGGTGCATTATGTGTATACAGAAAAAAAAATGTGTATCTTAAAAGAAGGTATTAAGGGTTACAGTCGTCCATATGGATAAGTTGATTATAGTCAGTTGCAATGTACAATGAAAAAAATATTCAATTAGTTGGAAAAAAAGCACATTGTTCAATTGCTCTGCTACAAGAGATCCATTTAAATCAAAATGAACTAAAGAGAAACTAAGAAGAGAATGGGTTAACCTGGTATATAGTGCTTCCAATGGATAGAAAAGGGGGGTTGCCATTTTAATACCCTGGCTTTCAGTACAGATAAGGTGGCACAGGACAAATCAGGAAGATTTGTAATGGATGGAAGAATGAATGGTGGTGGGAAGTATGGGAGAATTTGAATCCTCAGTTCTGAAGATATGTGCTCCAAATGAACACGACCCAAATGTCTTCAAAGAGATGGTGAATATCATCACAGATATTTCAAAAGGAATGCTGATCATAGGAGATTTTAACGCAGTACAAGATGGAAAGATGGATGGATGGATAGATGGATAGTACGGCAATTGAACAGGGGCCTTCAAGTCCAAATACACATATGTTAGAAATTTCATTTCTGAACTGGGTCTTGTAGGTCTTGTGGGGAGTAAAACTGAAAAATATGTAATCTAAGTTATATTATTACGCAAACTTTTGTGTTGTATGTTACGCAAATCTGATATTAAACTTAGGCCATGTACACACATAGGCGGGTATTTTTACAAACACACATTTGCTGTCCTCCGTTTTCTAAAAACTCTTGGGTCTACACACGACTGTTTTAAATATATTCACATCCACACAAAATCGCAGAATTTCACGGTAACAGGCTTCTCAGTTGATCCATGCTGTCAATTGTCTGACATAAACAAGGGTGTATATGTGACATTTACGCATCAATTGTTGCAGTTAGTGACATTTAAAAACGTAAAACTCTGGTTATTGATATTCACACTGAAACGCCAAACAGGAGTTTTTCCAAATCTTCACTTTGGTCGGAGTTTTTCAAATGCTCCGTTTGAAAGGAGATAATCCTGCGGTTATATGTGGATGACAGGCCAAATCGTAGAAAAATATATCCGTTTTATTAGATACCCAGCTACGTGTGGACAAGGCCTTAGTCTGCAAAAATTGGAAATATTTTTGTTTTCATGGACATATTGTGTAAACTGTTACTTTTCAAAGGGGGTGTACCCATTGATGCTGAGAACTGTAATTGATTGTCAGATTGAATCTATAACCTTGTGATGCTCCAGTCATACTGAAAATACACTCCTTTTTCAAGTATTTGAGAATGAATGTATCACTACTGAACAACACAGAAATTGCTGATGAGTTGAGGCAAGAATAGTTTGAGATAAACGATAATGGAGTCAGCCCTACAATCTTAGGGGAGGGAGCAAAGGCAGTTAGTTATTTAAGGGAAAATCATAAAGATATCATCACAATTGAAGGAAGAGCAGCTAAGCCTAACTAAACAAAACAAAATAAAGCTCTTAGACAAAGAGATGTGCGGGATGATTATTCTATTTTATTTAAAAAATATGCCTATTTGTGGCAGAAATGTATGATATTTGAATTAAATAAATGATTTATTGTCCTTGAAATAGAGATCAAGAACCCCCTGCCACCCCCAACACAAAAATGGTTTGGCCTTTGATCAAAAATGCAACGTCATTTGATTAGTGCTTCAGTATGCCAACATGTGTCAGTGTAAGTTGGGGGCACAAAAAAGAAAATAGAAAAAGAGAAGAAGAAACCAGGAGCCTTCGAGATTCACTGAATAGATATTTTAAAAAGGTTCTTCTGATGCAGGTACTAGCAAAGTCAGGGCAGAGCAAGGTAAGGCAGCGCAGCCAACGTTTTTCAGCCCCGTAAAGTAACCCGATCCAGCTGGGCTCAAAAGAAGTACCAACCAAGTCACGCCATTCATGGTAATACAAATGAGGGGGTGGCAGTCACACTGAACACCTTATGGTGTACGGACTGGGCATTAAATCATTTGATAACCACAACGGCTTAAAACAGTGTGTCACATATCTGACCGATGCTAAGAATATTTACATTAGCAGCCAAATTCGCCTGCAATCCTGATGTTTCAAGCTAATCATGCTGCATTTGCTATCATGTAGCATGTTAGCTCTGGTTAGCTTCCTGACAGGCAAGTTGGCTATACCAGTGGAATACAGCTCTCTGGTTGACCTTATTTGTTGAAAATAAGTTGTATGAACATGTTAAAGTGTGAAAATTGCCATCTGGGTAAATTCTGATATAACCAATAGGCTAGGTGGTGTTTTGAGGGTTAGCCTGTTACAAAATATTAAACTAAAAAGACTGGGTAGAAGTAGCCTACTGTTCATTCCCTTGGTCAACTGAAATATGATCAGAATCTATTAATGTGTAGTTTATGAAAGAAAGACAAGCTTTACATAAATAATATCTTGAGGATTTTATGGGGGTGGGGGGGGGCATTCAGAGTAGTTTGTGTGCGTCTGTGTGTGTATGTTCATAGGCTCTTTGCAGATGCATTTATCCAAATGCAACGTAAAGCAACGTAAAATGCAAAATTTACATTAAAAACAGAGATAATATGTTGTATTAGCCCTTGTAGTTATATGAGTCTCTTTGCTCCTGCAGGTCCGTCTGGTCAGTGGTTCGATCCATCTGGACCCTAGAGGGGCCCCAAGGCTTCTTCCAGGGCCTGACCCCCACCATCGCCAGGGAGGTCCCCGGATACTTTTGCTTCTTCGGGGCGTATGAGCTGTGCCGCACGGCCTTTGCCAACTACTTCAGATGTGCCAAGGATGACATCGGTGGGCGTCACTATCACATTTACTCTGCACATATATCACTCCACAGCACAGTGGTGGGCGTCACTTTTGCATGTGCTCTGCTATGTAACTGCCCAGCACAGTGGTGGGTGTCACTGTTGCATGTGCTCTGCTATGTAACTGAACAGCACATTGAGACTCAGTACGTTTACATGCACTTATTAACCAGACTAATTTGTTGACCTAAACTGTGTCCAACTGTAATAATCTTGAAATTTGGTCTCTGCATTTAACCCAATCGTGAATTAGTGAAACACACACAGTAGGGCTGCAGCTATCGATTATTTTTGTAATCGATTAATCTACCATTTTTTATCGATTAATCAAATAAAAAAATATATCTTTGCAAAATGATAAAAAGTACAAGTCTGAAAGTAAACAACTAACTGGTTTTATTCTGGAATGCAAAAATAAAAATTAAAATGTAAAAAAGTGCATGTCAGTGTAGTAAATAAATAAATATTGAAAAATAAAGAAAATATAGCAAGTACAAATACAAAAAGGCACTTAGCCTGAACATTCAATTCTTTTAGAAATACTTTTTTTTTACTCAACCACAAAACATGACTGTTCAGGACGTGTGTGTGTGTGTGTGTGTGTGTGTGTGTATGGAAAAAAGGGAGGTGTCTGTGGCCAGCCTCTATGCCCATGCTATGCAAAACAGCCCAGACAGCAAACACAGGTAGGTGTGTGTGTGTCCCTGTCTGGTCTTAAATGAGGTGGGGTAACAAGCAAACAGAAACCTTAAACTCTCCACAGTAATTTACAATAATAAATCACAACTTAAAACACAAATCCACTCTTAACACAAGGACTGTTCAGTTAAGGTCATTAGAGAGAGAAAGACTTTGTGTGTGAGTGAGTATGTGAGTGAGTGAGTGTGTGTGAGTATATGAGTGAGTGAGTGAGTGTGAGTGCGTAAGTGAGTGTGTGTGAGTATGTGAGTGAGTGAGTGAGTGTGTGTGTGAGTATGTGAGTGAGTGAGTGTGTGAATGTGGAAGCAATTATAGGAACAGCTCTCGGTCAGAATGAAGAAAAGTCAGCATATCAACATGGTCAGAGCTGAGGCTTGCCCTATGCTTGGAGACAATGTTTCCCGCCGCAGAAAATAATTGCTCTGATGGTGTGGAGGTCGCTGGAATACACAGCCAGGACTTGGCAAGCTTTCCAAGGGTTGGATAACGACATGCTGCATTCTCTCGCCACCATAACAGCGGATTCTTCTTTTTCGAAAGGGGATGTTCCCCAAAGTACATTAAGACCTCTCTCTGCACAGCCTCACTCAGCTGCTTCACCTCATCTTCTTCATCACTGGTGCTCGAGTCTGATGAAGATCCGAGAACATTAAGGATCAATGATGCACCCTTGCTCAGAGTGGTTTGGAGGTCTTCTGCTGTGTTGGTGGCTCCCCTTTCTTTTTTGTCTTCCTTCTTGGCAGCAAGCAACATAGACTGTACAGTGCTCTGGACTTTGTAGATTTCAAGAACTTAAGTTTGCGGAACCTTGGGTCCAAAGCAGCAGCAATGAGGACAGGATTGGGTTCCTCGGGTTGGAGCACAAGCAGTCCCTGCCATCTTTCTGTGATCTGTTCTGTTGCTTGAGCCTGGAATGACTTAGCAGGTGTTGTCTCAAAACTGGACATAACATACTGTTCCCCACTCAAAAACACTGTAGCTGCTTCGAATGGCTCAAGGACCTGTTTCAGCTCCTCAATTATGTTCCACTGCTCTGGCTTTAAGTCCAAGTAGTGGTGTTTTCCTCTTGGATTTACTGCAGGATCGGAGAGTGCAGCAGTGACTGGCCATCTTTGCACAAGAAGCCTGGACAACATGTGATACAAACTGTTCCAGCGGGTGCTTACATCTTGAATCAGCATTTGTTGTGGTGTCCCCATCTGACACTGCTTTTCCTTAAGTTTGGTACATGCCAGCTCACTTTTCTTAAAATGCTCAACAAGGCATCTTGCTGCACCCACACACTGAGAAATTGCTGATTGGCTTTTAAGAGAACTCTGGACAACCAAATTTAGTGTGTGGCCTGCACAACGCACATTTTCGCTGCTGCCACGACATTAGCACCATTGTCATGGACAACAGCATTTACTTTCTCTGGTGGAATGCCAAACTTGGCAGCAGCATTTTCCATCCACTCAACAATATTTGCGACAGTGTGCCGGTCAGTAAGGGGCATTGTTGTAAGGCTGCAGGATGACATCTCCCAATCTTCCCCTAAAAAATGGAACGTCACCCCGAGATACGCCTCTGTGGCGACACTAGTCCAAATGTCCATTGTCAATGCAACGCCCTGTATGCTCTTAAGTTTGTGAATTAATTTTTGCTGGATGTCATGATATTTTTTTTCCAACATTTTCATGAAAAATGTTTGAGAGGGCAGACTGTAGTGTGGGTTGAAGTTATTAATCATTTGTTGGAAGCCTGTATCCTCCACCAGGGACAGCGGGCGCATGTCGGTCACAAGCATGTTTAAAATGCCGTCTGTGAACTGGGCAGCTTGTTCAGCAGAACAAGATGGAGCTGGCCTAATAAAGCTGTCCATTCGTCGTTGGGGTGCACTGAAAAAGAGAGTAACATGAAATTAAGTACTCATAAGCATAATAGATACTAAAAATAACTCTTACTAACTTAATTGCATGTATGTGTATGCGTGTGTGTGCATGTGTCTATGCGCGTTAGGTGCCCATTAGTCCGTAGGCAGTAGGTTTTTAAGGTTAATAAACACAAATTAACTACGTGATTACTTTACCACAGCATGAATGTGTTCTTTAGCTAAATTTCGAAACATCATAACTGACTAATAATCTCTCGTTCTTAATTCTTCATAAGCATACATTTTTACTATTGTTCATCTGAATTAGCAATCACAATAAGGTAGTTTAAAACGTTTATGTTACCTCGTGTCTGTCCTGCTGAGTGAAAATACCGGGTGTTTTCTTTGTAGGTGCTGCATCATCGACGTCGTGCTACCATGGAATGCAAGCTCCGTTTTACAATGAATGCACTGAACACTGTTATTTTGCGACTTAAAATGGTCCCACACCACTGACATCTTGTCTTTTTTTCTTTGGTGCTGAATCCATTTCGCTTGCCATGCTCGCATAGGAGGAAACTTGCTGCTTGCTTGCCATTGCTTGCTGAAGCTATTGTGTCGTCCTGTGACCAATAACTGCCCGTGTGAAGCTCAAGCGGTGCACCACCAATAACGGTCAATGTGAAACACAAGCAAATTGAGCATAATAATTAAATACAGCAAATTAAACAACGCATCGATTTGGGAAAAATTAATCGATCTTTTTTTTAAATCGAATTATTCGAATAATTTGATTAATTGTTTCAGCTCTAACACACAGTGAAGTGACGTACACACTAACCCGGAGCAGTTGGGTTAGGTGCCTTGCTCAAGGGCACTTCAGCCATGGTCCACTGGTTGGGGATCAAACCAGCAACCCCTCGGTTACAAGTCTGAATTTCTAACCAGTAGGACATGGCTGCTTCCTGCTTCTATCTAACTCCACTATACGATAGGTGTTCATGTCCCCTTTCAGAGCAGATACTTTTTTACTTGTGCATGCTGCACGAGCATGACAGAGCCAAGGTATTGCTTCCTCCAATATAGTCTGCATTCTAATTTAGGCTAGTTTAAAAATTTAATCAACAGAAAAGTGTATTTTGAAGGGTTTACCCTATTCAACAGTAGCCTAATAGAATGTTGGCTACATATTTCTTTGCACTGTATTGCTGACTTTAAGGCCATGAACGTTGGAAACTTAGCCTGACATGGAAACTGACGTGGAGAGTGTGGCTATTAGGCCAGGCAAAGCAGGTTTATTTAAATAGCACATTTCATACACAAAGGAATTTCAGTGTGCTGTACAAAAGTAAACACAAAGTAGAGCAGATGAGAGTAAAAGCACACAATAAAGTGAATAAAGGTATACAATGATTAACATAAAAGTTAAAGTGTAAAGAGCATAAAAAGAAAGATAAGTGAATCATTAGGAGAAAGCATCGGAAGTATTAGTATTAACTTTATAGTCTACTGGTCCAGTTTTCCAACACCTTGTGACTGCATCCCTGCTTGTCTTTCTTTGCTCTTAACCAATGAAAATACATCATTGTTTCAGGATGGCAACGATCCATAAAGGAGCTCATATGCTCAGATTCATGGCATGGAATATTTTATTCATCAAAGAATAGACTAAATTTTGGCTACTCGCACTCGCATTGTTTCCTCTTACCGATACCTTAATTCACACAGCCTGTGGAAGGCCTGTAACAGCATAAATCCTTAGAAAATAATATGTACAGGCTCCATTGGAAGAAGGTGCAGAAGGCATAGATGCAGTATACTTGCACAAGTTATTCGACTTTTAATTGCATTATCTGGGTGTGTTAATCGAACTGTGAGTTGTCCAGCTCGGTTTGATTTCAGTCGGACTAAGGTGTTTACATACATTTTAAATGTTTAGTCGGACTGCGTCGTAGTGCGTGTAAATGCACTGACTGTGTGTGTGTTGTCTGGGGGTTTACTAATGTGTATGATCTGCTGTATGGTAGGTGTGGCCCCTGTTCATTGGGATGGCTCGTGTGTGTGTGTGTGTGCGTTTTAGTGACTTACTGATTGATGTGTTATCAGTTGTATGGTAGGTGTGGCCCCTATCGTGTTCAGTGGAGGGCATGTGTGTGTGTGTGTGTGTGTTTTTCAGTGGTTTACTGATGTGTGTTCTCTGCTATATGGTAGGTGTGGCCCCTATAGTGTTCAGTGGAGGGCTTGGGGGTGCGTGTCTGTGGCTAATGGTTTACCCCATGGACTGCATCAAGTCAAGGATCCAGGTGATGTCAATGACTGGACAGCAAGCCGGCTTCACCAGGACCTTTATGGTGGTGCTGCGAACAGAAGGTACTGGCTGTATCTGGCTATGTAGTCCAACCACAATACAGTGCTTGCCTGACATTTGGAACTGATTTTAGCACTCTGTCCTCTGTCAGTGTCTATATTTTAACCGCTGTATGTTTGTTGTTGTTAACAGTCCTTGTGTGTGTTTATTGTTTATGTTTATTGCTTATGTTTATTGGTTGTTGGCAGATGCTTTTATCCAAAGCGGCATGCAGGCACTTCTTTGTGCAAAAGAATTGCATTGTATTTAGTTCAGTATAGTATTTGTAGGGGCTCTGCCCACGTCTCTGCCCAGGCCATTTTCAAATACCTTAACAAAGATGACAAGTCTATATACTTTTCATATCATATAATAAGTCTATATATAGTATGAGTTCTCTGTGTGTGTGTGTTTTAGTCACGTGTTTGTTTTACCCTGCCAGGAGTGAGGGCCCTATACTCTGGCCTGACCCCCACCATGCTGAGGACGTTCCCTGCAAATGGTGCTCTCTTCCTGGGCTACGAGGCCAGCCGCAAATTCATGATGGACAGATTTGCCTCCTGACACAAAGGCCCTGTGTGTGTGTGTGTGTGTGTGTGCGTGCGTGTTTTTGATTATGAGAGTGCTATTGCTGATATAGGAGTCAAGACATTTAAAGGCAGCAAAGGTTATGGGCTAATATATTATTAATAAATTAATTGGGGCACTGATTTTAGGCCTCCTCCACAGGTCCAGAATGATTTCCTTAGTTTTTGAAGTATTGAGATGAAGATTGTTGTTGCTACACCAGTCTACAGCCCAGTTCACCTCTGCAGTACAGAGACTTACTGTTGTCATTAATTAGGCTGATGATGGTGGTGTCTTCTGCATATTTGAAAAACTTTACTGAGTAGGTGTCAGATCTCAAGCCATTAGTGTGGAGGAAGAAAACTGTAGGAGAAAACACTGCCTTTCAGAGCTCAGTGTTCAGGCTCAATGGGCGTGACATGGTATTAGGAGTTTGAACTGTTTCTTGAAAAGACAGAGGGCAGTTAGTCCAATGGGCTGTGATGTGAACCAGGCAAGACATGGGGCTCTTGCATGCTTGTCAGTAGGGTGACAGAGGGCGGGAGGGCAGCTAGAAGTAGGACCATCCAGGTTAGCCATTCATTTGAAGAACATCTGACTTGGCCAGCCTTCTATATGGCAAGCACCATTTTGAAAGCACAGTCCAGTGTCAGCAATTCCTCTGTCTAGATGACAGAGGATGGAGCTTCAACCCAATATTGAACTCAGTTTGATCCAAGAATTCCCACGGTACCAGTTTTTCGAGAGGTGTACATTAAACGTCAATAGTGTGAATATATCTCCAAATTAGATCAGCTGGTAGTGGTAGAGTAAGTGAGGTGCTGACATGCAACTTGGTGAAATTAATCACGAATCAGAGTGTCAGATTTCACAGTTTCTTACCATATGGTTCTGTGGGCTATCATAGATTCCCATGGCAGTGGAAGAAGAAGAAGAAGAAAGGTAGAAACATGGTGGGTGCCAATACAACTAATCTGCTTGGCCTCCAATGAAAAATGGGCAGAACAATTGTGTTATTTTACATTATTAGGTTCTGCAAATTTAAGAGTAACCTGATAATGTAATAACCTCCCATTAATGTAACAATTTATGACATTATTGGTATGGTGATTATTACATTATTCAGAAATGCATTTTATTACATTACTGGGAAGTTATTACATTATCAGGTTCTCCAAGCCTTTTTGATGTCCTCTGAGAGTTGGCTCCATAGCTGAGCTGCATAGTAGCTAATGGCTGCTTCACCACACTTTGTTTTAACGACAGGTTTTACCAGCAGATTTTTCTGCTGCAATCGGAGAGGTGAAATTTGGGTATATTGCTGAAACATATCAGAGGGGTAATTAGGTCCTGTCCCATTTAGAGACTTGTACACAAGCAGCAGTGCTTTAAAGTCAAGTCTATAGCTTACTGGGAGCCAGGCCTGTGAGAGGGCCTTTGCAGTAGTCATCCCTACTGGAAATCATTTTTTGACGAAAGTCCTCTTAGTTAGGCAGTGTTTTTAGGTTATAAAGTGCTGACTTAGTAATGTGCCCTGTTCAGCCCTGTTTTATACAGGGCCCAGAGTCTTACCCTAACCCTAATCACAGCTACTGACTAGTGTGTATGTTGATGTCATGGTTTTGCCAGTCAGTGAGGTTATCCTGTCATTTGTTTGATATAAAAATAATTCTATGTGTGTGTGTGTGTGTGTGTGTGTGTGTGTGTGTGTGTGCATGTGTGCTCAATGTAGAGAGGGAGAAGATGTATTGTATATCAGGTACTATAAAGTTTCACGATGTGTCTCCAAAATAACGCACAAACAATACACAGGTAAGCAATACTCTACAGGGCAAAACCAAAAACTTTATGGGTCACTACCAAACTCTTCTCAGATAATTTTATAGAATCATCCATTTCTGCTTTGAATAATTTTATGTATTTTGGGTACGTTGAAGCAGCCTTCTCACCAGGGTCTCAGAATTTTCCTCAGTTTTTCTCCAGTCCCCCGTGTTTCATGACCATCATACAAAAACCTCAGGCTGATGTAATTGTTCATTGCTGAGGTACTGTATTCCTTTTCAGTGCCGGTATTTCATTTGTACCACTTTTTCAAATAGTTCTCTCCTCTGACCCGCCAGTAATGTGCTATTGATTGAAATGCAGAGTTTTCGCAGAAACTGAAAAAATAACTGTGATTGGTGTCAAGTGATTTTGATTGCTTAGTACCTACACTTTGAAAACCTGTAGACATGCAGTCCGTGTGAAAAGGTGTGCATAAGGAAGTATTACCCTCTTGGAAGGACAGCATCAACCCTATTTTTCTGTTTGTTACAATAGCAAAGGCACTACAATACTCTACTACAATACTCTACAGTACTCTACTGGTGATGTAGGGTCTTTTCACTCAGTCACAGCCGACATCTGGTGCAATTACCACAAGAGTTATTTAAGCAGTTTATGTGAGGGCCCAGCTGGCCTGAAGCATGTATATTTTGTTTTTATAGTTGCCATGATCATCTTTTAATTATTATTGTTATTATTTACTAAAACACGTAACACAGATGCATAACGCCACACTTATCTCCCCAAACTTCAAACTTGTCTGTGACCAATACACACTCCATATTAGCACATGTGTTCTGGATTTGAAAGAGGGGTGTGTATGCATGTGTTTGTGCGTATGTTTGAACACAGGTCCTTGTACTGTCCGTTACAGCTGTCTAGTGTGGACATAGCTGTTTCAGTTCTGGACCCCAGTCAGAGAAAAACACCCTGACTTTTAACTCAATATCAACTCTGCATATTTTATTCTTGCTCTGAGCCCATGGAGGGTCTTGTGTACTTATGATTACTAAACACTCCACAACTGAGAGCAGAAGAAATGATCGCTCTACACTCCGTGGCTGAGAGCAGAAGGAATGATCGCTCTACACTCCGTGGCTGAGAGCAGAAGGAATGCCTTATATTTGATGGCTGCTTTAAAGTTTTTTTCAGAGTAATCAACTCTTAGCCTAACTCTAACCCATAGCCCTGGTCATGTGCCAAGTGCTGATGGGTAGGAAAAAGAATGAGAAAATTTGTTACAACAACAACAGAGACCGAATTTGCAAACTAGCTATTGAACGAAGCAAACAAGTTTCCGTGACTTTATCAATTAGCATTAACTGCCATTTCTCTATTCGGTCTGTGTTGTCGAACCCTAACGCTCTTCGGTCTAGATTTTCTCTCTTCTTTCTACTGACAACTGTTGAAGAGCTCAAGCAACAGGGCCATGGGTTGATTTACCTCAGACCATCACTTTAATCCTAAATTCATAGTGCAGGAGCAATGCCTTCTGTCTAACGGCAGTCTGGTTACTGGGAATATATTCAGATGCTGTCAAAGGAGTTCTACAGTGATGTCCATAAATGTTTATGTGAAATCCATTATTGAGCTGTTTTATGTCAGTTGTATTCTGAAGTTCATGATCATGAATGCAGAGCTCCTGTAATAGATACACTTGTGTATTAACTTAAGGCTGTGCACAATTAAATATAGTACTGTTGAAATGAAATTTTGTTTTCTTGTGATTATCAAGGACCAGGTTTGATGTTTGGTTTGATTTTAGATCATTTTGCAAGTGATAGCTTGTGTGATTCAAACATAGCAAAAGTACACACGACTTGGGTAGGAAATGGTACTGGTTGCCCTAGATGTTGTTTTTCTAATTGAGGTCAGTCACTGCTAAAATATTATATCAGCATCTATACACCTGCATGACTAAGAGACCTCTGTACAGAATAGACTCTCTATCTTATTAGCAGGATTCATCATTAAGACAATGATTAGTTAGTTTCCGATATTCTGTACTGAAAATTCTAAATTCTGATCTGTGATATCATCCTCCATGATTATTGTCTCTAATACAGTTGACCGATAACAAATAGGGCTCTATTTTTACGGTCTAAGCGCATAGTTAAATGCTCTTTTCAGAATGGGGGAAAACCTCTTTGCACCGGGCGCATGAGGGGTTGGTCATAAGTTACTTAATCATGGGTGTGTTTTGGGCGTGACCTGCAATAAAACAATGAGAGAGCCATCTTCCATTTCCTTTAAGAGCAATAAAACAATGAGAGAGCCATCTTCCATTTCCTTTAAGAGCAATAAAACAATGAGAGAGCCATATTCAGCAGCGCGGGTATTTTAATGCCGGCTTTGCCAAGTTCTGCAGATATGGGTTCAATTCAAAGAAATTTTGGACATCAAGCTTATAAAATTATGATATAACCAGGATAGAGGCCGTGTTGGTATCCCTTGTAAAGCCTAGGGTTTCATGTGAGGAGCAAAACTGTTCTTTTCCTTTGACATGCCAGAGTTAGAGTTAGACTTAGAGCGGGGAATACAGCGAAAGGAAGTGAAACCATTTGGACAGAATTCAGATTTTCTTACAGATTCCTATAAGTCCTTTTGAGCATTTAATCTCTGTTGGTCACCCTATTGATTTGCATTACAGGTGAAATCAGGAGACCGAGAGAAGAACTGAGGAGTAGAGGTCTGCATTGGGAGTGGGTCCCTCTGGGTCCTGTGGGACCCAACGCAAATCTTGCGGGAACGGGCGGTTAAAAAAAAACTATGCAGGCTAACCTAGCTACTACAGGATCTCAGTCAACCAACAAAGTAGAGAAGAACATTAAACAATTGTGTACACCACTAAAAGCAAACATAGCAAATTCGACATTTGAAAACAGTTCTCAGTTGTATGTGACAGAGAGGAAAAAGAGCTGGACTTTGTGAGTTGTGACAAGTGTGAAAAAATTCTTGTCTCCAATGGACACAAATCCAGCACCTTTGGGTTGAGGCGACACACCTGCTCTGTTGTCCCTGGTCAAAGCAAGCTGCTTTGATTTCATTTTAAAAACAAATGCAAACAATGAAATAGAAGCCTATTCACAGTGTGTCAAAAGACGTGCAGGGAGAGAAACGAAACAAATAATCCCAATCCCAATTAATTGCATAAATGGCGTGTTTCTCTTGTGGGACGGGAGAAGACACAAAATCAATGCATCTCTATTACTGTGGGGGTATAAATTCTATAAAAAGAGTTTTGTGGGTTGTGGGCGGGAGTGGACATACACATCACGAGATTGGCGGACACGTTGTGGGTGCGGGCGGTAATGGTCAGAAATTCAGCAGGAGCGGGAGGAAAAAAACAGTCCCGCGCAGTTCTCTACTGAGGAGCACGTTTATAAAGCAGCTGTTTGTGAGTCTGACAGCATTGGCCAAATGAATGAGAGCTTATTGAAGTTCTCAGTGTGCCACGACACTTTTCCGAAGTATCTTTAAACCACCGTGTGAACCTCACAAGTTGTGTGTTTAGGGTAAAAAAAAAAAAGGAATTACAGATCTACCCGAAGACATCAGTCTGAGCCATGAAGCGCCATGTATATACCCATATGAAAGACACTGAACAGCAAATTGTAATAACCATGAATGAATGAGACTGAATAGCAAAGTGTTGTATAGCCTATCCATAAAAATAAGATTGAACAGCATAGTGTCATATATTTTATTAAAGTCAGACATGAAGTGATTTGTGTGTCGCACAGGAAATGGCTGGAGATCACAGAAGTTGCTTGCAGGGAAGAGAGGACTTTAATCAGGACGAAGCAGGTCTTCAGTAGACTGTAGAAGACACTGTAAAACACAATTAACATTTCTTAGGATGGTTGGGTTAGAGTTAGGGTTGGAAATGAAATGACTGATTTGTAGTGACCATTAAGCACAGGTATGTACACACATACTATGTATGTTCAATTCGTAGCACATTTCCATAGGTGTAGTGTGTTAACGTCTCTGAAGAAGATGTAGTGCAATGAAGCACGACTGTTTCATGTTAAAGGAGTCAATGAAGCATGACTGTCTCATGTTAAAGGAGTCATGCTGCAGGAAATTGGCATTGAGGACATATTGCTGTGGCTGGGGCATGGACTGAGCTTTTTAAATGGCCATTATCACCTGGAGAAATGGAATACTGAATTCTGATTAGCTGTCAGGTTTTGTGTTAATTATGTATAACGCACACCCATGAAGTAGATCTGGTAAAAAAAGTCTAATTACTATTCTATATCAATGCCCTTTTGAATTGTAACTATAACAATCATAGTAAACGGCAGTTGAACTTGTCAGTGACAATGGAATCAGCTGTTACTACCATTAGCTGTGACCACAGCAAATGACCAGGTTTCTTTATAACTGAGCTGCAAGCTTGATGTCTATTCCTTACACGCGTGAGTCACAGCCGGGTGATAAGCGGGATAATGGCCTTCGAGGTGTGCTGTGGGGCAGAACTTTTGGCTTCCGCCTCCCTCATTAACTCTGTGGAACATCACACCTCGTCTGCCATCATCCCTTACATGATTAATGGCCAACAGAAAGTAATTGGACTGAGCACAGATGAATCAGAAAAGTATATCATTTCTACATCACTCTGCTCATTCATGCTGACTGTCCTGGTGGAATGGAACAGCACACCTAGTTTATGCTTTAAGATGTTGGGCAATCGGAGAGAGGCGCAGTATATCAAATTGAATGGTATCTTATGCAAGTCTGTGGAGGACCACCTACAGTCTCTGATTTGTTTTATTGTGTTTGTACCTTGCACCAGAGTATTAATTAATGCTGATACATGTGGATTTGTTTACAAACCAAAAGATTGGAACCAGTGATGATCATTTTTGATTTACAAACACTACAAGTGTTATAGGTACTTTATGTTTTGTCCTGCAGCAGGGCCAAGCTGGCATCCTGAGATGCTGTCCAATCGCGGAGAGGCCTTCAGGGAGCTGAGAGAGACTTTAATCGCCCCGCATTGAGTCAGTTAACCATCTAAGTGACAAATCTGGCACAATAACCTAAAACCATTTGTTCAATAAGAAACTGCAGAATTGGACCAGAAGTGGGCCTAACCCCGATACTCACATGCACTGCTACTTAGAGTGGATGAGAAGTAGCTGCTGGCCCCTCCTAGTCCTGAGGCAAAGCTGCCTCCAAGACCAGAGCCTAAACCTCCCCCAAGACCAGATCCTAAACCTCCTCCAAAACCAGCCCCTAGACCACCTCCAAGACCAGCACCTGGAGACAGGGAAGACAATACAGAGTGATACAAATCAAAGTTGGGGCCACAAACCTGGTTAAATAGCACTATCCTAGAAAGCTAACTAGCTGCTAACACACGCGGAGTTATCTAACATTTAGCTACTAACTAGCTGTTAACACACATTCCGTTAGCTAATTGCCAGATGGATACAGTGTCGTGTAATACTGATAAAACAATGATGGATTGATGATGCACCCAATTCAAAGACATATGAGACAAGGATGATGGATTAAGGATGTATCCCATCCAAAGGCACTGTAATAATTACAAAAATGATGGATTGAGGATGTACCTAATCCAAAGCCGCCTGCTCCACCTGCAGCCAATCCCAGTCCAGCTCCTGCACCACCACCCCCTCCAACGGCTCCACCCACTGATGTTTTAGACATGTGGACAGTCACGCCTCCTCCAGACTTCAATCTTAGAGAAGATACACATAGATGAAGATGGATGATGTGCAGATGATATATATGTGTGTGTCTGTGTGTGTGTGTGTGTGTACAGATGATATATATGTGTGTGTCTGTGTGTGTGTGTGTACAGATGATATATATATATATATATATATTTATATGTGTGTGTGTGTACAGATGATGTATATGTGTGTGTGTGTACAGATGATATATATGTGTGTGTGTGTGTGTGTGTGTGTGTGTGTGTATACAGCTATGGAGATTGTGTAATATAATAAACATAATGAAATACTGCAATCCTTGCTAAAGTTGTGTGGCGTTTTGTTCATCAATAAGAGTCAAATGTCACATCCACAACGCTTGCCTATATATAGAGAGAGAATGCTGTGTAGCCTATATATAGAGAGAGAATGCTGTGTAGCCTATATATATAGAGAGAATGCTGTGTAGCCTATATATAGAGAGAGAATGCTGTGTAGCCTAAATATATATATAGAATGCTTTGTAGCCTATAAATGTTAGTTTGCTGTGGCCAGGGGCATCTGATTCTCTGTGCTGTGTACCTGCTTTCCTCTCCGTCCAGGAGCTTCTTGTAGGCAGTGATCTCCACATCCAGAGACATCTTACTGGCCAGCAATTCCTGATACTCCTGGCCATAGTGGGTGATTTGCTAGAACAAACACGCACACATGGTAATGTTTTCAAATGAACTATGTCCATAACACACATGTACACATCACGCACCTCTACAGGCCCAGGTGACAAATACACCCAAACACACACAAACACAGTCACACACACACAGGATGTCTAAGTACCTTGCGTAGGTCACACAAAGACTCACACACACACAAGATGTCTAAGTACGTAGGTACGTAGGTTAGGTTAAGTACCTTGCGTAGGTCGTCCAGCTGTGATTTGAGTGTCATGACCTGCTCCTGGTATGTCTCTGTGTGGGAGCTTGAGTGAGACTCCGCCTCCTCCACCTGGGACTCCAGCTGGATGTTCTAAAACATCAACAGATCATACAGATCACACCAGTGGATTACCAGTGCATTAATACAGATCACACCAGTGGATTACCAAGTTACCATCATTCTGTCTTCCACATTTATGAAAGGTTGGGTGTGAATGTTAAGTTGTTCCTTGTGAAACAGTAATGAATGCTTTGTGAGCAATTTATGACAGCTGCTATTAATGTGTTATGTTCTTACCCATCAGTTTGCCCAAAATGTTTTATCATTAAATGTATCCCTCTTTTCACATGATACTTTAATTGTGTTATATGTTTACAAACCATTCAGCTGCACACATTTTAACTGTTCCCATGACTGGACATGAATCAGTCTGTCTAACATGACCGAGGCTTTCTGTTGGGCAAGTGAACTTGCACTAGCAGACATGATGCACATTAAAACTTCTACCAATTTCATAGTGGGACCACATTTCTGTACCCAACCCTACTTAAGACTATATTGAAATAGTAAGTAGAATCCTACTTCTTAAAATTCTTCTTCCTAAATAGAGCCTAACGCTGACTCATCTGTACATGTGACCTAGAGTTAGGGTTACCAGTGTCCCACACATGGGACCTAGGGTTATATATATATATATATTAGATATATTAGATTTACCAGTGTCCCACGTGGGGGACCTAGGGTTATACATATATATATTAGATTATTAGATATATTAGATTTACCAGTGACTTGAGACGGTCGATTTCTCTTTGCACAGAGTCTATCTGCAGTTTGTAGACTCGCAGCTCCTCCTTGGCTGAGGTGAGGGATTGTGTGCTGGGCTGGGTGGACAGGGTCATCATAGAGATCTGTGGACATGGCAGAGATTAGATTAATGAAACAATCACGGCCGAGATGCTTGACAAATCAAATGATAGACAGTGGACAGTCTTCCGCTGGGGTTTCCTCACTAATATTAAAAACATTTTATAAATGAGATTATGACCATATTTATCATTTATAAAATTGTAAATGCAGTCACAATCAAGCAATGACAAGAGGTGAACATAGAATGACAGAAAAGCAAAAGAGAGACAGAAGAGACACACAGAAGAGATTCACACTGTCCTGAGCAGATAGCAGAGTGTAATATGAAGTGTAATACACACACTGGAGCTGGTAGCAGAGAGTAATAACATGTAATACACATTCACACTGGAGCTCATAGTAAAGTGTAAAACAGGTGAAGTATACACACAGGAGTTGGTAGCAGAGAGTAATAACAGGTGTAATAGGCATTCACACTGGAGATGGTAGCAGAGTGTAATAACAGATGTAATTCAAACAATGGTGCTTATGGCTGGGTGTAATAACAGGTGTAATAGAGACTCACACTGTCCTGAGCTGATAGCAGAGCATCTTGCTTGCTCCTCTGCGCCAGGGTTTCATAGTGCGCTCTCACTTCCGCCAGGGCTGATGTTAGGTCCTGTGCCTGGGCAGCGTTGTCCACTGAAATGGACACGGCTGATTTCACGCTGCCTGTCACAATGTTTCGTACCTCCTTCACTTTCTATTAAAGGGGAAATCCAAAAACATATCAATATATATATGAACAATACAGTCAATGGAAATAACAAATGATCAGTAACAAAAAACAGTCCAGTGCATTAGCCCTCATTCTTAACCTTTCTAACCCGAGGGAGAATGTAGAAACTAAATCTGGCCTCCATGTTTCTTCTTAAAATCATTAACAGTTGTTTTTCATAAACTTATTGTAGTGGCACTTATTGTTAGTCTTAATCTTATTACAGTCCCCTCTGGAAACGCCAATTTGTTTTTAATTGAACTGATGAGCATCAGTTTGATGTTGATGCAGCCAGAAGGGATTTGTTTTTCCTGCTACATAATTACATGCATGCGGTCTGCTGTGTAAATGGCCCTTATATTCATGCGATCTGCAATAACAAATGCCCTTCATCACATAGATTATATACATGGGGTCTACTGTGTAAATGCTGAGGGTTACATATATTCCTGTGGTAAACCAGAGAGCACAGATAGTCTAAGGGTTGGTTACTGTATAGCAGAGCTAGTCTGGGGTTAGTTACTGTATGGCACAGATAGTCTGTACTGCACAGATAGTTTGCATGGCACAGCTAGTCTGGGGTTAGTTATTGCATGGCACATTTATTTCGCATGACACAGGTAGTCTGTACAGCACAGATAATCTAGGATTACTGTACAGCTAAACTTGCTTGGATAAGACAATCTGGTCTTCAAGAGTTCCTACTTACAGCATCGTAAACCTGCTTGGATAACGCAATCTGGTCTTCAATCCCACTGACGCTGGTCTGCAGCTCAAAGATGGACAAGTAGAGGCTGTCGACTTCCTGCACACAGGAGTGTTGCATACATACAGTGTCTTAACTTTTATTTCACTGATCGGACATTTCCTGCAAACAGAGTGCTGTAAACAGCATCTTAACTCTTATTTCATGACATTCGGATGAAATATGTGGCCTGTGAAAAATTGGTTTCAGTTTGGATAAAACGCAGTATGGCGGCGACGTCTGCTGGCATGAAAAAAGCACTACCAACAGTATGTCCAGCCATTGGAATTAAGTTTTTAACTCAAACACATCATGAGATATGAGCCAAAACATGTTTTTGGTAATGGTAGCGCCCCCTAGTAGTCAAATTGCACCAAATGTGCTGTGCTTCCTTGGGATGGGGTTAGGGGTCATGTGACCAATCTTGGTTAAGATAACCAAGTTGGTGGCGCTAGAGGTTGTGAGGTGCCACCATACATGTTTTTGAGAAAGATCATGGGACTGTGCCCATCAGTGTGACAAATTTCATAACTTTTTTTCTATGGGCTGTCATTGACTTGAAAGGCAACAGAAAGGTCTATAAGAAGAACAAGAAGAAGAAAAGGGAGAAACACCTCTGCAGCTTTGCTGCTTGGCGACCAATAACATGTTCATGACATATACAATAATGTAATAATGAACAATGCATTAACATTATCTTGCCTCTTTCAGGTTGGACCAGTCAATCTCCAGAGTCTTCGTTTGTGCGGTCTCCTCCTCATACCTGAACAAACAGCCAATCAAACATGTGCTCATAACAAACCCTCCTAACCCAGCCAATCAAACATGTGCTCTTAACAAACCTTCCTAAACCAGCCAATCAAACATGTGCTCTTAACAAACCTTCCTAACCCAGCCAATCAAACATGTGCTCTTAATAAACCCTCCAAACCCAGCCAATCAAACATGTGCTCATAACAAACCCTCCTAACCCTAATCATAGGCTAGCCAATCAAACATGGGCTCTTAACAAACCCTCCTAACCCAGCCAATCAAACTTGTGCTCTTAATAAACCCTCCAAACACACACACACACACCTGGCTGTGACGTCGTCAATGATGCTCTTGTAGTGTTCGACCTCAGCGATGATGGCCTCTTTAGTGGCGGTGAGTGAGTCTATCTGGCTCTTGTAGGAGCCAATGGCCGAGGTCAGCAGGATGGAGGTGCTGGCGGGGCCCCCCTGACCAGGGTCTGTGAACATGGAGATCTTGGCCTTCAGCACGGCATTGTGCTGCTCCAGGGAGCGAGCCTGATCACACACACACACACAAACACACACACAGTGGGAGAGACATGGCGGACCACAGTAAGGACATGTTTACATAGTTCATAGGGTCTGGAGTCATGCCAGCTTCACACACACACGCACACACATACACACACACACATACACACACCTTACATGTCTGAAGAGGCTGGAAACATAGTTGCTCTCAGCAACATGAGCACACACATGCCTTGACATTCACATATGTGTCCTCGGGCTCTAAAACATGCAGGCTGCACACTCACACACACATTCTCTCTCTCTCTCTTACCTCAAGCATATAAACTCTCTCACACACACCACACATACACTCACACACACCATGCACACACCACACATATACACTCTCTCTTACGCACACTCACAAATACACACACACACTTCTTGCAACTTGTTTAGGGCCTGTAGTTCCTTTTCTCAGAGTCACACACACAGACACACACACTCCTACACACACACACTCACCTTGTCAATAAAGGAGGCAAACTTGTCGTTTAAGGCCTGCAGTTCCTCCTTCTCTCGGAGTCGTGTGACCTGCACTGTGTCCAGAGATGGGAGGGAGGGGTCGAGTGTAGGGATCACCCCTCCTGCCCCCCCAGCCACTCCCCCAACCACGCCCACCCCATCGGCCCCTGCTGCTGCCCCTCCCACACCCCTGCCAGCCCCCATGAAAGCGGGGTTGAACCCGTACGCGCCGATCTTGAACATTTTCCCGCCGAGCCGAGCGCGTAGCGGAGCCACGGCCATTCGGAACCCTGCCGACCCCCGAGAGCCTGCCGCACCCCCCGCCGCTCCGAGCCCCAAGCCTAACCCCGCTCCCACTGACCCAAGGCCGACCCCTAGGCCGACCCCGACCCCGAGCCCCGCTCCCGCACCAAGACCAGAGCGCAGGCTGAGTGACGCCCCCCCACCTGCTCCCAGTCCAACCCCGAGAGAGCGGGCGCCAGATGCACGTGAAAATAACCTGTTTCCGCTGTAGGTGGCGCCAAAGCGCACAGCGCCTCCACTGAGCCGGGCCGAATCAGCCATGAGTGCAGAAGAAGAAGGAGAAGGAGATGCAGACACACACACTCACACACACACCCCTGTGGAGACAGAGCAGCTCACGCTGGGGAAGTCCTATTTATGCTGGCAGGGACAGGGGTGTGTCTGTGACACAGCACTCTATACACACACACATACACACACACACACAGCACATTTACATAGCTCACCCTCCCACACACATACAGCACCCCCTCACACACATGCACACACACTAGTATGCACAGGGCACATCTAGACACACACATACAGCACATAAACACTGAATTTTAGCAATGTCAATTAATGTCAAACATGAGTTTGGATTTCAAGGAAAGTGGAAATGAGATCTTTCCCATAAATATAGTATCTAGTAGGAAACAGTATTTTGTGAACTATAGTGCCTCTGTTTCATGTAGGCCCCAGTGCAAAGTCCTTATGCCAGTCATTGTGCAGGACCCAAGCAGTCAGCAATAAGACAATGGAAAGTACTGAATTTCTCAGTGTTTGTGATGATATTGTCTGTGTATACTAACACAGCAGATAGTACTGAATCTAAACGAAGACAGTGGATAGTACTGAATCTGTGATAATATTTGCCTAAATTAAGAGAGTGGATAGTACTGAATCTAAACTAAGACAGCGGATAGTATTAGATGACTTGTCAAATCAGTATTTGTCTGTTTACAGAAAATTGTCTTGTCTCACCTTCACCTTTCTGCCCATCTTGCTAAACAGACATACATGCATCATCAAACACAAGACAATTCAGCCATATCAAATATGTTCCATTTACTCATAGTCCTGAATCTCTACAAGAGTCTTGATTCTGGTCTGGAGCAGGTGAACAGTTTCAACATGATGCAGGGTTGCCTCCAGTGTGGCTGATGGGTCACACACACAGACACACACACACAGGCATACATGCACACATGCATGCCCACACACGCATACACATGTGCACACATACATGCACACACACACACACACACACACACACACCCTGGCCCCCTGTAATAGCCTACAGAAGAGTCCTGTCTTCACATCACCTGCTCTTTAAATCCATCAACCAATCAATCAAAAGTGCAGCAAAAGCGTCCTCCCTTAAGGCTCCAACACACACACACACACACACACACACACACACACACACACACACACACACACACACACACACACAGCAACCTTTTCTGTCTTTAAGTCTTTAAGGGGAACCCTGCCAGCTAAACACATACACACACATTAGCACCTATACACATAAAAACAGAATAAATATTTTTGATAAAAAAAAATGTTGCCGTCAGTATAGAGTAATTGAACAACAGTGAAATGGGCTCATCTTGGAAAGGAACAACGTAGATTTTTACAGGTGACTAGTATGCAAAATAAAGCTAGTTATTACATTAACTTTGTGGTAAAATGTAGCTCTACAGTTTGTCAAATGAACTTGCAACATGGCCATTTAGATTATGACCATATATGCAATGTGGTGCGAGTTTTTCATTTTTCCAAGTGAAACGTGGAGTCTTGTGGTTCATGGCTGATGAGGTACGATAGTGAATGTGCACATTTCCTTACCTCCATTTGCAGACTGTAGCCTAGGGATTTCCAAATAGTCTACTGCTTCGTTTGAGTCAAACAGGTAGGGCCCCTGTCATTCTCCCTCTGCATGTTACCTTTAGGATCTGTTATAAGGAAACATGGTTTTACTTTCCCCTCCTATGCTAAAAACACCCAACTTCACCTTTCCATGAAGCCTAATGACTGTATGCCAATAATTAGACTTGATGCATTAAAATCTGGATGATTTCTTTTGTGTCTGATGAAACTGAAGTTATGATGATTGGCCCTAAACAGCTAAGTAACATTCTACCTCATCACCAAAACTTACACAGTGACACAAAAGTTCAAGACCTCGGGGTAATCATTGACCAGGACCTCTCTCTAAATAGTCATTTAGTCATTCAAAAACATTTTTCACCAACAAAATATCGCTTAGGTTAGAAAGTTCCTATTGTTTGAGGATGCTGAGAAATGAATACATGTTGTCATTAACTCCAGGCTTGGTTATTGGAATGCTCTGTTCTCTGGGTCTAGTAAAACCTGTATTAAAAACCTAAAGCTAGAACAAAAAACCCTCACTAGGACTGAAAATAATGAACATATCTCTCCTATCTTTGCTTCCTTACACTGGCTCCCTATTAAAAGTCGAATCGATTTTAAAATCTCCTAACCTATAAAGCCCTCAATGGCCATGCTCCAACATTTTAAAGACTTACTTGTCCCTTACCACCCTCCTAGAACCCTGAATTGTAGTCCAGAGAATATCAAAATCTATGATGGGAGGAGGAGCCTTTTGCTACCATGCTGCTGCTTAACAGTGATGCCTGGCCGAATCATGATGTCATGTTGAACAAGGCTTGTGCAGCCCAGGTCATTAGGCCTGGATAGCTGGGCTAGGTGGAGCTGCACCTCACTGTGAGCTCAGCAGCACTCTGGTGGTAAAGCTCTTGCAAGTGTTGGGGGACTTTATGGTGCTCTGACAGCTCAGTCATGGCTGCGGTGCTGGTGGGCTGCAGGGCTTGTGCAGGCTGGAGTACGTCTGTAATAGCACCCCACTTGATGGTAGCACCCCTCTTGATGATAGCACCCCACTTGATGATAGCACTCCTCTTGATGAGAGCACCCCTCTTGATTCGAACAGCGCCACAAGCAACTAGCCCTGTTTGTTTTCCTGAGCGAGGAACAATTTATTATCATGTGTCCAATGCCTGAGCAGTTATGACAGCAATTAGTGCTCTTGCAGAGAATCAATGGATGCCCAGTTCATTGCTGATCTCAGGAATGGCCATAAAAATACTGCTTCCCCTCCCTCACCTCCTTCCCTGACCACAGCTGCAGTGCGAGGTTTCCGTTCAGGAAAGCCATGTGGCCCTGAATGCATAAGGGTGGTGACGTGATGCCTTTTGGTGCTTTCATAACAGCGGGCAATGTCATATGCAATGTCATAGGCTAATGTTTTAGGTCGCTTTCCAAACAACTATCTCTGCATTTCCTGTGGCATGAGTGAAAACTTCAACACCTATGGCATCTTGCTCTTTTTCAGTTCTGTCACTGTATGGCACTGACACTTTGCCATGTACATCATCCCTTAACAAATAGAGAGCTCACCTGGTTTGCGAACATGCTATCTCAGTTCAGTAGCAAAGGCAGCAACATGCTCTGAAGACGGGCCGTAAGCATTTTCAACTTTCTCCACTAAGGGTCTATAGTCCCACTGAGCAGACTGGGGGTTCTTATGACGTTTGCCCCTGCAGCGCCTACCAGACAAAACTTTAACTGGATGGCCTTAGTCTTTTCAGTCTAGTGATTTGCCTTGGCACAGCTCCCAATTTGGTGCAGGAACTCCACGGTGTGGTGCCATCATGCTGGACAGGACAGAGGGTGAGGAGGCTTTCGCTAGCATCATAGTCATCCTCACTCTCTGATGAGGGCTGGTGGCATAGGTGGCTGGTGATTTTAACTGCATAACTTGATTGTCATCTTGTAATAAATGTGCCTGGTCAGTGTCTCTGGGTGCATTACTGTAAGGATTGTGGGTCACTGCCTTTGACTGCAGCAGGAAACAGGAGTGCTATGTATAAAACTCCCTGAGTGAGCCATGGCAAAAGGGTTGTACTAGGGGTTGCAGCAGTGCTTGCTAATGGTATTGCCATCTGCCCTGTAACCATCAAAGTTGTGCGTGTGTGAGCATGGTTCTTTGCACCGCATGTCAGCTTTATAGTCTCTTTCCACATCAGCTTTGAAGGGATTAGTGTTCAATCATTTCAGTGGTTGAATGGATATATAGCGTGTTTCACTTGCACTCTGGAATGTCTCTCCATCACACGAAAAGGGGCTA
Source organism: Tenualosa ilisha (assembly GCA_015244755.2). Taxonomy (NCBI): domain Eukaryota; kingdom Metazoa; phylum Chordata; class Actinopteri; order Clupeiformes; family Clupeidae; genus Tenualosa; species Tenualosa ilisha. Next base: position 35,079 of record PYXC01002285.1, on the reverse strand, counting down.
TTAATATCAGTTCGTAGTTCCCCTTCATTCACCATAGTCAGTGACATGGTTTGATGACAGTGGCTTGTTACTTTGCTGAACTTGTGTTTACTTTCAGTCACGAGGAACTGACTGGGGTCGCCATCTTGTCTTTGTTGTAAAGAAAACACAGGGAAAACATCAATATTCTATGCAAACATTTTCTTGGCTACCCTACACTACGCTCACCACTGCTGCTATTGTCATTATTGTCCCCTTTGTGGTTGCTATTGTTATCCATTCCTGATAAGATCCTGACCGTAGTCATGAAAACAGGGGAAATTTCTAGTTTAGGCTACGTCTCCAGGGCTGAAGTTCTACTTTGGGGTTAACTCCCCCTCTGGTACACATCTGTATGTTGATAATGAGCAATTAAATAAGGCAGCTTCATTGGATTTATTTTCCCTGAGCATATATGTTACGCCCCTTCCTAGTTGGCCCTACAGGGGCGAACAACAACCCACCACTGACCCAAGTAACCAACATAAAAACACCTTTAAGAGTAATGGCCAGCCAGTGGGATTTATTAACATTAAGACAAGACCTAAAAGACTTAACATGAATACAAAACTTAAAGTCCATGACATAATAGCAACAAAAATCCAAGGCTGAAAGGCAGCAAGACAGCCAGCAGTCCCCACACCACAAGCCCCTCCAGCAGCAAGACAGCCAGCAGCCCCCACACCACAAGCCCCTCCAGCAGCAAGACAGCCAGCAGCCCCCACACCACAAGCCCCTCCAGCAGCAAGACAGCCAGCAGTCCCCACACCACAAGCCCCTCCAGCAGCAAGACAGCCAGCAGCCCCCACACCACAAGCCCCTCCAGCAGCAAGACAGCCAGCAGTCCCACACCACAAGCCTCCCCAGCAGCAAGAACCTGAAGCCTTTAACAGGAGCTTGATCACTTGGGCAGCTGGTCCTAATGAAGCCAATCACAGGCAGGGCACCTGAGCAGTATGGCAAAGGAAAAAGGACAAACAGCACAGGGAACACAAAACACAGAATGCATACAGCCGTAACAATATAGAACAACAACTTGCTCCGGTCACCACTCTAACATAATTTTTTTTTGTCTCACTTCTTCTGACACTCTGTCCTGGCCACCCCTATGCACACAGCATCTTAAAGACCCCTGACCCCTGGCAGTTGGCTTAGCCCCTTGAGTCGTGGATCTGCCCAAGGTTTCTTCCTAGACTAACTAAACATAAGGGAGTTTTTCCTGCCCCTGTTGCTCTTGGGTGCTCCTTCTGTGAAGCGCCACGAGACAATACTATTGTAAAAGGCGCTGTAGAAATGAAACTGAATTGAATTGAATGGAGAGAACCTGCATTAGTTTGCAACAGTGGTGTGTTTTCTGTTCATTTCAACAGTGGTGTGTTTTCTGTTGATTTCTTATGATATTAATGATGACATGAAGAAGTGCAGGTCAACTGTAACAAACATTTACCAAGCTATTATTTTAATTGGATCAGTTATTAAAGTCTAATTTATATATATTTTTTGTCTTTTAATGATGCAAATCAGCCATCAGAATGCCAGCCACAGCCTTTACTGGGTACAAGTCGCTACTATTCAATGCAAGGCACAGCCTCTACTGGGTACAGGTCAACCATAATTCCCTCCTGGAACTCTGTGCGCTTGTGTGGTCATTCCCCCAGCATGAGTGTGTGTCCGTGGGGACTGCCGAGAGTCTCAGGACAATGCCTGTTCTAAAGGCACTACAGCTGAGAGTCTCAGGACAACGCCTGTTCTAGAGGCACTACAGCCGAGAGTCTCAGGACAACGCCTGTTCTAGAGAAGCTACAGCCGAGAGTCTCAGGACAACGCCTGTTCTAGAGAAGCTACAGCTGAGAGTCTCAGGACAACGGCTGTTCTAGAGGCACTACAGCTGAGAGTCTCAGGACAACGCCTGTTCTAAAGGCACTACAGCCGAGAGTCTCAGGACAACGCCTGTTCTAGAGAAGCTACAGCCGAGAGTCTCAGGACAACGCCTGTTCTAAAGGCACTACAGCCGAGAGTCTCAGGACAACGCCTGTTCTAGAGAAGCTACAGCCGAGAGTCTCAGGACAACGCCTGTTCTAGAGGCACTACAGCCGAGAGTCTCAGGACAACGCCTGTTCTAGAGAAGCTACAGCTGAGAGTCTCAGGACAACGGCTGTTCTAGAGGCACTACAGCTGAGAGTCTCAGGACAACGCCTGTTCTAGAGAAGCTACAGCTGAGAGTCTCTGGACAACGCCTGTTCTAAAGGCACTACAGCCGAGAGTCTCAGGACAACGCCTGTTCTAAAGGCACTACAGCCGAGAGTCTCAGGACAACGCCTGTTCTAGAGAAGCTACAGCCCCCTCAGAATTGTCTGGTTCTCATTTATAATGTGCCTACATATCTCAAAGGAAGGTGTGCAAAATTATACCTCAGTATCTCAACGATTTCTATGAAAAATATGCCTTAGAATGCACCCACCCCTCTTCCAAAATGTCTGTGAGCGTTTTTGGCAACTTCAGACTATAATATCACCAGAACTATTTGAGATTTGAGCCACCTGTCACACCTGTGAAATCCTGATTCCCTGAATATGGGTTTGTTTTGTAAAGGTTTCAATATTTATGAGCCCCCTGGGAAAAGAGCATTGACTGTAAACATATTTATTCAATTTTGTGCAATAGTCCACCAGTCTGTAAACAGCTTGGAACTTGTAAAGCTAACTTAAGTCTTTTACAGTCTCTTAGAGTCATGTCCAAAGTTAGAAAAAGTGAAATGGGCCCCTAACCTTGGGCCCTGAAATGGTCATGTGGGGTTAGATACTACAAAACTACAAATTTAATTTGGTAGAGATAAGTTATTGGCCTTACACATATTCAAAATTCAGAAACGCAAATTCTTAATTTCTGAGAAAATGTAGATACTGAGGTATATAATTTGCACACCCTCCTTTGAGATGCAAAACTTTTTGCAAAACCCTGAACCTATTTTGCATTGTGATGCACTTCTTAATTATACTGTGAACTAAACAAGGCGGAAGGTGAACACAGTTAAAACACAGATGTCACCATGTAAACACGACAACTCAAAATCGATAACACTAGTGTCTAATGATGTGACATCCAATATACACCGGTTCAGAATTGAAACAGGCTGGTTTGTGTTTCATATCAAAAATGAACAGAAACCAGAGGTGCAGGGGAAGAATGGTGTTTTTTCCCTATTTTTGCTCATGTGTAGACATATTTATAGTGATGTTGTTTCCCTATTTTTGCTTATGTTTAGACAGATTTATAGTGATGTTTTTCCTCTTTATTTTTATTGTAATAGAATTTTTTTTGTAGATTTTCCCTGTTTATTTTTATTGTACATTAAATGCTGAATCCTGCCTCCTTTTTTGGTCATTGCAGTAAATTCAGTACAAACATTTAGGCTGTAGGCCAACTAGGGTCAGAGAGCACCTCCCAGCTCTCAACCAGGCCCATTAAAAATAATTGTTTTCATTTACAATAATCAGCCTGCAGGCTAAATGTTTATTCATTGCAATACAGTACTGTAAATGCATTTCACAGGCCGTGGCCTAATTCCTTCAGAAGCTCTATCCCTGAACACTGTGTCTTCCATTGTTTATTGTATTGTTTAATCACTGATCTGCGGGATTTTCATTTTGCCTGCTGTGAGATCTGACCTGAGACCATTAGCTGGTTTTGAGATGATTGTTCAGTTTTGTAACAAAATTCAAGGGTTTTGAGAATGTGGTTTGAAAAATGAGTTTGGTGTTCACAGTTTTGAGTAAAAGGACAGTTTCAAACAATTGTGAAAAACTGTAGTATTATTCATATGCACAGGTATCCAAACGTGCAAACTGTGTTTACATGTATTTCAGTATAGGCCTACGGTGTTTCATTATAGGTATATGGTGTAAGAGAGTTATTTTTTTCCACTTCACAGTCCTTGTCCCATTGCTCCTTATTTCTTCACCTCTCCTGCTCCTGTAATTCTTACACCTCTTTCAGTCTTTGTCCATTATTGTCATCCAGGCAAATCCTTACCTGTCCTTTTTTGCAGTGCTAAAGGTCTGAATGTTGAGTGAAGTAGTTGTCAAAAAGTGCTTTGGCTTGTGGCAATGTAGGAGGACAATTCTCAAAAACTAGTGTGAGTAGAAGACACAAGTGTCCTATAGACATAAGACACAAGTGTACTTCAAGTGTCCTATAGACATAAGACACAAGTGTACTACAAGTGTCTCATAGACATAAGACAGAAGTGTACTACAAGTGTCCTATAGACATAAGACACAAGTGTACTACAAGTGTCTTATAGACATAAGACAGAAGTGTACTACAAGTGTACTATAGACATAAGACAGAAGTGTACTACAAGTGTACTATAGACATAAGACAGAAGTGTACTACAAGTGTCCTATAGACATAAGACACAAGTGTACTACAAGTGTCTTATAGACATAAGACAGAAGTGTACTACAAGTGTCCTATAGACATAAGACAGAAGTGTACTACAAGTGTCCTATAGACATAAGACAGAAGTGTACTACAAGTGTGCTATAAAAGCAGACTGTGAATAGATTGGCTACAAGAGTAAACAGTTTCAAAAGTCATGGCAAAATAATCTGTGTTTTTGTTTAACATTCAGAAATACCCAATCTCTCCAGGAGTCATAAAGACACTCTCAACCCCAGGCCATCTCATCCTTCCCCTGTAATGATGACAGTCCCCCCAGGAGCCAGAGTGCACAGGTATTCAGGGTCATAGGATCAAATGAGTTCTGACTTGTGCACACACAGAATAACAGATCTGGCAATGTGTTCATATTCACCTGGAATTCTGCAAATATTTCCTTAACACAGAGAGAAGAAAATGTCATACTGAAGGCTGATGTGCTTTCCTGCTTTCCTGATGCTTCTACTGTGTGTGTTGTTGCCTTGAGTGTGTATTGTGTGTGCTGTTGGCTTGTGTCTGTATTGTGTGTGTACTGTGTGTGTTGTTGCCTTGAGTGTGTATTGTATGCTGGGCCCGACTCCCCTTCCTGAGGCTTCGTGATTGACCCCTCCTCACAATGGCGCTGTCAAATGGACCCTTACTGTTCCCCCATGACCCATCTCACTCCTTTGAGTTTGTAACTATGCCTGGCCGCTGCTACATTGTCCAGCCATAATTCCTGATAACCACCTATAGACTGATTACCATGTAATGTAAAAGTGGGATAATACTCTATTATGAACTATTATGAACCTTAGCTAAACCATAGGCAACTTATAGTCTGTCATGGTTACTACTGATTGTAATTTTTCTCCATGACCCCTGGCAGTTGGGTTAGCCCCTTGAGTCGTGGATCTGCCCAAGGTTTCTTCCTAGATTAACTGAACATAAGGGAGTTTTTCCTTGCCCCTGTTGCTCTTGGGTGCTCCTTCTGTGAAGCGCCATGAGACAATACTATTGTAAAAGGCGCTGTAAAAATAAATAAATAAAACTTAATTGAATTGAATTGTATTGTGTGTGCTGTTGGCTTGTGTCTGTATTGTGTGTGTACTGTGTGTGTTGTTGCCTTGAGTGTGTATTGTGTGTGCTGTTGGCTTGTGTCTGTATTGTCTGTGTACTGTGTGTGTTGTTGCCTTGAGTGTGTATTGTGTGTGCTGTTGGCTTGTGTCTGTATTGTGTGTGTACTGTGTGTGTTGTTGCCTTGAGTGTGTATTGTGCGTGCTGTTGGCTTGTGTCTGTATTGTGTGTGTACTGTGTGTGTTGTTGCCTTGAGTGTGTATTGTGCGTGCTGTTGGCTTGTGTCTGTATTGTGTGTGTACTGTGTGTGTTGTTGCCTTGTGTGTGTATTGTGTGTCTTATTGTGGCTACACACCTGGGCCCCAAAAACAGACATGGGCATTTTTTTATCAACATCCACTTCTAAATAAATCACTTCTAAATAAATCACTTCTAAATAAATCAATTCTAAATAAATCCCTGTTACTCATTTCACTCTTATGTGTTCAACAAGAAAAGCAGATAAACTCAGTCACATAAACTAAGTGGTCATATGACAAGTTGAGTGAAACTTGTGTGTGTTTTTAAGAGGCCTGACTTTTTGTTGTGTATTGTGTGTGTTTCAGGAGGCATCGCTGCAGCCAACTGTTGAAACTGTTGAATTGTTTGAGTCATTCAGAATTTATTTGGGGCTGCTACTATTTTGAGTTGAAAGTGCAATAGTGCACTTTTTATTACACTATTGCACTTTCAACTCAAAATAGTGCAGTTCTATGTTAGCAATATGCACTCTTTGTTATTTTTTTTCATTGTGTTGTAGCTTGAATGTTCTCCTCTTTTGTAAGTGGCTTTGGATAAAAGCGTCTGCTGAATGCCTACATGGAAATGTAATGTAAATGTAATGCCAAGGAGCTGTGAGAGCAACACCTCCCTGCTCAACGACCTGAACAGCTTCTTTGCACGCTTTGAAGCACAAAACAACACCCACCTACAGAACCCCTCCCCACAACCAGACTCTGTACCTGTCTGCAGCCAGCATGAAGAGGACACTCGCCACTGTCAACCCACGCAGAGCTGCAGGCCCAGACAATATCCCAGGCCGTGTGCTGAGGGACTGCGCAGAGGAGCTGAAGGATGTCTTAACAGACATCTTTAACACCTCTTTGGAGCAAGCGTCCTAACAGTTATATTTGAGTCACTTAAATGTCAGTCACCATATCTCTGGTTAAACTTGACAGTTCACTCTCCATCAAAATAGGCTCTGGATGCCTGCTTATATTGGACACTGCTGTCTCTATGTCCTTACTAATGTAATGGAAGTAATTTGAATGGAAAAAGCTTCAAATCACACAAAGAATATCTCTAACTTTACGATCACATGCCATGTTACAGTTGTCTTAACTTCGTGAACAGTGCTATCAACTTTGGTCAACTTCGATTTTTCTCTGGTCAACTTCGATTTTTTGAATAGTGCTGTCAGTGCTGTCAGCTTTGATTCTCTAATTCAGAATGTGTTAAGCGTTTATATTTTTTTTATTATATGGGACACTTACATAAAAAGTTTGACCAGAACATATTTAATAATAAGGATTGTGGTTTGACCAACCTGCCTTGTGTCAAATTCAAGCTCTTTCTCATCATATTTCTTATTCACTGATACCCCCAAATACTTCTGCAATGCCAGCAGACTACAGACTGAAGGCCTGTATGGAACACTTAGTATAGACAGACCCTCTGCAATAAGCTACATGTATCACGTTGTCTAAGCCTTAAATATGTACAGTACACATCATGAAAACAAATCAAATTTGGCATATTCATTTTTTTTAATTCAATTTATTGATATTTAAAGTAGTATCACTATAGACATGGTCTCAAAACACTGTACTCAGAGACAGTCACATGGACAACACAGAGACAGTCACATAGACAACACAGAGACAGTCATATGGACAACACAGAGACAGTCACATAGACAACACAGAAACAGTCACATGGACAACACAGAGACAGTCACATAGACAACACAAAGACAGTCATATGGACAACACAGAGACAGTCACATAGACAACACAGAGACAGTCATGTGGACAACACAGAGACAGTCACATGGACAACACAGAGACAGTCACATAGACAACACAGAGACAGTCATATGGACAACACAGAGACAGTCACATGGACAACACAGAGACAGTCACATAGACAACACAGAAACAGTCACATGGACAACACAGAGACAGTCACATGGACAACACAGAGACAGTCATATACACAACACAGAGACAGTCACATAGACAACACAGAGACAGTCATATGGACAACACAGAGACAGTCATATGGACAACACAGAGAGTCACATGGACAACACAGAGACAGTCACATAGACAACACAAAGACAGTCACATAGACAACACAGAAACAGTCACATGGACAACACAGAGACAGTCATATAGACAACACAGAGACAGTCACATGGACAACACAGAGACAGTCACATAGACAACACAGAGACAGTCACATAGACAACACAGAAACAGTCACATGGACAACACAGAGACAGTCACATGGACAACACAGAGACGGTCATATACACAACACAGAGACAGTCACATAGACAACACAGAGGCAGTCATATGGACAACACAGAGAGTCACATGGACAACACAGAGACAGTCACATAGACAACACAAAGACAGTCACATAGACAACACAGAAACAGTCACATGGACAACACAGAGACAGTCATATAGACAACACAGAGACAGTCACATGGACAACACAGAGACAGTCACATAGACAACACAGAGACAGTCACATAGACAACACAGAAACAGTCACATGGACAACACAGAGACAGTCACATGGACAACACAGACAGTCATATACACAACACAGAGACAGTCACATAGACAACACAGAGACAGTCATATGGACAACACAGAGAGTCACATGGACAACACAGAGACAGTCACATAGACAACACAAAGACAGTCACATAGACAACACAGAAACAGTCACATGGACAACACAGAGACAGTCATATAGACAACACAGAGACAGTCATATGGACAACACAGAGACAGTCACATAGACAACACAGAGACAGTCATATGGACAACACAGAGACAGTCACATAGACAACACAGAGACAACACAGAAACAGTCACATGGACAACACAGAGACAGTCACATAGACAACACAAAGACAGTCATATGGACAACACAGAGACAGTCACATAGACAACACAGAGACAGTCATATGGACAACACAGAGACAGTCACATGGACAACACAGAGACAGTCACATAGACAACACAGAGACAGTCACATTGACAACACAGAGACAGTCACATAGACAACACAGAAACAGTCACATGGACAACACAGAGACAGTCACATGGACAACACAGAGACAGTCATATAGACAACACAGAGACAGTCATATGGACAACACAGAGACAGTCATATGGACAACACAGAGAGTCACATGGACAACACAGAGACAGTCACATAGACAACACAAAGACAGTCATATGGACAACACAGAGACAGTCACATAGACAACACAGAGACAGTCATATGGACAACACAGAGACAGTCACATAGACAACACAGAGACAGTCAGATGGACAACACAGAGACAGTCACATAGACAACACAAAGACAGTCACATAGACAACACAGAGACAGTCAAATAGACAATACAGAGACAGTCACATAGACAACACAGAGACAGTCACATAGACAACACAGAGACAGTCACATAGACAACACAGAGACAGTCATATGGACAACACAGAGACAGTCATATGGACAACACAGTGGCTCAAAGTCAAAGTCAAAGTCAGCTTTATTGTCAAAAGCCATATGTACAGGTTGCACACATAGAATTTGAAATGACAGCACAGCGCCCCCTAGGCCCACAGTGAACATTAAACATCTTATAAACAAATGTCAATATAATGACAATAAATACAATGACAAAGCTTAACAATATATACATAACAAGGACAATATATACATAACAAGGTACAAATAGGTTTATATATGATACAAATAAGTAAAATACCCAGTACACAGTGTGTAGCGTAATAAAGCTCAAATGGTGTCGTTTAAGCTGCAGTATCATTTGTTGTAGTGCAAGAAACAGAAGTGTACATCCAGTTACTGTGCATCCAATTACTGTGGAGCAGTTACACATAGAGTTTGTTGGCTGCATAACAAAATGTTCAGTGTATTGAACAACTATAAGTGCAGGCTGGACTCTAGCAGTCTTGATGAGGGCTGGCTACGAAAATGACAGGCACAGTTATGTAAAACAAAGTAGGTAGGTAGACTTTACATAAATGAGGTTACTCAAATTCCTTTAACACTTTAATCAATCTTTTAAGTAAAGAGTGTCACTGCATTCCTTTACTGTGGGGGATTAAGCTATATGTCAATGTGTGTGTGTGTGTGTGTGTGTGTGTGTGTGTGTGTATGAGTGAGAGAGAGACCAAAAAAAAGAGCTTCATAAATTTCCTCAGTGCTTGACAAGCTGTGAGCAGATGTTTGGTTATATCACAGGTCTCCTGTGTGTGATATATGAACTCCTCACCCTAGGGCTACTGAAATATATCTCTGGGTGTACAGAAATCACCCAGCTTGTGTATTCTAGCTTATGACTCCACATTACATCACAAGAGCCATTGTAAATGTGACCATTAGGGCAGTTTTTTTTCTTTTTTGGGAGGGGGCGGGGTAGGGTTGACCACCAAAGGGGTTTTTGTCACCAACAAACATACACCCTTGGTTTAGACTACCTCACATAATGCACTAAAATAAGGATACAGAAAGTGGATGAAGAGCATTTCCTGTCTCCTGGCCATGGAAAACAGAGTGCAGTATTTCTGGTGGTCAGCATTCCTCTCCTGCATGCTGCCTTTTATAAAAACCTAGGTGTGAGATTTGGGGGGGGGGTAGGTTTTGTAACAAGATTACACAAGAATAGTCTGGCAGACATTCATCTTCATTCAATGCATTTTCACACCACTGGGTTTAGCAAAACATTTTCATAAATAACAAACAAATAAACAAAGAAGGTGCTTAAGTGTCTTCAGTGTTTTTACTATGTAGATCGGGTTAGATGCTCTCTTCAATCCCTGCGTTTACATGAGAGCTTTAATTCCGAATAAAGCTAATTTAATTCCGAATAAACATGAATTCCGATTTAAAAAGACCATGTAAACACTTAATTCCTAATGAAAATGATTATTTGGAATGAAACTTAATTCCAAATTAAGTGGGTGGTTTATTCCTATTTTAAAGCGGAATTAATTTATTCCTTGAACATGTAAACGTTTATTCAGCTTAAAGATAATTCCGGTCGTTCGGCGCATGCTCGTTCGGTTGCCCTTCTGACGCGATGACGCACAGCCAGATGGCGTTCCACAGCAAACGTTGGTCCCTTCTCCTCTTCAGCTGACATACGTAAAGGGCGATGATATTATCGAGCTGCTGCTTAATTATTATCGTGACCACTGCGATAAAAGTTTGTACCACGTTTGTATCCATGGTGTAGCGACAAACCGAGTTGACAGAAAAGCCGGTAGCCAGCTGAAGTGTTTTCTCCCGGTAGACGGAAATGTGTACGTGTGCCCCCTGCCCAATCACAACCCTTCCCGACCCCCAGACGTTGAGCGGAATTAAGTAAAGCCGATTTAACGTGTGTTCAATGTAAACCTGAATTCGTAATTATTATATCCATGTAAAGTCGAAGGAGGATATTTTAATTCCGAACTATTTCATTCCGAATAATTAATTCGGAATTAAAAACATCATGTAAACGTGGCCATTGTGAGTTGGAACTCGAATCTTCCTGAGTCTCAACTGGCTTGCAATTTAAATCAGGTGACTGATACATAATCAAACAGATTCACACAGAGACTGTGCAGGCACTATTCACATATTATTCACTAGAGTATTTTTCAAATCAGTGTCCTGTGCTTCTGCACTTTAGTCCAAGTTGAGAACAATTAGTCTTCAGGAATTTGAAGATGTTATGGAGGTGTGAAATCCAGGCCGATCCATCTGATTAATACGGTGCCTTTCACTCATTTCTTTTGCCGGCTCTTTGTTCTGCTGTCATGTAAATACTGACTGTAAATAAATAATAAGCACACTATTTCAAAAGAAAGTTCAGATAATTTTATTATTAATAAACTATTATTTTGCACTTTAAATATTATGTCACTCTACTTTGTCTAGAATATTATCACTTATTTGTAGGCCTTCATTATGTAGATAGCTGCTATGTGGACATAGTTGCCTCCATTATACAGTATGTTATGGGGTGCCATTTGTAAAGCGACCCGTGCTGAAAATTACAGCCACATTTTGTCACATTCAGCTTTAAACAATGTTTAAAAAATGGGTGTCAAATTTTAAAACTCAAATTTTGCCATCTTAGAAATATTTTACATATTAAATGTAACACCTAAATGTTAAACCTAAATACTGAATCTAAATCTAAACATTAAATTAAAAATAAATATAAATGTTAAATCTAAATATTAAATGTAAATGTTAAATGTAAATGTTAAACCTAAATGTTAAATGCAAATCTAAATGTGAAATCTAAATGTAAATTCTAATTGTTAATTCTAAATGTTAAATGTAAATCTATATCTAAATGTTAAATATCAATTTAATGGTTAAATCTATATATTTCAGGTGAAAGTAAATATTTCACTAATATGCAAATTCCACTATGGCCACGAGAGGGCACACTTTGACCGACTTTGGCATCGCTTGCTCAGCAAGAGCCTTTCTCGCCTCCCTCCATCTGGGAGAATCTACAGCTGTTCTTATGGTTGGTTTGAATCATCCTTAGCAAAAAACATCGGCAGCGCCGTTCTGGCGGCAATCCAGAGTTTCTCTACAGCGACGATAACAGCGACAGCAACCCCCACAGGGCTACCACCACAGGCCAGCTCAGTAAGTGTCTGTGTTTTCCAAATCCCGTAGCATTGGGTTCTTGTCAAGGCTAACTTAACTAAACTAGCTAACGGCAGCTGCTAGAGATGTGCGTTGGGTTCCAGCTAACGGAGGCGACTCATGGCTCCAAATGAACGGTGTAAGAGAGCACTCGAACGTTACAGTTAGGCTAACTAGCCGCTAATGTTTTATTTAACACGAGAAGGCTATGTGGGTAATGTTAGTGTAACAGTGTTATAAATAAACTTAATTTTTTAAAGTGAACTTCCCCAAATCCCTTACTGTTTACCTATGTGATTCCTTTGGTTCCATGAATCGCTTCGTTATTGTTTCAGACCGGGCGTTTATTAAGGTTGCACACACCCAGTCTTTCTCGTGTTGGAAGTCAGGAAAAGGGGAAAGCTGGATGTCTTAGTGCTCCGTGAATGTAATTCATTTGTACAGCCAACTTTTAATTGTTTTCTGACATGTATGAGTTTTGTGATGTGGAAATGCATACTGTCGTTTTCGCTGTTAGTAGAATGTCAGATATGCAAATTAGCATCATAAAATACGTGTGAATTGTCGAACATTAATTAGCATTAAGCAGATGCTAAGTGGCTCATTACATTGTCATCGGGATGCCAGCATTCTTGTCCCCTGTCCTCTCTGACATGCCCTGTTTGATGTGTTACATGTTCCTGAATTCTTAAAACCCACTTGTTTTGTCATGAACTTTATTCAAAACTCTGCACATGTGTTTTCATTCTTTTAATTTATGCTACTTTTGTTAAACTACACTATATGAGCACAAGCACTGTTGTATTACTGTAGCTAAGTATTTCACACGGAAGGCTATAATGTACTGAAATGTGTAGCCTAGAAGTGTATTAATTTTATCATTTTGTTTCTCATGCTGGAAGTCTGGAAAAGGGGGATGCCAGCATTCTTTCCCCTGTCCTCGTGTGACGTGCCCTGTTTGATGTGTTACAGAGAATAAATGCTGACAGATCTACTCCACGTCTCCCCATCATTTTGTCTCCAATAAGAGAATTATTACACTGTTCAATTTTTGATGTTTTGACTAAGACACACTCTTTGGGAGTGTCGTGCCTGGCGCTCCCACAAGGGGGCCCAGAGTGAAGACACGCTGTGACAAGACCCATATATGAATCCCAGATCTAGAGAGGGCTGTATGTCAGCAGTGCAGCTCAGAGAGACTCGTGGCCGGTGGCGTTGGAAAGCCTTACTTTTGAAAATCGAGATCCAGAGCTATGGATCAGTTAGTGCTCTTGCTTTTGTGGTTAATTACAAAAACCCACATGCACCCATAATCTGAACATCCCTTTGTTTGTTATTATTATTATTAATATTGTGTATTATTAGGGAGTGTTGTGCCTGGGGCTCTCACAAGGGGGACCAGCTGAACTCCAGGCTATGGTGCAAAGACTACAACTATCACATGTTTAGACCGCTACCACAACTATTAAATGTTGAATCCGCTACCATGAGTATCACATGGAAGACCGCTACCACATGTGTAACCCACCACTGTCCAAAGTAATGACTGGATCACACTCCCCATGATGCACAATATATAAGTTGCCTTGCCAAGCACACACATATTATCCTCTTTTTTCAGACTTGTCTTTGTGTTTTCGTTGGCTGCAGTTTTGAACAAGCAAAAGTCCTGAAGTGGAGAGTTGGATGGGCAGTGGATCATCTGCCTGTTGCCATATACCACAGAAAGGTGTTAGCCTGTCACAAAGAAGACCCTCGGTAAGGCCATGGAAATTTCAGTTGTGGATGATAAAGTTATGTCACTCACGGTACAGTAACGTGTGTTTGTTTGTTTTCATTATTTTGAAATGACTGACCCATGCTCTATTCACAAACAAGTCTTAGGGGCAGGTAGGCTGTAGCCCAGTAGCTGGACAAATATTTTGGGTCAGTTCTCTGTTTAGAGAAAATAATGTTGTGTTATCTCATACATTTTCAGCCTCTGTGCTTTGTGTTTTGTGGGCATCGATGTTACCATTTCCTTCAGTGGAGTTAGGTTAGGGTGTTTTGCAATGTGTGGCTCCTCTGACCACAAAATAAATTTCAAAATACAGTTTTGTAGACATTAGGCTCTGAAGACTGCAGACTGAACGTAGATGTACAGATGCCTACCAAGGGAATTTTAGCCTTGGTGACTGATAACCAGCAAGCTGTCTAGAACAAATGGCGCAACAGTGTAATGTCACTTTCTTCCATTTTTTTCTCAAGGCCAAGATAACTATTGAACCCCTGCATTCCTTGGTGCATCGACAAGTGCTGTTAAAGGGTCATTACATGTAAGCTTAAGTCCTCCATTAATACCTAAATGAAGATAAGCAGCAAATTTCTTGATAGCAAAGCTCAGTGGATTACACATCTCTGGATATTGTGTATATATATATATGTGTGTGTATGTGTGTGTTTATGTGTATAAATAATTATTTATTTCAGTGTTTATTCAAGGGAGGGCCCTGATAGGCGAAATGTGTACTGCCTGCTCTGCAGGAAGCCTTATTATAATTTGCCAAATCATCTTAAGTAGGCCTGTATTAAGGACTAGAGCGATGCGGAACACAAGTAGGAGTTGATAAAAGCTAAGGAATCCCAGAAGGAGTGGACAAAAGTTGGCGGACATTGGGATTACAATGAGCTTGCTCTGATGGTAAAGGACCAAGGTCCCTGCCACGCTTTGATCAACTGTTTAAAAAGGAGAGGCTTTTTTGTTGTCAGTGACCCAGCGGAAAGGTTGGATTCTCCTCTGAAATTACTACTAATGGTTTCAATCATTATCAAATGTTCTTAAGGTGTCTAACGTGTGTCTCTTATCTGTTGTTGGGTACAATTAGTTCTTCTGTGAAGAAACGGGAGCTTCTACAGCACACCACTCCATGGATGTGCAGTGTGGCGGCTAAACTGAAGACGGGGAGTACAGTGGGAACAAACTCCATGACACAGTTCCGCTATTTCTGTATGGCTATCTTGTCTGTGCTGTACCACAAATCCTTGAGGAGTTTGGTGAATTTCAAAGTATGCGAGAATCCACATTATATTCCTACACATCAAAACTAAATCATCCTGGTCATAAAAAGCTTTCCATACATTTAAGAATATAAGAAAACATACTCATATTTACAAACTGTGCTCATCCATGCATACAAACTGTTCTCTACAGACAGCAGATTGGATTGCAAGACAAAAGAAGGTATGAGTTCCCTTCTTGCAATCTTGCAACTCATGGTGTGACCATCCAATTCAGTGATAATTCAGAGGCCTGTACTCTCATAATTGAGGAGGAAGAGGTATTTTGCCATATTCAAATGCACTCCAAAATGTCTTTCTGGATAAGTTTTTCCAAAGACTGCTAAATTCAACCTGGTTGTTGACATTTTTATGTCATCACCACAGTGGTTTGAGTTGTACTTCACGTGCATCCGCCCACTGGCCTTGCAGAGGCAACATGAGACGGAAGACGAGGGCTTCTTCTTCCTCGGTCAGACGGGCGGTCCCATTGCAAATGGAAATTCAGATTTAGAACTTATTCTTTGGCCGCAGTGAGTATTTCTAAAAGTACTTCATCCACAATCCATATTCAATAAATTAATGATTTTATTTCATTTTACCAGGACAGTGTACAGATAAAACAAAAAAACTTGCTTCACACACGGGAAGAGGTGTTATACTAGGTCATAGCCACACACACACAAACCCACTTTATAATTTAGGATCCCCTTCCTCCCATGCATTTAAATTAAATCAGGTCATGTACACCGACGTAAACCCAAAATTTTTTTACCGTTATCTCAGTTGCGAGCAGATCAGCAAGAGTGCTGTTCCCAGCCGTGACAATCCACAGGAGTCTGGTGGAAGGTATGTCTTGTGATTGCAGTTATGTATGTATTATTGAATGAAGAGTTAAAGATTGTGTGCCTGAAAGTAGTACTGAAAATGTCCTATTCTGATAGCTCTTCTTCCTCAGCTTTGAAGCGGCCAGCTCCAGACTTTTTTTTGAACAATTTGTTGAAGAGTTTCCTGTCACTCTTGATGGCCTACCGGCCACAAAACAGATGAGGATAAGTGCTGGATATGAAGACCGCAGTGTTTACGACAAGTGGTAGAGAGCAGTGCAAGCAGCGCACAAAATGTATCCTCTGTAAGCATCTGTCTTGTCTTTGAAAAGAAAACAGTATGTTGCAAACACTCTGGAAGACAAGGAGCACAGTGTTATATGTAATTCTTTGAACTGCTTTTCATTGTTTATGATTTGTTTAATGACTCCAACTGAAAATTTACTTCAGCTCACTTCGGCAGGCATGAACTGACATTGGTTCATCGTCTGTAAAGAGAAATGGAACACAAACCTTCCAGAATTTAAAGACATTCGTCAGCATTGGATATCAACGGAGAAGATGACCATCGAAGAAGATGAGAAAATTATAAAGGCGGTCACTGACCAGAAATGGAAGGGGCTTGACATTAAGGACTTTGGAGAAAGCAAGGGAAAAGCAGCGTCAAAGTTTTGTGAGGACATGACAAGTCCGTTCTCTGTTCTGTGTCGGTGTAATTACCACCGTGCCTTTCTCTGTTCTGTGTCGGTGTAATTACCACCTTGCCTTTCTCAAAGGAGATATTGCATGTGATTACCATGGACGAGTCATCCCTGCTTCTGAAGGAAAAAAGTTAATGGATGAACCGGAGGATGGAGTCATGTGCTATCTTTTTTTTTTTCAAGGGCAAAGATGGTGGCAGTCTTTGTATTGATGCGCAAGTTTTCCTCTGCGAGTGTCATCCTCTCAAGAACACATTTGGGAGGCAAATAAACCACTCTAGAAAGAAACACAATGTCAAGCCTGTACATTTCCAGTTGAAATTCCCTGATGGTCCCAGAGACACTGTACTTTTTCTGACATCAAGTGCATTAAGAACTCTTGTGGCACTACGGAGTGAGGAAGACATCCTTCAGAGGTGGGGAAGGGATAAACTTGGACTGGTTAGATGAATGAGTAATGGTTATGGGCAGAAATATGTTCCATCAGAAACTGAATTTGAGGAATTTATAGGTGAATTTGAATCGCTAAACTTGAATAGTTGCATTGGAAAAACTGAATTTGAATCACATAGTGTGAAATTATATTTATTAATTTGAATCCTTGCATTGAAAAACTGACTGTGAATAGTATAATTTGAATTTATTATTATTTATACACGTTCAGTTCTCAAAATTCAAATTCAGTTTTACTGTGACTATGGAAGTATAAATGTGCCAGAAAGATTGAATTAGAATGTTTCATAATAAATCAAGCACCGTAATTCCCGGCCTAAAAGACGCACTAGCGTAAAAGCCGCACCCACCGTTTTTAAAAAAAAATCGATAACAGTACACGCATTGGCCGCACCGCCTCACAAGCCGCAGACAGTCAATGTTACAATGTTTTCAATGTTTTCAACTTCTAACAATGTAGCTAATTAGTTAGTAAAAAAAAACGCAATGTTTCAACAGTAGCCTACGGGATTCCCTTCAAACTTCTCATCAATTCCCCTCAGCTCGCCTCCTAAACACACAGCCATTCACAATTCATTCCATTCATTATTGGTATGACGCCACCTATATTAACCAGCTCACGCTTCAAATGCTCTTAACACATAACCAGCATTTTAACAGGCGTACAAACGTATCGACCTAAAATCACATTGAGAGACTTTAACAGAAACTTTCACAAGCACACAGCCATTCACACAGGCTAGTTTAACAGTTAGCCTACCAGACGCTATCGTCTGTAACTTAAAGGACGCATCGTATGCCTTTCTGTGCGTATTATCCATCACGAAGGTGCGAGTCGAGACCAAAATGGCAGATCAAAGTGTGAGGTAAGTTTACCGACCGTTATCACAACTTATTGAATACATTGTATCCAGTAGTAGGGTGCCCTAATTTAATTGGCTACTGTTACTTTTGGCGGTATCAAACAAGCAATATCACGTTTTCGCAACTAGATGGGAGTGTTTGAGCTACACGCAGAGCCGTCTAGATGGGACCGCCTGGCACAGCCAGCCGGTAAAAATCCATAAATTGGCCGCATCGTCGTAATAGCCGCAGGGGGCAAAACGTGTGACAAAAGTAGCGGCTTATAGGCCGGAAATTACGGTAACTTAAAAAATAGTTGAAATTGAAATAACTGAAAAAAAAAGTATTAGTGTGTGATGTAGATGGCTATAATTTTTACATTACTTTCCAGCGTCTTTAATGTGGACTGACGAAATTCAAGTTGAGAAATTGCTGTGTGACTGTGACATGATTAGCTGACTTTTTTTATCTATATTGGACAGCAGAAACAGAAACAGACCGTCCATCCGAATATCCCAACTAACTGAAAGGTACCCGGTGGTTTGCTAGTCCCGGCAGATTTTTGCAGTCTGGTCTGCAAACGAGTCTGAACGAACCACTCTACGCATGTGTTCCTGGCATGAGTCTTTTTTCACACTGATACAGTAATAAGAGTCATGGATTTGTCTGGATTCATCAGTAACTTGATATTTTGAGAAAAATATACACACTCGCGCTAAGGTGTCCGGCAGTTTTAGCTGGTGATTTATGCTGTGATTTGGTCACAGCAGACCAAAAAAGCGAAAAATAAGTTACTCCAGGTAAAGGAGAACAGCGTCATGTTATACAAGACTTAGCTTTGTGAATCAGTGTTTTTGTAGGAGAATGCCGATATATTAGGATCAGCAAGACATTTCTTTACCTTGATAAGCTCCACATCACGCAGTAGAGAAGATCCACCCCAGTAAAATGGTCAAAATGACCTAGTTTTTTTTTATTATTATTTTTTTTTATAGTTGCTTGAAGTTATAGCAACAAAGGTGATGATAACATTTTATCAATTGATTTATATGGTTCATTTATAGACAACCTCTGAATAGGCCAAGAAATGCTGAGGTGGAAACTCAGATGACAAGGTTGTACAAGTATGTTGTACGGATGTTACATGCATTTTTTTTTTTTTTGAATGCCATGTTTTATGCTGCTTTCTTACAGGTAATTTCCAGGACATTTCAGGGGAAGGGGGAAAAGACGGTTCCCTCTTACAGTTTTACCTTTTACCCTCTGTCCTCGACCGCACTCCCAAGGAGGCTGACCAGCTTGTTCATATGTATGCTGGGTTGTGCCGTAGAACAACATCTGTTGATGAGAACGCGACTTATAAAGGAGTGGATAGTATGAGCCTTTAGATAAACATCAAGGATTCAAGGATTTTAATTTGCAATATAGTGATGAATTGAAACACAGATTTTACATTACTAATAATGTGATTTTATTTATGATGTTACAGGTAAAAATGGCTGCTGAGGTGTCCTGATATAGGGGGATAATGGACAAGGCAGTGGCAAATAACGATTTATTTTTTAAATTATTATTTTTTTTACTTAAACATTACGTCTGTCCAGCATCAACAGTGCTCTGTTGTAATTTGTAGATATCTGAGACACTTAAGAATTTGTATCCAAAATTTTCAGAAATGTCAGGAGGATGACTTCTGTATAAAGCATCAGGTAGTCACCAGGAACTCAATCACAATTTCAATTTCAATTTTAGTGTCATATGTAGAGCTAGGAAACATTTCCCTGCACAATGAAATTCTTTTTTTGATGACCACTTGAATGCCACACGTATAATGTATAACACATTTAAGGCAAAATAACAGGCATAAGACACACATAGGGACACACAGTAAACCGGTTGTGCTTGTCTTCAGATAACATGAAGAATGAACACTGATAACATCTAAACATTTATTTTTTATTTTTTTAGCAGGCTGGGGATCCCGGAAGTTAACCGGAACCCGGAAGTTTCCCTCTGGACGATGCGGGCTACACAGGGAGACATTTGAAGCAGGCAAGCAAGCAACTCAGGAAAGGGAATGTTGTACATCGCTCCCTTACAGGTGGAACTCAACACCACCACCCTTCCGCCGTCATGAATTTCAATTCAATTCAATTCAGTTTTATTTATACAGCGCCTTTTACAATAGTATTGTCTCATGGCGCTTCACAGAAGGAGCACCCAAGAGCAACAGGGGCAAGGAAAAACTCCCTTATGTTCAGTTAATCTAGGAAGAAACCTTGGGCAGATCCACGACTCAAGGGGCTAACCCAACTGCCAGGGGTCATGGAGAAAAATTACAATCAGTAGTAACCATGACAGACTATAAGTTGCCTATGGTTTAGCCTTATGGTTGCCTAAGGTTCATAATAGTAAATGGACTGCATTTATATAGCGCTTTTCTACTTCTACAAGTACTCAAAGCGCTTCACAGAGTATGCCTCACATTCACCCATTCACACACATGCATTCACACACCGGTGGCGGAGGCTGCCATGCAAGGTGCCAACCTGCCACCGGGAGCAATTTGGGGTTCAGTATCTTGCTCAAGGACACTTCGATGGGGTCAGGCAGAGAGGAGCTCGAACCTGCAACCCTTCGGTTGCCGAACAGCACCCCTACCACCTGCGCCACCACCGCCCCTAATAATAGTTCATAATAGAGTATTATCCCACTTTTACATTACATGGTAATCAGTCTATAGGTGGTTATCAGGAATTATGGCTGGACAATGTAGCAGCGGCCAGGCATAGTGACAAACTCGAAGGAGTGAGATGGGTCATGGGGGTAACAGTAAGGGTCCATTTGACAGCGCCATTGTGAGGGGGGGTCAATCATGAACAAGCTTTGATTCCATGACAAAGGAGACGTGCCAGAAGTGTGGGGTGTCATATCCTCTGGTGTCATATCCTCTGGTTATCCTCGCAGCCCAGATAAAAAGCTGTGAGGTAACTGAAATCGATGATCAGACTGACTAAGTAAGTAACATCCTGTTTGCATGTCCAGAATTCAAACTCAGTGTATTTGTAATATGTATTTCAGTGACATTAATGGCTACCAACAAAACTTTCCACATATGAATGTCCTATAGGGATGCTGCCCCATATGCCAAGAGCAGATGCCAGTCTCTGACTTGGAGTCCCATGCAAGTTCTTATAGAGAGAGAGGTGTTAGAATTTGATGTAATTTTATATGATTTCTTGCTACTCCTTTCTAACTGTCAAATGAATAATCTTCATCTGTGTGCTGCTTCGAATTATCTGTCCAGCCAAGTCTGTACAGAATGTTCAGTCAATAACTGGTGTAACACGGTGAAGACCTAAGAGATAGCCTTGACCAGTGGTCATGTGTCGATACTTGTCAGGAGCCAGGCTTCGGTATGTGCAGGAATGTTCCTGTTTAGGCTATGTGTTGTTTGCCTGCATCTAAATCCTTGTGTGTGTCCCTGAGCCATGTACTTGTATGGAATTTCAAGTTATTTTCTACCGTTTAGGATACATTTACCATTAGACTTTCAAGTATTTGTAGAGCCCATTTTCCTTTTTAACTGACGAGAAGCGAGCTACACTGTAACATCTTAGCCATCCTGACTCAACCTCGCGGGCGAGACAGAAGGGTGACTTAGTGTGATAGTCTTTAGACTTCACTTTGTTACTTCAGTTTTTTTATTTCATCTACTATTCCATCTAGTCAACAATTGTGACACATTTAATTCATCTTATAATAAATCATTGATCCTGATCCAACATAACTGAGACATCCAGTCTTCTATTCTGCTGGGAAGAAAACACAACGCAACTTTAAGGGGAACAGTGACTTCAGGTGAAAAGTCAAACTGGGAAAAAAAAACAAAATCTAACAGATGGTGCCATGACCCAGGTACTAGAAAAGATCAAGAGACTTTCCAAAAATCCAGTGGGAGTGCTGTGTTGCCAGTGGGAGAGCTGCTAACTCTTCTGCCCTGGAGCTGCGCTTTGTGCCCTGCTTACCTGCATCTGAACTTGCCTGTGTGCTGACGGAGCGTGGGTGTGAGGGACGCCTCTACTCCAACAATCTACATTAGGTGGAGGACAAATCTCTGACTCTTTTGCTAGTACAAAGAAACAATAATTAAGAGCTGCCTTTCCTAGTTTAAGAATTATTAACTATCTGAAATAGAAGTTGGATGTAATTTATGTACCTATGTCATTGGTTTATGAGCTCAAGAAATCATCGATATAAGACAAATCAAAGGCCTAGGTAAACTTAAATTCGTGTGAATTAAAAGAACGGAATTCCAAGGGTGTGTACACCCAGAGTGAGAGAGGTACCCAAATAACTAGTCGAGGAGTTAAAGTGGTGACAGTGGCGTGATTGAATGTTTTGAAATATTTCTGTGCAATCCTGTATGCAGTGTTGAGATATTGCATGTCTTGATTGATGTTATGGATATTTTGAACATTTACAATCATGGAAAAGCCTAGACGTGGGTTTAGGTGCAAAGTTGGTTAATTAATGCGAGTAGGTATTGATTTAAACGCCTCTTTGTTTGTCACGTAAAGCTTAACTCGAAAGATACTAGTAAAGTGAGAGATTGCAATTAATCTTTCTGAGAGGCAGATGACATGAACGATCGTCAAGTTTAAAGAGAGAATTTACTCTGTTATTTCTATTCCGCTGTAAGAGTGTGCCAGAGGGGGTAGGGTGTGAAACCTGGCCTTGACAGACTGCAGCTGGCAAGAGTTTAGAAAAAACCCACACTGGGCTCGTGCAGGGGGAGAGAAGGAGAGAACAGATTTTCCTGAAGCGCTATTTTGTGTTATTTGTGGTTTGTTTCGTTTTTGTGCAATTGCTGTTAAGAGTTGAAAAAAAAGAGAAGAAAACAACAGCCTGTACGATGGCTGAAGCATTGGGAATTTATTCAGATGATGAATATGCTACCAATGAACAAAAGTCTCAAAGCAAGTTGAGAAACGAAATGATACGAGAATTGTTCCAGTGTGTGATGAAAGAATTTAAGCTGGACAAAATCGAAAAAAGAGTGATTGAAGAAGAGAAGATCAGCCTCGGTGGTCCGATGTGGGCGTTCGATGACCTCTCAAGGGTGTTTAATAAATGGAAAAGTGCGAGGAGTAGTAAGATCCCCCTGGCCATGGTGTTGATGAGATGACATGAGATAGACAATTTGAGAGGGCTCTATCGAAAGAGGTTGGACGATGGAAAGATTGTGAGCAAGAATTTCCAGAACGATGCAAACAAGCTGAGAACTGAAATGGGTCATCAGGCAGTAGTGTCTCAATGACAAGATCAATGTATGGTGGTACAAGCTGGGAGATTGAGAAGCTGAAAAAACAGTGTGCTGCTCTGCGCGGAGGTGATGGAAGAAGGGAGGAGCTCTCTCAGGAGTCAACCTACCAGTCTCCGGACCCATCAGCGCCACCTTTGGCGGAGAATGTCACTCCAATTCCCCAGCGGGCTCTGCCTTCCCTTAGTGGTTCAACAGCGATACATCCAGGGAGACAACAACAAATGAATGATGCTCATGTGCGACCTCTACGCACAAGAATGCAAACCAAGACTGGCGAGGGGCTAGAGGCCAAAGACACAAAAGTGGTTTCACATATCACCTATGTGCCTGCTACTGCTGAAGAAATCGAGAGATGGTCCAAAGAGGTGAAACATCCAGAAGAAGTAGGACTGGATACTTGGATTAAGCTGAAACGTTTGACATGCCTGCATAGTCTTCACCCCTTGGATGAATTCCAAATCCTTGCGTACAGCCTAGGAGATGCAGAGGCAGACAAACTCAAGGAGAATCTTGAAAAGGAAATATCTGCGGGAACTTCTGAAGCGCTTAATGATGGATGGAAACTCATCAAAGCTTGGATTCAAGCCCGAGCCAATGTGGACTGGTGTAAAATCACTGCAACTGTGCAGAAGCCGAATGAGACAGTGGATAAATACTTCAAGCGCTTTGGAGATGTCTATGTGCTACACTCCGGTCTGATTGACAATCCTGATGACCTGGGAACGACTACACAACAAGAGGCCAAGGCTACTTTCCTCGACGGACTGATTCCTGAGATCAAACAAGAAACAAAGATGATTTTATCGGGTACCTGGGAGGAGAATAGTACTACACTGGACGCTGTGGTGCGAGTGGCAACGAGAGTAGCCCGAGATCTGGATATCAAGATACGCCAGGTCACCTTGAACAAGCTCTTCAAGGACGAACAGCAAGCTGTTACAACATCAGCACTGGCTAATTAGATTAGATTAGATTAGATTCAACTTTATTGTCATTACACATGTATAAATACATTTACATTTATGCATTTAGCAGACGCTTTTATCCAAAGAGACCTACAACTCATCAACTATCAATTGTTCCGGGCCAGTCTCCCCTAGAGCAACTTAGGGTTAAGTGCCTTGCTCAAGGGCACAACGGTGGCAGCCGGGATTCGAACCCACAACTTTTCAGGCTACTTACACGCTAGCCAGGTTCCTTAACCACTACGCTACCACCACCCCACACATACAAATACAGGTAACGAAATGCAGTTTGGCATCTAATCAGAAGTGCAAAGAACAGCAAGTGCAGTATATACAGTATGCAGTATGTACAGTTAAAGTGCAAATTATGTGCAGATAAGAATAGTAATAATAAATAGGTAGAAGAGCAATATACATGTAAGGTGAAGAGATAGTAAGGGTAATATACAGATGTGCTATATAGATTCAATATAAGGGCAATATACAGATATGCTATAGAGATAGTTATGTACAGATGTATTAAGAATATACAGATGTACAGATATATTAAGTATATACAGATGTGCAGTCCAACGGCTATAGCAGCATAGCTATAGCAGCAAATTGTGAGGTTCAGTGGGGGACAGAGTTCAGTAGTGTGACGGCTGTGGGGAAGAAGCTGTTCCTGAACCTGGTGGTTTTAGTCTGTACGCTCCTGTAGCGCCTTCTGGAGGGGAGGAGTTGAAACAGTTTGTTGGCAGGATGAAAGGTGTCCTTCAGAATGCTGCGTGCCCGCCGCAGACATCTTTTCCTATGGACATCCTCAAGGGCAGGAAGTGGAGTCCCTGTGATTCTCTGAGCAGTTTTCACCACTCGCTGCAGAGCCTTGCGACCAGCGACAGAGCAATTTCCATACCAAACTGTCACACAGTTAGTCAGGATGCTCTCGATCGCACAGCGGTAGAAATTGCTCAAGATGCCAGTGGACAGGTGGTTTTTCTTTAGTGTCCTTAGGAAGAAGAGGCGCTGGTGGGCCTTCTTGACCAGGCTTGAGGTGTTGGTCGACCAGGACAGGCTGATTCCAAGGTCGACGAGTTTGGCAATTAGCTTGGAGGGAATGACTGTGTTGAATGCTGAGCTGAAGTCAACAAACAGCATTCCTGCATATGCATTCTTCCTGTCCAAGTGTGAGAGCACACAATGAAGCGCTGTGGATATCGCATCTTCTGTGCTTCTGTTGCTTCTGTAGGCAAATTGGTGAGGGTCCAGTGTGGGCATCAAGCATTTCTTGAGGTGTGCCAGGACCAGTCGTTCAAAGCGCTTCATCACTATGGGCGTGAGTGCTACAGAGCGGTAGTCATTCAATGGAGAGAAGAGGCCTGTCAAGGGAGAATGCCACGTCTGTGGTAAATTAGGACACTGGGCAAAGGACTGCCGATTCTGGAAGTCTTCAAAAGAAGACGACTGTCGCAGAGAAATGATAAACAAGATCAACCAGATGGACAAGGAGAAATTGAAACAATTAGCATCTACGAAAAAAGGTGTATTATTTTTATGTACTAATTTATTTATTTATTTGTTTATGATTATGAACTATTATGAACCTTAGCTAAACCATAGGCAACTTATAGTCTGTCATGGTTACTACTGATTGTAATTTTTCTCCATGACCCCTGGCAGTTGGGTTAGCCCCTTGAGTCGTGGATCTGCCCAAGGTTTCTTCCTAGATTAACTGAACATAAGGGAGTTTTTCCTTGCCCCTGTTGCTCTTGGGTGCTCCTTCTGTGAAGCGCCATGAGACAATACTATTGTAAAAGGCGCTGTATAAATAAAACTGAATTGAATTGAATTGAATTGTTGTAGGTCAATTTAGCCTGGCATACTGTCAGTGGGCCTGCCAAAGCTATACTACAGAGTGCAGAGACTTTCCTTCGCTTGCATGCAATGGAGTTCCCGCTTTTTCTGTCGATGGACATTCAAAAAAGTCCTGTCGAGCAGGACATGGCTATAATATCTTTTGCAAACGGCCTCATGTGGAGTGGGCACGACCACTGAACTGCCGCCTTGAAGGTAGCTTTAAAGTATCACATAGAAAAAATGGGTGATAATGGGTCTGAAAATGTCGCATTCACTTTGAAAAGGGGCAGTCATGGGGTAGCGGTTAAGGAATTTGACTTGCAGCCTGAGGGTCACAGGTTAAATTCCCAACACCGACATCCCAACATCCTTCCTGTGACTTAAGTGCCCTGAGCATGGTACCATCCCCACACACTGCTGCTCCCCGAGCACCATTGTCATGGCTGCCCCTTGCTCACATGTGTGATGTGTTGAATGCAGAGGTTGAATTTCGTTGTGCGCACTGTATGCTGTTATGTGCCCTGTGATCACAATGACCAATGGGAATGACTCACTTTTTCACAAAATGTACATCATGTTGCAGGAGATGCAGCCATTGGACTGGGTGTAACCCGCTTCTTTTTTTCCATTTGTGTGGAAAAGCTCACCTCTGGATTTCACCTGAATTTTGGTGTGTGTTTTGTTATTGCTTTTATGATTTTATAATGATAAAAGTATGGAAGGAAGCCTGTTATGTTCTACTGCTATTATGTTTTTATTTTCATTGAATGCCCAATGAAGTGCCCAGATCATACCGGATCATTTGGTCCCCTCAGCCTCACCCTTCCTGTTCAATAGTGACATGTTTGTTGTAGCAGAGAGAATTGTGGGCCATTGTTTTCTCCACAGCGGACCTTGCCTGTCAGGACTCAGGAATGCTTTTGTCCACGTGTTGCTGGGTGGAAGTGTAGAGACAGCCACAGTTAACCCTGAGGACTGTCCAGATTTGGATATAAGACAATCAGTCAGGCTTGTATGTGTCTATACAAATGATTTGTGTTGATATGCTATGCTAATTGATTTGTTTTATTTGGTAAAACAATTTCTTAAAATAATTTATAATAATAATAAATGTTCTTTGTAAAGCACAGTTCATACAAGCTGCAGCTCAAAGTGCTTTAACAGTTTGGCAAACTGTATATATTGTACATATTTGAAATTGTACATTGTACATGATCAACAATACATGAAACCTGTGTTCTTGAATCCTTGTTCTAATTTAACTCTTTTTTTTATTTACAAACTTGAAATCCTCTACATTCAAGTTGGAAGGAGAGTCAAAGCTGTCAGATGAAGAAACGGCCAGGGTCCAGAACTTGGCCTTTTCCTGGGACCTCCCCCCTCTGACATCAACAAATAGGAAATATGTTTTGTAGTCACTGTTGACTCATGCAGTGCGTGAAAAAGAATGTATTTCCAAAATTTAGAATAACAAGTCAATTTTCTGCTTCTTGTGACAGTGTGTGTCTAAAATACACAATTTAAAGTATTTTAATCT
Organism: Tenualosa ilisha; assembly: GCA_015244755.2. Classification (NCBI taxonomy): domain Eukaryota; kingdom Metazoa; phylum Chordata; class Actinopteri; order Clupeiformes; family Clupeidae; genus Tenualosa; species Tenualosa ilisha. The sequence goes on along the minus strand of PYXC01002285.1, from coordinate 7,084 downwards.
ATTAACACTTTGAATGCTACGCTGTTTTTGCCAGTTTTTGCCCAGAATGCCACCAATCTAGATCATTGTTGATGATTTTTGTAGAGCCACAGTGTATTCTATGTTATAGCTTTGGACACATACTATGGCTTGTTTGAAAGGTGAGACTAAGCTCTCAGTGGGTGAAAACCGTTTATTTCTACAAGCTAAACAGTGGCTAGTTTTCATCAAAATCCCTTTTTTCCCTAGAAATAGACATATAGTGTCTTTACCTAAGATTAAATTCAATCCATATGAGGATTTATTACAAGACAGCATACCATATATAAGGTGGACTCATCCAGCGTTGTTTGGCGAAAACGCACCTGCTGCGAAATCTTTCTCGTACTTTTTCCCCTTTCCCTTCCAGCACAAGATTTGCTGTCTGTAAAGTTTTAGAGAAGTGACCCCTATTTCAGCTTTATTCATCACAGAGTTCCCAAAATCACACATAAGGTGAGTTAGAGTGTCTATTTTCATAATTTAAAAATCACTCAACGCATGGGGACAAAAATGCAGTCATGTCATGTAGACTTTCTTTACTCATTACTAACAGGTCATTGGGTGTGTCAAGAAACACAAAAAGCAATTCAGACAAGGTTTGAAGGACACACCGATGTGGACCGTCCTAACACAGCGTCCTGACACCGTGCCCTTGCTATCCCCAAAAGGAGTAGGAAACATAAGCTCTGAGGTAAATTACACACACACCCAATAATAACAAATTGAAAAGAGTTGGTGCTCATGTTTTTACTTTAGGTACTTCTACAGCACATCACATGGCCAGATCAGGAGGAGGAAGATGATGACAACTGTTCTGTTGAAACCAAGGCACGCATTGTAGGCTGTCTTCAGCAGTTCATTTCCAGTGGTATGTTTGTAGTGGACAGTGTAGCACAGCATTTTATATTTTTTTGTTCAGTGTTTTTCATGTCAAATCCTCAGATTTCATATAGTCATGTCACAATGTGAAAATGTCTGCCATTTTATTGGTGTTCTGGAGGTGACCACTTGCCATGAAATTACCTAAATGCCTTTTCTTTATTTACAAAAGTAATGAGTAATAAAGTAGTTGCTGTATTTTTGAGGTGTTCTATGGCCATATTAATTTGCTCCATAGCAACACCAACTGAACTGTGCAACTTGGTCAAGTTCTGGACAGAATGGGAGGTTTTGCCTAACAACATCTCGGTAGAAGTTGTCAATGGGACTTTCCCCAAAGGATCTACTTGTTTTGAGACTCTCCGGCTTCCGTCACATTACCAGGATTACAAATCCTTCAAAGATGACCTTGTGTCCTGTGTTCGTACACACAACACTGGATTCGGCCTTGTTTAGGTACGCAATAAAAAATCACGCCAGTCTATACACTTGGTATGTATACACAGTGATTCATTGTTGGTTCTGGAAGTTTAAACATTTCTTTGGTAATGTTTGAAAACGTTAAAATTGGTGATTTAGAAATGTGGTGTTTTACACAACTTTTAACCCATGTCTGTTGATCCATTGTTGGTCAATGTGCTTACCTAAAAACATTTAAGTGTAATGCATGTTCTAAAATAAATCTTTCGTTGGACTTAAATGTTAACATGATATGCAGCAATTCTTTAATAGGTTTCAAAATTTCTTTGAAAAGTCTTTGACCACTTCAAAGAGATTATTTAGGAAAATACATTAAAAGTTGTTTGTATGTTTGTCACTGTTTTATTATTATAAAAAAATTACACATTACAAGCAGTTGTCACTTCTGGCAACACCCTATATACCCAAGTATTAACAGATATGGTCAGCTTTTACCATCAAGAACTAACCTATAACTGCTTGGCAAAACTGAAGTGCAGCTAAATAAGTGTCTCAACCAAATGCTGTGGGGTCTACAGTTTCACGCATTGCTGCCATTTGTTCATCGTTCAGGGAACATTCAATTGTAGGGACGACAATGCAGGAGTGCTCATCTGCAATGAAGCCAATGCTCTCCCAGTCCATGTGTGGAATGCTCAGTCCCTAAAAGAAAGGTTTTGTATTTCATTTCAAAGGTCAGTTATAGTAATCTTGCACACTTTTTTAAAGGTCTGATAGCATCACAGAATTGTTGGCTATGCTATTAAAAACGTGTGGTGGACCACCAGACCACATACCTCGATGTTGGGTTCAGGCACAGGATTGTAGAAACTTCCCATTGTCCACAACTGATTTGGGGTCATCTTGAAGTCGAGCAACGAAGACATAGTGGCAACAGGAAAGGTGGATTGGGTCTGTGATGTCGAGGTATCCACATTCTTCAAGGGAATGCAGAACATCATAGAACACGTTCGGCACAGATGTCCACACATCTCGCCACAGCTTCTCAATGCTGGCAAAAATAAGCATATAAAGACGATACATACCATGCATAATGACTTGCGAGTCGAAATTCCAAACAAACGGGTGCCAAAGTATAACTAATGCTGGTACATAAATCTCACCGTTGATTGTGGACACTCTTTCCTGTAATAAAGCTGCTACTGTCTGTCCCACGGACGGTGAACATGAGCCGGGCGACATCCACATTCTCAACGCCCTGGACGCTACGTACTCTGGAAATGCGAAAGCACATGTGTTGTCAAGGTTTAACACCAAATCCTATTAAGTCAATAAATCATTGTATATCGAAAAATTCGGTCTGGTGTGATTACTGAACTCTTACATAGGCCTTCTACATTATTCTCGTATGCCTACCTCAGTGGAAAGCCGAAGTTCCCCACTGCTTCTTGAAAGAAAGCCAGAGTGGTTGTAGCAAGGTTGTTCGGTGCAGCACCTAAGTTTAAGTTTAGTCCTAAAGGTCCGACCAACATTAGGCTACCTAATGGTATACCCAACATTGCCTACCTTCCGTGAAAAGCCATCCACACCACCAAAAATCACTATGTTGTAGCTGAAATTATACAATTGTTACAACATCTTCGAAACTAAAATTAACGCACTAGACACTGAGTAAAACGAAAAAACACATTTTTGACTACATACCGAATCAGTTTGTGGTTGGTGTCGACGTGCATAAGCCGAGCTGTGCCAGACGAGAGATCGCTCCCACCGTGTCCACTCGGTGCAACGATGCTCTGACTTGGTCATACTGCACCCGACATTCCTCTGATTCCAACGCTGTTGTAACCATCCTGTATCCCCAGTGAGGCATGCGTTCCTTCAGAACTAACTAAGCCATCTAGCTCGTCATCTGCCACTTGACTGTATCGACCTCGAACTGACAGATCACACTCGTCCATTTGTCTGTACACAGTTTGTATACTGACACCAAGGAAGTTGGCAACGGTGTCTACAGAGAACTCCACGTCCATCAGTTTCGCGTTGTTCTCAGTCGAGACCATCAGACGTGGACGTCCTATGTGAAGCAGAGTGATGGTCAGAGGAGCCACACATTGCAAAACACCCTAACCTAACTCCGCTGAAGGAAATGGTAACATTGATGCCCACAAAACACAGAGGCTGAAAATGTATGAGATAACACAACATTATTTTCTCTGAATAGAGAACTGACCCAAAACAATTGTCCAGCTACTGGGCTACAGCTGACCTGCCCCTGAGACTTGTTTGTGAATAGAGCATGGGTCAGTCATTTCAAAATAATGAAAACAAACAAACACACGTTACTGTACCGTGAGTGACATAACTTACCATACACAACTGAAATTTCAATCGACTTACCTAGGGTCTTCTTTGTGACAGGCTAACACCTTTCTGTGGTCTATGGCAACAGGCAGATGCTCCACTGCCCATCCAACTCTCCACTTCAGGACTTTTGCTTGTTCAAAACTGTGCAGCCAATGAAAACACAAACACAAGTCTGAAAAAAGAGGATAAAATGTGTGTGCTTGGCAAGGCAACTTATATATTGTGCATCATGGGGAGTGTGATCCAGTCATTACTTTGGACAGTGGTTTCACCTTACTACCATCTGGTAGAAGGTTCTGCAGTATCACTGCCCGCACCTCCAGAATGGGGAAGAGCTTCTTCCTTCAGGCAGTCAGACTGCTGAACAACCTGTAGTGCAATTGGACTGTAATTTCCTAGTAACTCAGGATGCAAACCAGCGTGTTACAGCACACTGCACCTTTATGCCCCCTGCACTTTCTTGCTGCTATCACTTATATTTATGTAGAATAGTCTTTGCTTACAAATCTTACCACTAGCCTTGCTGCTATTATTTATATTTATGTAGAACAGTCTTCTGTACACAAATCACACCACTAGCCACAGTGCTCTGCTAAAAAGCCATGCTCTGTCTAGCGTATTCGTTTTAGGTCACCTATAACTTGACCTGCCTTGTTTATAACTGTGTTGCATTGTATGTACATATGTGTACAAGAGCACGCGTGCGTGTGTAGTTGTGTGTGTGAGTGCGTGTGTGAGTGGGTGAGTGAATCTGTGTAGTCCCGCAATAGTGTAAGTAGGCACTATTACGTATCTGTCTTGTCCATACTGTGTTTTAACAGTTATGTGTATCACCAATTGTTCCCGCTGAAACGTTGTCTCGTCTCACTATGTACTGTGTATATGGCTGAAACGACAATAAAAACCTACTTGACTTGACTTGACGGGTTACACATGTGGTAGCGGTCTTCCATGTGATACTCATGGTAGTGGATTCCACATTTGATAGTTGTACGTTATGTTGTAGTCTTTACACCATAGCTTGGAGTTCAGCTGGTCCCCCTGTGTGAGAGCCCCAGGCACAACACTCCCTAATAATACACATTATTAACATTAATAATAATAATAACAACAACAAAGGGATGTTGGGATTATGGGTGCATGTGGGTTTTTGTAATTAGCCACAAAAGCAAGTGCACTAACTGATCCATAGCGCTGGATCTCGATTTTCAAGAGTAAGGCATTCCAACGCCACCGGCCACGAGTCTCTCTGAGCTGCACTGCTGACATACAACCCTCTCTAGATCTGGGATTCATATATGGGTCTTGTCACAGCGTGTCTTTACTCTGGGGCCCCTTGTGGGAGTGCCAGGCAAGAGTGTGTCTTAGTCAAAAGATCAAAAATTCATCTATTTAAGGACGAGGCCAGACAAATATGGCTTACATGTTTCAGCACAGTTGTGTACCTGATGGAATTATTTTGCAAGACTGCTATTCAAAGACCCATAAATTAAATGATGTAACCACATTAAAATCACAAGGGGGAATCAGAATCAGTCTAATTGACTCTCCATACATTCAACAAATAGACAAGTCAAATAGACAAATGGAAAGCTATAGACACATACTGTACAACTGAGACAACTATGTCCACATAGCAGCTATCTACATGATGAAGGCCTACAAATAAGTGATAATATTCTAGACAACTTAGAGTGACATAATATTCAAGACATATGGAGTGGGATGTAAAGTGCAAAGTAATAGTTTATTAAAGTGTCTGTGTTTTCCAAATCCCGTAGCATTGGGTTCTTGTCAAGGCTAACTTAACTAAACTAGCTAACGGCAGCTGCTAGAGATTTGCGTTGGGTTCCAGCTAACGGAGGCGACTCATGGCTCCAAATGAGCAGTGTAATAATTCTCTTATTGGAGACAAAATGATGGGGAGACGTGGAGTAGATCTGTCAGCATTTATTCTTTGTAACACATCAAACAGGGCATGTCAGAGAGGACAGGGGACAAGAATGCTGGCATCCCGATGATAATGTTAGCCAGTTAGCATCTGCTTAATGGCTAATTAATGTTCGACAATTCACACGTATTTTATGACGCTAATTTGCATATCTGAAATTCTACAACAGCGAAAACGACAGTATGCATTTCCACTTCAGAAAACAATTAAAAGTTGGCTGTACAAATGACTTACATCCACGGAGCACTAAGACATCCAGCTTTCCCCTTTTCCAGACTTCCAACATGAGAAGTCTGGGTGTGTGCAACCTCAATAAACGCCCGGTCTGAAACAATAACAAAGTGATTCATGGAACTAAAGGAATCACATAGGTAAACAGTAAGGGATTTGGGGAAGTTCACTTAAAAAAATAAAGTTTATTTATAACACTGTTACACTAACATTACCCACATAGCCTTCTCGTGTTAAATAAAACATTAGCGGCTAGCTAGCCTAACTCTAACGTTCGAGTGCTCTCACTCACCGAGCTGGCCTGTGGTGGTAGCCCTGTGGGGGTCGCTGTCATCGTCGCTGTAGAGAAACTCTGGATTGCCGCCAGAACGGCTCTGCCGATGTGTTCTGCTAAGGATGATTCAGACATGTTTGCAAACCAACCATAAGAACAGTTGTAGATTCTACCAGATGGAGGAAGGCGAGAAAGGCTCTTGCTGAGCAAGCGATGCCAAAGTCAGTCAAAGTGTGCGCCTCTAGTGCCCATAGTGGAATTTGGCATATTAGTTAATGTTTAGTTTCACCCTGAAACATTTAGATTTAACAATTAGATTGATATTTAACATTTAGATATAGATTTACATTAGGTTTAACATTGACATTTTACATGTAGATTTAGATTTAACATGTACATTTACATTTAACATTTAGATTTAATATTTAGATTTAACATTTAGATTTGGATTCAGTATTTAGGTTTAACATTTAACATTTAGGTGTTACATTTAATATTTAGATTTAACTATTTAAAATATCTGTAAGATGACAAAAACTTGAGTTTTAAAAAATTGACACCCATTTTTTAAACATTGTTTAAAGCTGAATGTGACAAAATGTTGCTGTAATTTTCAGCACGAGCCGTTTTACAAACGGCACCCCATAACATACTGTATAATGGAGGCAACTATGTCCACATATCAGCTATCTACATAATGAAGGCCTGCAAATAAGTGTTAATATTCTAGACAAAGTAGAGTGACATAATATTTAAGACACATGGAGTGGGATGTAAAGTGCAAAGTAATAGTTTATTAATAAAATTATCTGAACTTTCTTTTGAAATAGTGTGCTATTATTTATTTACAGTCAGTATTTACATGACAGCAGAACAAAGAACCGGCAAAAGAAATGAGTGAAAGGCAACGTATTAATCAGATGGATCGGCCTGGATTTCAC